>CM049848.1:6951670-7551670 GCA_027422415.1 Schizothorax lantsangensis
GAGGTAATAAAACATGTTTTGCACCCAAATTACAATGTGTGTTGTCTTTACCAAGCATTTACACAAACATTGTTACAGTAGCTAAAAGCAAAGTGCCAATACAGATACTAAACAAATAGTAAATGTTTATGAACATTTACAAATGATGAATAGTCTCAACTTTAGATTGGGTCATGAACATGATTTGTAAAGATGTGAAAATAGGGTGAATGCTGGTCATTTGTGACACTTTCTGTCATCAAAATGACTGCTCATAAAGGTACTAATGATTAGTAAATGTTTATAAACATTTACAATTGATGAATAGTTTCCACTTTAGATTGGGTACTGCAAAAAAACATTAACAAATAATTAATAAATGATTTAAGATGGGCAACTAGTAGAAGTCTACACAACAAACAATGACCAAATATATGACCTTTACAGACTGTGATTGAGTTAATTAATATATTACCATGAATAGTTTGTGAACTGCTTAAAATGACTAATTAAGCTATATTTTCACAGCATTTGTAAATGTAAAAATGAGTATTTAGCTAATATGTGAACTGAAGTTTAATGACATTTGAAAACATTCAAAAGTACATTAACAAATAAACTTGTAATCATTGTATAATTTCTGTTCAAATCATTTGTAGTTTTTTAAAACGCATTGAAAGTTTTATGACATTTGTAAACATTAGCTAATGATCCGTTAAGCATTATATAATGTTTGTTAATAATTTATTAATGAAGCTTTTAATCATTGTAAACCATCTGTCAAAATCATTTGAAGATTAAAAAAAAAATGCATGATCATATTAATTAAAAGTTTAATGACATATGTAAGCATTTCGATTTACATTAAATATCATTATTTAATGTAAATTTTAACTGTTAATCACTTGGTAATGTTTAATTAGTTCATTAGTTAAAATTTACAAGGACATTATTGTCAGGATTCTGGACTCTTGTTTCCTTGTTTTTCCCCTGTCCTTCCTGTGTTTCCATATTTGGGTTTTCCTGTTCTAGTTTTGTCTCATCATCATTTAGATCACCTGTGTTAGTAATCATCGTTCATCCCATTCACCTGTTTCATATTAATTATCTTGTTTGCTCCTTTGTTTCCTGTGCTTTATAAGTCCTCAGTTCTCCCCTTGTCTTTGTCTTGGATTAATGTTAATTAATGGTAAAGTGTATATATAATATAGATATAATTTGAATGTGTAATTCTTCTTCTATATATATTTTAAGCAACTTATTTCACAATCAATTCACATAATTACAAATTCAAAGTAAAAGGATATGAAATATTAATAAATATTAATAAATTTAATATTTTATAATAATGGTTATTTCATTTTCAAGACTATACAATATTAATATTAAATTATTTGATATTTTAAATTGTATTATTAATAATAATATTATTGTTGTATACAATAATGTAAAACATAAAGCAATGTGGATAGACACTAATAATATAATTCAATAGAAATCTGAGTTCAAGTGTTTGTTCATACCTTTAAGACCTGGGAATCCTCTGTCACCTCCGCCACCGTTAGGACCGATCACTCCTTGCTCACCCTTTGTACCTGGAATGACACAGAGGCACTCAATCTACCATCTCTATTGAGCATTGTTTTTTTTATAAATATGAAGGATGACACTCAAAAAAGCGCACAGAAATGCACTGTAATATTCTGTCAAGGTAAACTTGATTTTGGGTCTTACCAGGGAAACCAGGAACACCCTGTGGTCCCATCTCACCCTTTGGTCCATTATAACCAGGCAATCCAGGCTCACCCTATAGAGCACAACTGTATTAAATGATCCCCTATCATTTTTAAAGGAACATTTTTTATTTTTGAAGATGAAGCCTAAACAAACTCACAGGAGTACCAGTGAAACCTTTGTCTCCTTTATACCCTTGAGAGCCTCGTGGGCCAGGGAAGCCCACATCTCCCTTTTCTCCATTAGCTCCAGCACTGCCAGGTATGCCAGATGGGCCTGGATCACCAGTGGCACCTGTAGTAAAAATGTGATGTGGGTGCAAGATGACGCAGGCCACATTCAGCAGATTACATCTGTCAGTCCTGTTTTAGAGTATTAAAGGGATAGTTCACCCAAAAATGAAAATTCTGTCATCATTTACTCACCCTCAAGTAGTTCCAAACCTGTATGAATTTCTTTGTTCTGCTGAACACAAAGGAAGATATTCTGAAGAATGTGGGAAACAGAGCAGTTCTGGGGCACCATTTACTTCCATAGTATTTTTTTTCCTACTATGGAAGTCAATGGTGCCCCAAAACAGCCTGGTTACAAACTTTCTTCAAAATATCTTCCTTTGTGTTCAGCAGAACAAATAAATGCATACAGGTTTGGAACTACTTGAGGGTGAGTAAATGATGACAGAATTTTCATTTTTGGGTGAACTATCCCTTCAAATAAAGTTCAATACAGTTCACACACAGTTCTTTGGCTAACAGGAGTGACAACTGCATTTTATTACCATAATGACACCTTTAAACTGATAGACTACTAATAAGAGAAATATTCTGTGACAGAATGTCCTGTATGGTGAGGTGTTAAGGACCAGGTATACTTCACTTTCCGCGTTCCGTTCCGTCTCGCCCACAGCCGCGCAGAGGTGGGTAGAGTACTCAAAAACTGTACTCAAGTAAAAGTAAAAGTACTTCTAGAAATATTTACTCAAGTAAAAGTAATCGTCTGAATAGTTACTTAAGTAAGAGTAAAAAAGTATCGGATAAAAAAACTACTCAAGTAGTTAGTTACTAGTTACTTTGGATCATATACTGAATATAGTCTATTTTTATTTAGATATATAGATTACATTTATGTAATGTGTATGTGTGTGTGTGTGTGTATATATATGTATATATATATATATATATATACACACACACACTGCCGTTCAAAATATATATATCTTTTTTTTAATGTAATTTATTTCAGTGATGCAAATCAGAATTTTCATCAGCATTTTCGCCAGTCTTCAGTGTCAATAATCCTTCAGAAATCATTCCAATATGTTAATTTATTATCAATGCTGTTCTTTTTAGCTTTCTATTCATCAAATAATCCTGAGCAAAATGTCACGGGTTCAAAAAAATATTAAGCAGCAAAACTGTTTCCAACACTGGTAATAAATTAATATATTAGAATGATTTCCGAAGGATCATATGACTCCGAAAACTGGAGTAACAGCTGATGAAAATTCTGATTTGCATCACTGAATTAAATTATATTTTAAAGTAAATTAACTATGTATTATTCTATAACCTCTGACACTGAAACCTCTGAAAACTCCTCACATGACTGCTACCGACATCTGAACATAACGAAACAAATGCACATTGACGGATCTTCTGTTCTGCAAAATGTAAACAAATGTAGCCTATATTTTTGCAAGCGTAAATATTGTAAAAACATGAATATTAATTGTGTCTAGAACAGGTCACGCACCGCTGCACAGAGCTAACGCGGGTTTGGCGGGTGTTCATTTCATACTCTGTGACAGCTTATTTAATGTATAAATTATACATTGCATTTAATGTATAAGGTACATGTACAACAAACTGGTAATGTCATAGTGGTATCGTGGCCTATACCTGTGGAACAGTAGACAGCACACGCGGTGTTCATCTAATAAAAGATCTTCATATAGCTCTAGCAAACAAGACTTTGCAGATTTGCTTTCAATTGACTGTAGATCCAAAGCCACGTCTTCATCGCTCTTGATGTTATCTGAGTGAACCGCTTCAGACGACTCAGTCAGCGCGTGCGGCAGGGAACTGAACGAATCATTCAAACCGCCAACCGATTCACTGGTTTGATAAAGCCTTTAAACAGAATCGACTCAAAAGAATGAATCATTCGCGAATGGGCATCGTTCATTGCCCAGAGAAAAGTAGACGGCGCGTTTGGAATAAACTGAAGCATTTTTAACTTGTATTTCATTAAGATAAAGTAACAAGAGGAGAGTCGCCCACAGTAACGAAGTAAAAGTACCGTTTTTTTCTCTAAAAATATACTTTCGACACATGCGCAGTACAACTGTTTGGACTCAAGTCTCTGCTGCCTTTTTCTTGCGCATGCGCTGTTGTACGCGCACTGTCCGCACGGTCTCAAAAAATTGCCTGCACGCGGACGGGGTGCGTGGCTGTCCGTCAGCCCTCCTGATGACGAAAATGAAAATGTGCGGACACAGATGGCCGAAGTATACTTTGGCCCTTATGGATTCACCTTTTTCTCCTGGCTGTCCCTGAGCTCCCCGGTCCCCTTTAGGCCCCTCCATGGATGCTCCTGGAAGTCCTATCTCTCCAGGCCGCCCTTGGTCCCCTGGGAATCCAGGCAGACCCTTCTCACCTTTGGTTCCAGGAATACCTGAACTCCCGGGAATGCCAGGAAGACCAGGGTTGCCTTTGTCACCTGTGTGGAGATGAGGAGAAGTATTAATTTAATTTAGTTACTTTCCACTAAAATATCCTTAGATTATACATTGAAAATAATTAACTAAAAATCTATTCATTTTAAGTAGACCTCCTAGTGCTCCACAACCTAATTATTGGGGATATGTGATTCTAACCTTTGCTGCCATGTTCTCCATGGGTTCCTTGGAAACCTGTACCAGGTATACCTGAAGAAGAGAAATAATTGTTTGTCTTAGATCACTGTGCGCATACACAAATTTGTGCGTGAAAATGGCATACACGTTTTCACAAACAAATCATGTTTCATCAGTTACTTGTGTACTTGAATGTATTCAACAATTATGAAATGTAGGAAGAACTTAAACCAAACCTATGCAAAAATTACTTATTCTGGTCTTATAAACATAACATGAAGTTTTATACAAAGTTATTTAATTCTAAATACACATTAAAGTGTATCAAAATAAAGATAATAAATTATTGTCACAAATCCGGTTCATGGTCTTCCGTCCACTCGCCATCAGAGGTCGCCCTTCCTTCATATTGATTCTTACACCACACAGACTGTTACATGTCACTCTGGACTACAGTTCCCATCATCCATTGCACTGATTGCACATACACAGCTGAATGCACTGATCTCACAGCTTTCACCAATCACACGCTCACCTAAGAGCTATTACACACACTATATAACACCTACTCAGATCCTGTTCAGATCGCTGAGTATTATCTAGCATTTAGCACTCTCCTAGTGTTAGCTACTTACCAAGCCTTTCTGTGTTTGTTTTGTGTTTAGTCTCCTGTCTTGTTCTGCGTGTATCACTCTCCTAGTGATAGCTGCCTTACGGAGTCTTGTTCTAGTTTAGTCTAGTCTTTTCATATTGCCTTGTTTCCTGTTTCCTGCCTGTGTACCTTGGACAAAGAGTATAGAAGCCCAAGAGGCGAAACTCAATAGAACGCTCCATAGCAACAGTTGTGCCCATGACATGACTGTGCCGCCGCCATTTTGGACTGAAAACTACACAAAAACGCCGTAGAATAATAGGAGCCAGTCGCGCTTGACCAACTTACAATAACACATTTAAAGTATAATATATGTATATAGAGTTTCGCCTCTTGAGCTTCTATACTCTTTGTCGGCACCCCACTAGTTTCTTGCTGTCGCTATGGAAAATATCTGCTGATTTGTTTAAAAAACCATACATTAAACCTGAAATGCAGCCTGAATGATGACAACAACAATGTACAATCACTAGACTAGTGATCATCAAATCCTTTTAACAGTTTATTTTACAGACTTTATTTTAAAGTCTTCCCTTTTTTTTTTTTTTTACAAATCCCTTTGCTCTCTAGAAACCATGTCAGTTTCGGTTACAAATATTTTAAGTTCAAGTGTTAGCATTATAAACACTGAATTAATACCAACATATGAAATTAAATTAATGACAAAAAAATTTGAACTGTTGGATAATAAATGTATAACAGGAATAACATCTTGACAGTAAACTGTTTTTGCAGTATTGTCTTATATTAATGTCCGTTAAAGGAAGACTGTAAACAAAAAAAAAAAAAACTTTTTAATGTAAAACAAAAACAAAAAAAAACAAGTACAGCCACTTTTTCCCAAATTGTTTATTTAATTATGACAGACAGCAATGCATCATGTTCTAGAGATCATCATGTTTGTAGTGTGTTCAGGGGATTAAAACGTACAATATATATTTCAGACCTACTGGAGTAATAGTAAATAATAATATAGTAAGTAATTGTAAATGTGTAAGTTTCATAAGCTCATTATAACTATAGTGTCATATCCATATAAATCATTATTATGGTTTCTATGGCTATAGGACCTGCAGTTCCTAAAAGGATTTAAGTTTACTACTAGACTAACAGTTATAGTTAGCAGGTGCATAAGACAGCGCTACGTCCCACTTCAAAACACACAATATTTTTACACTTTTGTGAATAATTACCTGTCAGAGTCTTTGGGAAAATGATGAAAGTCAAGATTTTCACTGTCACACTGATAGTTTGATAGTTTTTGAAGGGGATTGCCCAACATTGCGTTCTTTTATTCCACTTTGACTTCTCTTTCGTTGTTATTCTGTCTATTTCTGTATATCTGTAACGTTATCCAGTTGGAATTTTCACCCCAAAATGGTGGAAGCGCTACCGAAAAGCATGGCTGTTACCCGAAAAGCATCAGCGTTTCGCTTCTTGGTCTTCTATACTCTTTGCCTTAGATTAACCCTTGTCTCGCCACTCGGACTCTGTCTGTACCTCATCTGGACTATTGCTCGTGTTTCTGGATTACTCTTCTTGTCGATCACTCGAGGACTTTATTCAAGAATATCTAGACGTTGCTAATTATTCTGATTTTCCGGATGGTGTCTTGATCGATTTTTTTTTGTGACAGCATTAATCAGCCACTAAAGTCTAAGCTTATTTGTGAGGGTCAACATTCCTCACTCAGTCAGTTTTTGGACTATGCTCTGTTGTGTGTTGGCTCTTCATTTACTGTGGATGTCGCAGGGGAGGAAAATAACACCGCGTCTGTGCCTGTAATGGCGGCTGCTGAACTCAGTAAGTCACAAGCTCTGGGACATTCAAGTGTACTGATCGCTACTACGGTGATTTAGCCCGCTCGTAAAATGGCGCGCTGACAAGATGGCGGCCACAACAACACCCCGTCATGTCATTGCTGCCATTCATGAGTCAAGTCAAGTCACAGCTGCTATTTCTGAGTCAAGTCAAGTCACCGCTGATCTTCATGAGTCAAGTAAAGTCACAGTTGATCGTCATGAATCAAGTCAAGTCACAGCTGCTATTTCTGAGTCAAGTCGAGTCACTGTTGATCGTCATGAATCAAGTCAAGTCACAGCTGATCGTCATGAATCAAGTCAAGTCACAGTTGATATTCAAGAGTCTCGTCACATCACCGCAGATCGTCCGGAGTCTCATCACGTCACCGCTGATCATCCGGAGTCTCGTCACCTCACAGCTGATCGTCCAGAGTCTCATCACGTCTCATCTGTTCATCCAGAGTCCTATCACTCCCTGTCTGTTGCACCCGGATATTCAAGGTCAGTCCTTCGATATCCCAGTCTGGTTTCCAGTGTGAAGGATGCACCGCTGGTGTCTGCACGCGCAGCTGGTATCCCCAAACCCACTCACTCTAGCCCTTCTGTTCCTGAACTAATTCTCCTGTCTGAAGCCTTCCAATAATCGGGATCGCTTTGTGTTGCGTTTGGCTGCGTACACCACCACAGAACTGCCCGAGGTGGCGACGTCCACTGTGATGTCTCCAGAGGTGGTGGCTGATGCTGCAGAACCTCTTGGGGTAGTGACGCTCGCTGCTGTGAACCCTCGTCCTGTCCTGTCACAGCTATGGAGGCCGCCTATGAACCCTCGTCCTGTCCTGTCACGGCTATGGAGGCCGTCTGTGAACTCTCTGCCTGTCATGTCACGGCTATGGAGGCCGCCTTTGAACCCTCATCCTGTCCTGTCACGGCTATGGAGGCCGCCTATGAACCCTCGTCCTGTCGTGTCACGGCTATGGAGGCCACCTGTGAACTCTCTGCCTGTCCTGTCACGGCTATGGAGGTCGTCAGTGATCTCTTCCCTTGCTCTGAACCGGCCAATGTGGCCATCTCAGAACTCTCGTCTTGTTCTGAATCAGCCTTGGCAGCTGGATCCTGTCTAGATGCTGATTTTGAACTATCTGTCTTTCCCCTTTCTATCAATCTATCTGATCAGGAACTGTCAGTCTGTCCAGGATCAACCTATGAATCAGTTTTTGAATTGTCTGTCTGTCCCATCTCCCCTAATGAGTCTGATTTTGAACTGTCTGTCTTGCCAGTTTCTGTCACTGAACTGTCTGCTTCAACCTCTGTCAATGCCTTTGATTGTGAACTATTTGCCAGTCCCGTTCCAGCTAAAGCACTTATTTATGAACTGTCTGTTAGTCCAGTTACTGTTTGTAACACACTCTCAGGTAACAGCGCATCCTTAGAGACCGTCATACAATTGCTTTGATAGGTTGTGCGGAAAGCCCTATTATGGATTTGGTTTGAGTGTGTTTTAAGCAAATTACTAACCTTTACATTCAAAAGAGGAACAAAAGTCACGTGGTTCTCTGATTTAGAATACTCTGAATTCATTAAAGTGCCCCTATTATGCCATTTTTAAGGTTGCTAATATTGTTTTATGAGTCTCCTAAAATAGGTTTACATACATGCAATGTCAAAAATCACTTTAGTTTTCTCAAAAAATAGATTTAATTTTAACTCATTTCTAAATGATTCGTAAACGACATGTGCGAAGCAGTTCAAAGAATCAGTCTCTCTAAAGCCCTCCTTTCCGTGAGCCCTCACTGCTGTGATTGGTCAGATGGCGCAGTCCTTTGTGATTGGTCTACCGCTTACAGTGCATCGGAAACGAAAAGCCCATTGGCATAACGGAATGACTGGAGACTTGTCAATACATAGAAAAGATAGTATAGATTGTACCTTACCAATTCAAGCCGGAGTCTGATGATGAAATGGTTGAAGTGGCTGTTCGACAAGAGCAGAAGCAGGACGTTTCTCAGTGGTAAGTGTCAAGTGTTAACAAGTTTGTGGTAATTATAAGATGTGATAGCAAGTTTTTCGTGACATAGAACGTGGGCGGACATTATGCAAATGTGTTACTTTGTGACGTACAGCCGTAACAGTATAAGATTCGAATTCCTGACGACTCCTTTAGGCGATTGCGAGCCGACTCTTTTTTTGATAGACAATAACTTTATTTATCGTGCACTGTCGGCTTCACAACTTTGCAGATAGTTTATGTTCACATACACCTACATGAAACACTGCATGAAAGGTAATATTCGAAAAGGCATAATAGGGGCACTTTAACATTAGAACAAAGTTAAGAACTAATTCTTGTGCGCATGCTGTGCATATAAAAACAAATCATCTACGCAGTTATTACTGATTTAGATATCCACTGTCCCAAAAAGAGTCTTTTAAGAGCCCAAGATATGTGCATTACTCTAAAGCATGTTAAATTAACAGCATTTCCCTTTTTGAGCTACCTTTCACTTTTAGAGCTATACATAATCTTACCAGGTTCTCCTCTCTCTCCTACGAATCCAGGAATGCCATCTACCCCTTGTTCGCCTCTCTCCCCAGGCTGACCTGGTGAACCCTGTAGACCAGGCTCACCTAATCAGGGGGGGAAAAAAGAAATCATTAGGATTTTCACCACTAAATGGCATACACGTTTTCACAGACAAATCATGATTCATCAGCTACAGCATTTGTGTACTTATAAATGTATTCACAATTTATGAAATGTAGGAAGAACTGAAACCAAACCTATGCAAAAATTACTTATTCTTATACAAAAACAATTACTTATTTTCACCACTAAATGTATGTGGCCCATTTGAAGCTTGCTTTAAATGAACTTCATGCACACTTGTTTTGTTTTTCTCAGAAGGATTCTAATGTACAGCAATTTTTAAATGTGTCTAGTGACCTTGCAGAAAAATCCAGCATAAACCAACATGGATTCCAAGATGGACCAGGCTGGTTTATGCTGGTTAGTGTTGGTATAGTGCTGGCCCAGGCTGGTTTATGCTGGTATAGTGCTGGTTCAGGCTGGTTTATGTTGATAGAGTGCTGGTCCAGGCTGGTTTATGTTAGTATAGTGCTGGTCTAGCTGGTGGACCAGCATATTCATGCTGTTCTCAAGCAAAATGGAGCTGGTGATGCTGGTTCACCAGCATTGTCTTGCATGGTTAAGTGTCAGTAGGCCAGCTGTCTGTATACAAGCAATGTTTTGGGGACAAACATTGTTTTTGCTTGCATATTTCTCTATTTACACATTAATGATGCAAATGAAAACAATATAAGGTTAAAACATAATGATTTCTTGAATTATTTGATCACTTCTTTTTGATAATATGATAATAATATACACTATAGTGCCAAAAGTATTATTTCACCCCCTTCTAATGACCAGGTTTGACTACTTTAGTAATTTCCATGAGTACAAATCTTAATGTTTAAGCATATTATGATATTCTAATTGTGTGCTTCTAATATTATAGCAACAGTTTGGACAGGACCCTTTTTTTATTCTAACGTGACAATGCCTCTGTGTATAAGGCAAGGTTCAAGAAGAAATGATTGATTCAGTCAGTGTGGAACAACTTGACTGGTCTGCATAAAGCCAAGTCCTAATCCCAGCTGAACACCTCTGGTGTGACTTTAAATGCAGACCTTGAGCCAAAAACTCATCACCAAGCACCAATGACTTGTAAATATTGGTACAGTCATTTTAGACACTTCCAAAACTGTTGCAACAGAGATTGAAATACAAATTTTAAATACATGAACTATGTTTTCATCTTTGTTGCCACAGTTTTGGAAGTGCCTTTTTCTGTTCTAAAGACAGGGTGTCACAATACTTTGCCCATATAGTGTGTGTACAAGTCATTGGTGTTTGGTGAAGAGTTTTTGGCTTAAAGTCACACCAGAGGTGTTCAGCTGGGATTAGGACTTGGCTTTATGCAGACCAGTCAAGTTCTTCCACACTGACTGAATCAATCATTTTCTTTTTGAACCTTGCCTTATACACAGAGGCATTGTCAGGTTAGAATAGAAAAGGGTCCTGTCCAAACTGTTGCTATTAAATTAGAAGCACACAATTCCCTAGAATATCATTATATGCTTAAACATTAAACATTGTACTCATGGTAATTACTAAAGTAGTCAAACCTGTTAATTAGAAGGAGGTGAATCAATACTTTTGGCAATATAGTGTATATATATATATATATATATATATATATATATATATATATGATAATTTCTTTGGTAACACTTTATTTCAATAGTCCACTTTAGACATTCTACTAACAGTAAGTAACTTTGCAACTACATGTCAACTAGCAGTCATAAGAGTATTAGTAGACTGTCTGCTTAAAGGTGCAATAGGAGATCTCGGAAAATGCTAACTTTAGCCTGATATCACTGAAAGCGAACGTCCCACCCTCCCTGCAATTGCCGTCCAAAGCCACGCCCCCTGAATGCACATACGCTCAAAGAGCAGAATACCAGAGACAACATTAAATTACTACAATAGGCTACATCAACGGTTTCCAATTACAGTCCTCGTGCCCTCCCCGCTCTGCACATTTCATATGTATATCTTAACACGTCCGATGTTTGTTCTATTCAACCGTAAGTCATAAGTGCCCTTCGAAGTGGACATCACCAGATATTCCGCCATGATTCCAGTTCAAAGCGAGCGTATATGTTCCATACAAAGGGCATTAAAGTGTGCAAGACGTGAATTTAAATTGTATTTATTCACAGAGGTATATTATGTCACACTTCACACTTCTCTAGTAAGTTTCTTCTGTGTGTGAAGATGCTGCGCAGCGCAAATCCGTGAATGAATGTTCCGAAGTGAAATAACTTCAACGGATTTTCCCTGCTCAGGGAGTAGGGAGCAATGAACACTGTGTAAGGAGCATGTCAATCGGAACACAGTTCATGCACGTAGCTCTCTTCTCACGAGCTGGTTATCTGAATCAGGTGTGTTAACTAAGAGAGACATGCAAAATATGCAGAGCGGGGGGCGCGAGGACTGGAATTGGGAACTGCTGGGCTACATCATGTGTCATTCACCGGTGAGAAAACTTTATAGCACAGTTAGTAAAAGTACTACAATACCAGGAAGGAAGATTGGGTTGTTGATGTTTGCCTGCCATTCTCGCTCTGTCTGCACAGCGTGCGTGAACGCACTGATGTCATATAGTGTCTGCGCGAACAGGGTGCGCAGAGGTAAGCAAATACATACGTTGACAGGCAGCTAGGAAAGACAATTAAAACGGTCGGACCGAGCGTTTTGATTGGACGAACATTTCTTGGTCCTACACCTTCCACAGAATATATAAATACAGATTAATACATTTAGACCACTTAACTTAATGAGTGCTATCAGGATGTGAAGAGACTTTCAACCAGAATAACAAAAAATGTTTCTGAAGATAATCACCTATTGCACCTTTAATATCTTCTAACACTTTATTTTAATGGGTCCACAACATAAAACATACTGAGTATGAGAAACTTTGCAAGTATATGTCAACTTATTTTACTAACCCTAAACCTACCCTACTGAGAGTTAATAGACATGTAGTTGCAAATTAATGAGAATTAGTTGACATGTAGTTGACATGTAGTTACAAAGTTACTTATAGTAAGTAGAATATCTAAAGTGGACTATCAAAATAAAGTATTTATTTTGCTCCCTCTGCTGAAAGTAGAACTGAAAATTTTAATATAATGAAAGTTCAAAACTGAAAGTGGTTGTTTTTAAAGACTTTCATACTTATTTGGGAAGTCACATACTGCATGTCCAAATCCAGCTGTCAGTCAAAAGGGCAAAAAGGGCACATAGTAAAAGGTATGTCAGTGCAGTCAGGTCCATGAAATATTGTTATATGTTAAATAGTGATAGCGTGCACTTTCAACAATTGCTGAAACCGAGTTAATTCAACCAAAGTCAATGGCCAAGTGCCCAACTAAACGGAACACTAATCACCATAATGGTAAAAGTCCTCAGCAACCTTTGTATATGTACCATAAAAAAGGAATAAAGCCAAACTGGGTTGTAATAAGTGAATATGGTAATTCTGTTTTTGGAGTTAGTTGAGGTTAATCATCCTCTGGTGAGATTTTGATTTCATCTAAGTCTGTGTGGCTGTAAGTCAGCTGTATTTGTTGTGTTTCTGCTCACCTCTTCACTTTTTTCTGCTCTTACTGTTCCTCTTATCCTCAGTGATTCTGCTTGTTAACGGCAGGTGTCATCACTAATGTTCAGACATCACTTGTAGAGTGAACCTACTTTATTTCACTAACTACAACACTGCCTCAGTGCCCCATTTTCTTCTCTATAGATCAGGACCATATGAAAACTGAGCAGTGTTGGAGGATCACGTGACCCCTCGACGGTGATGCAGGCTTAGTCTTTCGCTCCGCTCACTTTGCCACATATTTTACGATCCTGTCAGTAAAATTTGAACCACTCTGCATTGGACCCATCATGAGTGCTAAGGCAGACAAAGGAGATCGGAAAAGAGAGATTGAGCAATCGCCATTGAAGAAAAAATTCAGAGATTCAGCCATCTCCAGTGAAGACCTCGACAATGCTATTGCTAACCGCATTGAACTAGCATTTAAAGAACACCAAAGCACTTTGAATTCGGTTGTGAATTCGGCAGTGAGAGATGCGATGGACTCTGTGCTGATTCCAGCATTGCGCGAACTGCGTGAGGACATACAAGCGACCAATAAGTCTGTTAAAGAGCTAAGAGAGGAGTTTGAGGCCATAGCTACCGAGACGAAGCAGACACGTGACCGCGTTGATTCTGTTCAGGCAGCGGCGCGTGAAGATAAGAGGACAGTCACGGACTTAAAGGATCAGCTGGAGCGACTCACCGAGAAGATGACAGATATGGAGGACAGGTGTAGGAGGAACAACGTGAGGCTGGTGGGGCTCCCAGAAGGGATGGAGGGTAACGACGCAGCTGGTTTCCTCAGAGCTAATCTTTCCAAGTGGATTCCTTCCTTGAGGGGCCGTGACATTGAGATTGATCGGGCGCATCGCGTGTATGACGGAGGGAGGGGCTCCGATCGGCCGCGCACTCTCATCTTCCGTGTACTGAGATGGCATGACAGATCAGATATCCTGAAGGGTGCTCGGCAGGCTTATCCGGTGAAGTGCGCACAGAACAATGTCACACTGCTATTTTTTCCTGAATTTAGTCCGGCTACAGCGATCAGGAGAAAGGCATTTGGTCCGGTTTTGAAGAAGATGACAGCACTTGGTCTCCAGCCCTTCCTCATCTATCCGGCGGTAATTAAGCTACGGCACAAAGGGGAACAGAGAAGCTACGATTCCCCTCAGAAAGCGGAGGATTTTATCAGCTCCATGTCTCAGCAGAAGTCGTATGCCGCAGCTCTGCGGGGGGACGACGGGGGAGCAGCGGCCGCTGTTTGCCGGGATGGACTTGGTCCTAGCTGCCCAGGAGGGGATGATGGCAGGATGAGCATGGACGCTTGCTGAACCTGTTTTTTGCGTTTTCTTCTCTCCTCTCTCCTCTCTCCTACTGGGATATTGTCCTTATTTATCCGGTACAACGATCTCTTTGCTGGTAAGACTGACACTCCATTTTTCTTTTTTGGAGGGGACTAATGGAGAGTAGGTTTAATTAATAAAAAAATATTTTTTTTGGCTGTGTGAGCCTTTCGGGAGACATGTCTTGCGTTGGAGTGGATCGGTCACGACCTATCACTGTTTTTTGTTGCTCAGTCAGACCTATGTTCTCGGTAATGTGCGGTCTGAGTTGTTCCTTGTTTATGGTTGTCGGTTGTTCATATTTTTATGTTGTTTTTGTTTTATACAGCAGACATTTATACTTTTATCTATTTTACCTTATTTCTAAAGGGATTTTTCATCTAGGAGGTTTGGTATCTAAAATGCACATCAGTGTTTACATGTTATTTACAGAATGGAAGTGCTTCTGTTTTTTTTTTTTTTGCATCTATTGAGTACAATCTTGGGATTATGAATATTCAATGCATACTCTAAATATTTTATCACTGAATGTGAATGGTTTAAATTCTGCTGTTAAACGAACCTGTGTGTTAGAATATTTACACCGTAAATCTATTTCCTGTGCCTTAATACAAGAGACACATTTAAAACAATCTGACGTGGCACGTTTCCAGAATAAGTATTACAAATTAGCAGCTTTTTCTAGCGCTCAAAATAAAACTAAGGGGGTGCTTATCCTTGTTAACCGGAAGTTAAATTTAACGATTGAACACCTTGGTAGTGATGAGAAGGGTAGATTTGTTTTTATCCGATGCAAAATATATAATAATAGGTTAGCATTGGTCTCTATTTATGGTCCGAATGAGACAGACAGTGCATTTCTTACACAGATTTCCAAAACTTTACTTGAGGAGATTGATTGCCCTCTAGTGGTGGGTGGTGATTTTAATGCTGTCATAAATCCTACTTTAGATAAATCTCAATCTGATACAACAGCCAATCCATCCTCTAAATTATTGAATAAATTTATCACTGAGCTCAACTTAATCGATCTATGGAGAATTCAGAATACTAAAGCTAAGGACTTCACTTTTTTTCTAATAGACACAAGACTTTCTCTAGGATAGACTACATATTTCTTAGCCCATCTTTAATTTCATCTAATTCCTCCATCTCTATATTACCAATTTTATTATCTGATCATTCTGCTGTGTTGTGCAGTGTTCCTCTTTCCGATGTTAAAGCCAAGTCCCCTAGATGGCGCTTTAACATATCATTATTAAGTAATCAGACTTTCATTACCTCTCTAAAAGAATATATTAAGGAATTTCTTGAAATTAATATGCCCTCTGATGTGGATCCTCAAATACTGTGGGAAACGACTAAGTGTGCTATACGAGGTTTCTGTATATCTTTCTCTTCTACTCTTGCCAAAGCGAAAACTCACCAGTTTACACAATTAGAAAATAAAATCCAATCATTACAAAACCTACAAAAACAACATTTTACTGAGCAACAGGCTACACAGCTGTCCTCTTTAAAAGAAGAATATGATTTACTTTCACACTCAAAGGCAGAATTTATTTTACATAGGACTAGACAAAAATATTATTTTGAATCAGAGAGACCTAGTCATTTATTGGCCCTTAGGTTGAAAGAATGCGAGTCTAAGGCATATATTAGCGCAATAAAATCATCAGATGATCAGGTCACCACGAACCCTGTGGCAATTAATGACATATTTAAAGGTTTTTACACAAATCTGTATAAAGCCGAAACAGATTTTGATGAACCAATTTGTAAGCAGTATTTAGATAAATTGGAACTGCCTCGGATCTCACAGATAGATAAAGAATCTTTGGAGGCCCCATTAAGTTTGGAGGAACTTCACGTCTCTCTAAAAAGCCTTCAAAAGGGCAAATCGCCAGGTCTAGATGGTCTCCCCCCTGAATTATATTTAGAAATTTGGGATTTGGTAGGGATACTTATGCTTAACTCATTTAATTTTGCAATTGAACATGGGGTATTTCATAGAGATCAAAAAACATCACTGATTTCATTACTTCTTAAAAAAGGGAAAGATCCATTAGATTGTTCCAGCTACAGACCGATTTCGCTTATCCCATGTGATGTAAAAATCTATGCTAAAGTTTTTGCTTCTCATATGGAGAAGGTAATTCACAGTCTGATCAAGGAGGACCAAACTGGTTTCATCAAGGGGCGCAATGCATCTGACAATATGCGTCGACTCCTTCATATTCTTGACTTTGCGGACTCCCACCCAACCCCTTGTGCGGTCTTTTCACTTGATGCAGAAAAAGCCTTTGACAGGCTAGAGTGGAATTATATGTGGGCAGTTCTGCAATGTTTCGGCTTCGGTGAACACTTCGTTTCTATGATTAAGACATTATACCACTCACCTGCAGCATCAGTCATAACTGGTAATATTATTTCCCCCTCATTCCCTTTACAGCGGGGAACGAGGCAGGGGTGTCCACTTTCCCCCTTATTGTTTTGTCTATCTCTTGAACCCTTAGCATAAGCCATCAGGAAATCTGAAGTATTGATTAAGATTCATGACCATAATCATAGTATTTCATTATACGCTGATGATATTATTCTATATTTAGACCACTTTGATGTTTCAGTCTCTAGTGTAATTAAGGAATTTGATAATTTTAGTAGCCTATCAGGATATAAAATAAATTGGAGCAAATCTGCTTTAATGCCAATTAACAATGTTAAGGTTAATTTTTCTATTCCCTCATTTATCCCTATTAAGGAATCTTTCATCTATTTGGGCATTGCCATATATAAAAACATTCATAAGATTGCCAGATACAATTTTAATAACATTTTAGTTAAGGTCAAAAATGACATTCAAAGATGGAAGAATCTTAAAGTCTCTCTCCAAGGAAGAATCTCCACTGTTAAGATGAATTTGTTACCTCGATTTAATTTTTTTTTTTCTCTATGCTACCACTTTCTCCCCCTCCAGGTTACTTTAAGGAGATCAACTCCATAATTTCTAAGTTTATCTGGAATGATAAATGTCCCAGAATTAATGATAACCAGGGCCTCTGTTCATTTCAGACATTAAGAACCAAATTTTGTCTACCAGCATCTGCATATTTTGTTTTTCTTCAATTACGTTCTGCTCTCAAAGCGTATGGTGTTCCTTGGTCTTCTTCCATTTCCTCTCATCCTATGCGTGACTGGATTGCACTATCTGCTGGTCGGCCATCTGTTTCCTTAATATATAATAAAATTATTGATTGTATTACAAAACCTCTTTCTATTAAAACTATTTGGAATAGGGAATTATCTGACCTTAATTTATCTGTCGACTGGGAGAGAGTGTGGTCTAATCTCAGCCTAACATCTAAAAATCTGGCTCATCGTCTTATTCACTTCAAAGTCATTCATAGAGCATACATAACTCCTTACAAAAGATTTAAAATGAAACTGCAGTCAAATTTGAACTGCCATATATGTAACACTACATCATCGGGCACTTTTCTGCATATGTTTTGGGAATGTCCTGTCGTCATCAGTCTATGGACACATGTAAACCTGGTTTTGTCATCATTACTGCGAATTGATTGGTCTGTTAACCCAAGTTTGTGTCTTCTTAATGATGATTCTGGTCTCTGTATTAGTTCAATGCAAAAGAGAATGTTGTTTGCTGGTTTTACAGCTGTGAAGAAGACAATAATCCAGAACTGGTTTACACCACACATGTGTAGAAAAACATATTGGATCCGTAGCCTCCTGCAAATTGTGTCATGTGAATGTACAACGGCGCGAGTTGGTGGGGCCAGGCCTTCGACCATTGATGCTTGGCAGTGTTTTTTGTTGAATATACGTGATTATATAAAAGAGTAACTTTTGTGTTCTCTCTCCCCCTCCCTTTTGATTGGACCTTGAGATGTTGAGTATGTGTCTGTTGTTTTGTTTTGTTGTATTTTGGATATTATGTTGTGTTGTGTGTGAAAAAATAAAATAAAAAATTGTTGATAACAAAAAAAAAAACTGAGCAGTGTTTGTTTAACACTGGGGATTTTACAGTGTAAACATGTAACCAGCAACATGTGTTTATCTTTATTAAATAATTTATTAAAAATAATTGGGAAAATTTTTCTTAAACAAACACACACTAAGAAACGTGATATGTAACACATACACAAGTTTTGTTGTGGTCTTGCCGGGATCATACCAGCACCCAAAAGACAACAAATGCTGGTCCACCAGCACACCAGCATCCCAAGCTAGTCCTAGCATGCAAAACATAATGCTGGTCCACCAGCACACCTGCTTACCGTGCTGTGGACTAGCAAACCAGCAACCAGCATCCCATGTTGGTCCCAGCCAGACATGTTCACAAGTCTCTGAGGTCCAAGTCCAAGTCAAGTCTTAAGTCTTTGATGTGGAGTCCAAGTCACGTCTCAAGTCTTTGTTCTATTTATTAGCAACAGTTCTTTCAGCTAGTTATTGAGGCTAAATCAGTTTTGAAATACTGATTTCACAATATGATTTTATCAACAACAAAAACTTTAACAAAATTTAAGACAAAGAAATGAAAAGGTGTCCATTTATTAATTGTCAGATAAAATGCTGCACATATCTTTGTAAAATTGAAATATGTCAAACAACAAAACTAAATTTTAAAACAAACCCAAATTAATCAAATTAATTACACAAATGAAATAAATCTCATATAAACAAACTAAGGCTTTGTCTGTGCTCTTTTTCAATTTAAAATTAGAGGCAACCACTGTATTTTAAACAACACAATCCAAACAAAGAGGCTGCATACATTCAGCATGAGCAGTTTTTCATCTAAATTGGATTGTATAATTTCGAAATTTGAAGCAAAAACAAAATGGTCTGACTTTAGTTTTGTGAAACTATTCTACATAAAGCATCTGTACGAAACAAACCAGCAGACAGAGAAGACAGGCTGAATTAATGCAGATTCACACTCTGCCAGCAGGTAGCGCTTGAACATCAATTAAACATTGTTTCCTTGGTTGCCGCTGTAAACAAAGCAGAGCTGCGGTTATGAACACTACTTTAATATGCATTACACGGAGGCAAGATGAAAAGAAAATACCATTTAAACTTTTTTTAAGACAGCCAGTTTCCCTCAGAGATACATTCATATAAACTCCTATACCAAATGACTTGCGTTTTTTACGAGTCTCACGAGTCACGAGTCCAAGTCAAGTCTCGAGTCAGCTGTTCACGAGTCCAAGTCAAGTCCCAAGTCTTTATTTATGCGACTTAAGTGTGACTCGAGTCCAAGTCGCAGACTCGAGTTTCCATCTCTGGTCCCAGCATGCAAAACATACCATATTATGGTAACCAGGCCCGGCACCAGGGGGGTGCAAAAGGGGGCATTGCCCTCTCAGAAAGAATTTGTGCCCCCTCAGTTTTCTTAACGAATTTATTAATTATTTATTATTATTATTATTAATTGGTGGAGCATGGGCGCACCGTCTGCAGAGCGCATAAAGTTGTGTTCGATTTGAGCAGATCAATCAGCATCTGACTTGAAGCAGTATAGCCTATCAAAGTAGGCTACCGCAAAAGCGATTCGCGAGCAGACGCGGGTTACGGTCACCGCAGTTTCTCCAGCGTGGCTGGCTGCACTAGCTCTGATGATGACAGCTAATTCACGACTCACTCACTGTATTTACGAAAGGCATTGCACGCCTTTGCGAGCGTTAGCAACTGCACGCGATCACAGATTGCATTAACCCCAAGCCACCACCCCCCCACCCAGCTCAACATGATTTGTGCCCCCCGTAGAAATTGATATGCCCCCCCGACTGAGGTGCCCTGGCACCGGCCCTGATGGTAATCAATGCTGGATTTTTCAGCAGGGGACATTAAATGGGTGCCTTAAACAAATCTTAAGGAGAATTTCAGTTTGACTTACCTGGACGTCCTTGAAACCCAGGTTCTCCTGGAGATCCCGGCAACCCACTGACACCTTTCTCACCTGGTTTCCCTGGACTGCCTGCTCAGAAAATAAAATGATTGGTATTATAATAAAATATCATATTATTCTCCCAATGTGTTAATAGCACTGGCTGGTAAACAAGAGTATTTCAATGTAATTTGGATTAGTCATTATAATCATCTTGCCTGGGTAACCAATCAATCCTATGTCTCCTTTAAGTCCTTGAGTTCCAGGAATTCCTGGGATGCCCATTGTGCCCTTCTGTCCCTTCTGTCCAGGTTCACCAGAGAAACCAGGGGCACCAACATTTCCCTGTAAGTATGAGATATAGCCTACGTTAACACTGTCAGTTTTTGGGATTGACAACTGCATTTACTTACAGGTCCCGTTCACACAGCAACTTACAGTTGCGTTTGGAATACTGTCTGTAGGAACGTGCAACGGGAGTCGAGCCCATATTCCATACCAGTAACCATAGTTACTGGTACTCAGTGACCAGAGTAATATCAAAGAAGGCGACATCCATAAAACTGAAAGTTTTATCACTTTCTGACACAACAATTCAATCGAGCCACGAGTTCATCCGTCAAGTCTTCATTAACCAACAGCAGCTTTTATATTTGGGTGGAGAGCAGAGCATTTGAGTCGTGTGCAGAAAACACAACTGTCACGGGAACGGCTCTGATGAGAAAAACTGACTGGATATAAAACTTTCAGATGACACACAAATACATGACTAACAACTAGGGGTGTAACGGTTCACAAAATTCACGGTTCGGTTCGATACGACACAGTGGTGTCACGGTTCGGTATGTTTTCGATACGGGGGGGCGGGGCAATTGGTTATGTCGCAATGTTGGAAATATTTCTGTTTTAAACCATGAAGGCGAGCCAATGGATATCACACAAGCACACGTTTGCACACGTGCAAACTTTGTGCAAGATTTATGCTGGTGAACGTCTTAATCGCAGTCAATTCAATATAAGCAGAAAGTGAAAGTAAAAATGGAATGACGGAGTAATGACGGAGCTTTCGGCATCTGACGCCGCATATTCTCTCAGAGACAAAGAGAGACGAATCTACTTCAACATGCTGATAACGGTATAGCCCAGCGCTTCTCAAAGTCCGGACTCCGGACCGGGAGGGAATTAAATCCGGACCCGACTCGACTTCGTATTTCAAGAGCACTCGTATCACTCAGATCTCCGTGCGTGGCACACGCACGCACACATACACACGCACACGGGCGCATGAACCAGTGTCGCAGTGTTTTTGTACCGACTCTTTTGTAAGACAAAGCGCATAGCAACTAGCGACATTTTGGATAAACCTTAAGCTTTCATTCAGTAGAATAATGTCACCGGTTTCGCCCCGTGAGCGCGAGGTTTCGCCTTCCCGACGCAGTCTTTCTCCACCGGCAGAGTTAGCAGTGCATTCAAAGAACCGAACCGCAGCAGACTTGTGAATGAACGAATACAAAACAGCATTTCCAAAAACCTATCACTGTTGACTGTCTGGGCATAAGAACATGAGTGTAGTTCGTCTGTAAATATGCACATAGTTTGTTACACAGACGGACGTTTGTGCTCCATATAAAATAATGTAATTCACTGCTGTATAACAGCGTATTGCAGTTATAATTAAATATTTTAGCAATTCAGTTGAAGCAGGGCCGGATTATCCATAGACGGGATTGGGCGAGTGCCCTGGGGCACCAGCCAATAGGGGGGCACCAAGTGATTAAGATAATGACTAGACCTTTAAAATATTTTTCATGTTTTGTATATATATTATTTTGCTGGAAGAGATGCAGATGCATAGAAAGTGAACAGTTAATGATACAATATATACAGAGAGAATATAAAATTATGTGCAGAATGATCAGTGTATGATATCAAAGTATCGCGAGAGCGATTAGAAAGCTTAAGGATCCGTCTGCTCTCTTATCGCTCTTGCGATACTTTGATGTCATTCTGCGCAGCACCGCTTCAAATCGAACGCACCTTCACAAATGGATAGACAGCATCAGTTTAGCGGTTGTGCGATTCGCGAAACGTAAATTAAAAAAAGAGAAAATATCACGACACATAGCCAGGGCTCTACAGTGCGACTGAAAAGTACCTACTGCGTGCGACTATCAAAAAATATTTAGGAGCTGGAGTACCTGTGCGACTAACCCGATCAGCATAGGCTATTTGTGTTTGCGCTGAGGGGCGCTTCAAAGATTTCTACTTGCGTGTTTTTGCAGCGTTGAGTAATGTATCGCAGACATGTGTTGATTCCTTGAATGCAATGTTAATCAGAATCCACTCACTGCTCAAAATACTGGAGTTTTGTTCATTGCTGAGTTATGCAAGCTCACAAATCCTCTCGTTATAACAAACACAGTGCAGACAGGGTGTAAATAAGAGATTCGTTGTGCAGTGTAGAGAGCTTTATTGATTAATGGAGCTTTGTTAGATTGCAATGAACTGAAGTGAGTGACAGCTTTTAAAGATTATTAAGGGAGTTTGCAAATGTGCTATTAAATTAATACAACAGTTCAATAAACAATAAGTTAATATTAATTAGTGATGTACGTTGTATGACTTTAACAATATTGCCTGATTTTGCTCTATTTCGTCAACGAAAATGGTTTCAAACAGTCACAGCCGAGCCGCTGCGCATCTCCAATCAAACACAGCATTGTTTCGTTTATGAATGAACTGCGTTTTTAAATGAATCTAGTGAGTCAGTGATTCAATTACCCATTCATAAAGACAGTCACTTGCTTCGTTCCTGAATGAATCAGCCGTTCAAACGAATCAATTGAATGAATGATTCAGTGATAAAATTAGTGACTTGCCGCCACCTGCTGCCAGTTTTATTTTTAAAGTGTCATTTCAGTTATTTAAATCATTTCAATCAAACAATTGTTCTGTATTCAACATTTTATATTTCAAACATTAATCTAACAACATTGTTATGAATTTAAAACATCCATGCCACCTCTGAGCCTCTGTAAAAGTCTGTAAATTTACCTACATGCCACTTTTATGTTCTTCTGTGCCACCTTTGTAGTGGAAACTCATTTAGTTAATATTGATTTATTTTGATTGGTAACTTATTATTCTTATTCTACCTGTTCTTATAAATATAGATTTTAGAATTTGACATAATGACATACTTTTAATAAAATTAGAAAAAAAAATGCCATTACATAAAAAACAAAAACAAACTGTAAATTACTTTAAGAAGTCAAATATTACCTTGTAATGGGAAGGCTATTTTTTGTTATTGATCAGAAGGTGCTCCTGAAATTTTGACAGTGCTCGTAATTTTTTTTTTTTTTTGTGTGTGGGGGGGGGCACTTCAAATGTGGTCACCCTAGGGCACTACACTGTGTTAATCCGGGCCTGAGTTGAAGTGAATATTCTCCCCAGCAAGGGGAGGTTATCACGGGGCAGTCAGCACATTGCCTGTTACGTCGTTTGGGCTGCGTTTGTTGAGCGATATGTTACTGATATTTCACACACTTTAAGCTCTTTTATTTTCCAAACGTAATAGGATTAGTCCAACGAATCGTTTGGTTTGTAATGCGCACCAAACCGAAAGCCTCGTACCGAACGGTTCAATATGAATACGCGTATCGTTACACCCCTACTAACAACCATATTCTGCTGCTGTGTGAACATGTCCATGAGTATAAGATGAGACCAAGGAAGACATATACTGTATTGTTAATGTGCAAATTTTTAGACTTGATATTTATACTCATACAACAACACAAACCTTCTCTCCAGGGGAACCAGGGATGCCTATTCCTGCTGCACCAGGCTCTCCTTTGTCTCCTTTGGTGCCATCACCACCCTTAAATCCAGGGTGACCCGGTGACCCACCAACACCTTTAATACCTTTCGGCCCCATTGAACCTAAAGAACCACAAAATGTTCACTGATGAACACAAATTGTTCATAAAACGACATAAACATTATTAATTTTTCACATTAAAATTACACTAAAGCTTAGTGTAACAACCATGGTTAAAAAAATAAATCATTAAATATAACAAAACTGCTTCACTGATTAATAATATTTGAAAAATCTTAATGTGAAAAGTCATGTGATGCAACCAACACAGATATATAATACAGGAAATTATACCAAGCAGACCCGTTTTTCAAAAACATAAAACAAAAACAAAAAAACACACATGCAGAAGTGGAGAGCACTATATTTACCTGGGTATCCCATGTCTCCTCTCTGACCTGGGTCTCCAGGTTCTCCAGTTTGTCCTGGCTCCCCGGAGACTCCAGGGTCTCCTTTTTCACCTGCAGTGAAGCCGCAGTAATCAAATAATGCCCTCATGATAGCATTATTGAATCATGTTACTTAACAGCAACTATACTGTTAATTTGACTTCAGATTATTGCCTGGAAGCTAACCTGGCTGTCCAGGTGAACCTGGCATTCCATCTTTTCCTGGCATTCCAGAGTCTCCAGCCGTTCCAGGAAACCCCTTTTCTCCAGTAGGACCAGGATCACCTGATAGACAAGGTTAAAATATAAAGACTAATAAGTTTATAGTTCACTGAATTTCAACATTGTAGCAAATCTGCTTAAAAGGGAATTGTATATAAATAATTACAATTAATTATGATTAATTACAATTATTTATATCGGCTGACAGTAATAACTGTAGCAGAATTAAATTGCCATCAACTGATCTGTCCGTCCAGCGAACATTCAGCATAAGTTCATATCAACTCTATAGAAAGGATATTTCCTTGGCCACAGAAAATACTTTCCTATTAAAGGAAAACGCCACCGTTTTTCCATATTCCAATATGTTCTTCCCTCAACTTAGACGAGTTGATATGTACCTCTCCCGTTCAGTCCGTGCACCTCTAGCGTGCGGCACCACTATGCTAGCGTTTAGCTTAGCACCATTCATTTCTTAGGATCCAAACTGGGATAAATTTAGAAGCCACCAAACACTTCCATGTTTTCCCTATTTAAAGACGTTTACATGAGTAGTTACACGAGTAAGTATGGTGACACAAAATAAAACGTGGCGATTTTCTAAGCGGATAAAAATGATAACTATAATGTGTGGCGGAAGAGCACTTTGCAGCACTTCGACCTCGGCGCAGTAATATCATCACTCCTGAAAACTCTCCCTCTCCCTCTTCCGTCAATACAACCAACGTGGCCTGCACTATCACTATCAGTGAGAGGGAGAGGGGGAGGGAGAGCGAGAGGGGGAATGAATGGTGCTAAGCTAAACGCTAGCATAGTGGTGCCGCGCGCTAGAGGGATTAAGTGCACGGACTGAGACGGGAGAGGTACATATCAACTCGTCTAAATTGAGGGAAGAACATATTGGAATATGGAAAAACGGTGGCGTTTTCCTTTAATGCATTAGAGCATGTAGCTAGGGTCAAAATCGTAAAGGGACATTAATATGCAAGGCAGAATCAGAAACTCATGTAATTTGTGCACAAGAGTTTTATTAACTAAACACTAACATAAATGAGTCTAACAAACAAACAAACAACAAACAAACATACAGTCACTCATACATGGGGAAAGGGCAAAGTGGATGAATGAAGCCCTTAGAGAAACCAGAGAATGCAGTTATGTAAAGAGTCAGTTAACCACCTGATTAAAACCATCAGCGCCGTTTCTAACGGGTCTATAACTTATACTAAACCTCTGTTTCGTTTAGTTAAATGTACGATACTTGCACAGCCTTGGTCGATGCAGTCTCGGATGAAAGTTCTGTTGGTTTGAAGGTTTGGTGGTGTTGGAGTTCTTCAAGTTCTTCCGGGTTTAAAGGGTGATGAACTCCAAAAGATGTTATTCTGGCTCGGTGGTAATTGGGAGTTTCTTCCCTGGTAGAAAGGGAAAGATAGCTAAGAAAGAGATCTGCTGAGATTCAAGGATCCTTGGTTGAATGGAAAGTCAAGGCTGCAAGGCGTGGCGCAAAGCTTAAAGGGTCCAAAAGAGTCCTAGCTCACATTCTCATCTTCTCAGAATCTAACCGATCCGCAGACTGCCTGGGCGTCACTGAAGTGAGAAATGTCTGAGCGAGGTCCTTTCTATGATGGTGAATTCCAGGGTTGAGTGAAGATGAACTCCAGTGGTATTAAACTCCAGTGGTCAGCAGCCATTTCCCCAGGCTGGGGAGACCGCACACGGCTCTATGTTGGGGCCTGCCGGGCGTGCCCGCACCGGCTCAGGCGCTCCGTGAGTCCAACCACACAGGCAGCAATCAGAAGATTTAGCAGAAGAGAAGGACGGACCTGTGCGTGAGCCCTTTAAAGTCAGGGAAGAGTCACACCTCTCAGGATGGGCTTGACCAATGAGAAAGGTTGAATTTCCAAGCGGGAGGCTGGAAATATTGGGGGGTTTATGACCCTTTGTCTGAGAGCATGGTTCGAAAGGCTCTGGCAGTCTATCATTTGATTAAATTACAAACACACATGGCATTCTACGAGGAGGTGGTGTACACCAAAGTGTGCATCATCAAATTAGCATTAATTTGGTAGGAGACACAATATAGGTGGGGTTACATTAACTTATACTTCACTCATAAAAGCATGCATAAAACAAAATACAATGTAAGAGACACTATACAAGATAGTTAAAATTGTACACACAATGTCCTGGGATGCATGTTTATCCGTAGAAAGGTTTGTCTATGAGTGACAAGGAGGAAAGTTTTGTTTGTAAGGGTATTACGTGGGTTTCAGAAGGGTCCGTTCTTACGGCACGTCACATCTCACATACTTTTGAGCAATAAAACAGTCTTATCAGATGGTTGCCCTGGTAACTGAGGCCCGTTCTGCCTTTTTAGGTGTTAGATGCATTTCGGGGGAAGGGTCCACAGACCCTCATAGTTGTCCCTTTGGTTAGGTGAGGGGGATAAGAGATTATTTGTTAAATATAACAAATAGTTGTGTGTCTGATTGGTCAAAATGCTACAACATAAATCAGCAAAATATTTGATGAATATCAGCCACCAATGGAAGCCAACAATCCAGAGATGTCTGCTTCCTTAAAACTCCAACAAAGATTCATGTTATTTTATTGCATCTGTTTAGATCATCTTCAAAACATAGGACCATTAGTTTTGGTCCTGAAACCTCTATGACAAACACCTCTCTCTCTCTGTACCTCTGTGTCCGATGTCTCCTTTCTCCCCTTTCATGTGTTCCATGTCAACATCACTCATGTTTCCAGGTGGCCCCTGTACACCCTGCTCTCCTCTCTCACCCTTGGGACCTGGATCACCAAACACTCCCCTGACCCCAGTCAAACCATGGTCACCTGAAAGAGACAGAACAACATCATAAAGATTCAGCTAATGCAACTCTGAATGTGCCCCTGTCAAAGTAAGATAACAGTTTCTTATTTAGTGCAAATAATAAGAATTGTTTTAAATGTGTGTTCTATTACCTTTTGGTCCTGGCTCTCCATGGTTTCCAACAGGACCTAAAGGTCCAGGGAGTCCTGACATTCCCATGATTCCAATTTCTCCTTTCGGTCCTGAAAAAAACCCCCATAAAAATATGAATCAGCTTAAGGTATACAAGCACGTGCAAGGAGAACTCCAGGAATAATGAGTGCTCACCACGTTCACCAGGGAAGCCATCTCTTCCTTGAGGTCCTTGTTCCCCTGGAAAACCCTTAGATCCTGGTACACCTGGGACACCAGGGCTACCCCTGTCTCCTGGAGGGCCAGGCATGTCTAAACCAGGAAGGCCTTGATAACCTTTCTCACCCTTTATACCAATCCGACCTAGGACATCATCAAGGCTTGTTACAAACCATGTAAGATGTGAACATCTAGGCAGGCATGTGCATATACTGTACATCTTTGTGGGTGCTAATCAATAGAAAAACTCACCAAGGGGCCCAGGGCCTCCAGGTGGCCCCATTGGTCCAGTTGATCCAGGTTCTCCAAGCCCTGGAGGACCTGGTGGCCCCACTGCACCACGAGCTCCAGGTGTTCCAGGATTACCTGCAAATCCAAAATGAATGTAATGTTATTACACCCACTGAACCCATCTCCTTTGATTTCATGCAAACCATTTATCCAACACTCTCTTCCAGTTTGAGGTGAAAACACTTGAGGCATTGAAATCATTTTCTGACACCTTCCTTAAAGGAATAGATCCTCCTGTCTGAACTGGCCCTCATAGAATCTGCACCTCATTGGTCAAAATCCTACCTCACAGACAAATCTATAAAAAACAACACACTGTTCTGCCTGCCTTTCAAGACCCCACAATCAGTGTGAGAAACTCTGCATGCCTTGCCAGTCTGAAAACAATGGCATCATCTAAGTCAGCCAGAAACCTGAGGAAAGTGTTTGGCATGGATCATGTCCCATATGTTGGTTAGGTATGTTTTGAAGCATGACAGCTGGTTTGAGCTTTTTTAAGCTGGTCCTTAGTTGGTCATGAGCTGGTTTAAGCTGGTCCTGAGCAGGTTATAAGCTGGTTATGAGCTGGGGACAGCACATGACCAGCTTAAACCAGCTCATGACCAACTAAGGACCAGCTTTAAATCAGCTGCCATGCTTCAAAACAACCCTAACCAGCATATGCTGTTTTTTTCAACAGGGGTACTATGCAGTACATAGTTCCCTATTGATATTTCACTCGTACTGCGTCACTAAGACGCTATGGGAAAAGTCATTTTTTTCTCCTAAACTGAAGCCTTTTTCAATAACGCAGTGTAACTGCACAGCCATTGGTTCGTGCAGTATATTTAAAAATGAACCAATGGCTCGGCAGCAGTGCTGCACGAGCCTATGGCCACGAAGCCTCCTAGAGCCCATCAGAATGGGCGGGGCCATCTGGCTATATAACGCCATCTGGCTCCATCTGGCTGTGAGGAAAACGCCATCTGGCGTTTCGTCCATAGGATCCTCAGATTTCTTCTCCTTCATCGGCGATGACGTTCTCCGCTGATCTACGAGACTCAAAGCCTTTTCGCCGATGACATGCCTCACAGTGGAACAAGCGACATCTCTGCTCGGCTGATTCGCCACTTCTTCACCCTGCCTACAGCGTCGCAGCAGCAGCGGTCACGGACTTTTCCCTTTCCGCCATCCGGCGAGCATTTAAAAGAGCACATTTCTAAGAGTAAATTTCATGGTGTTGATTCAAATGCTGTGCCATTATTGCAGCGCAGATGATGAGTGCGATTCCTGCTTGGGGAAATCCCACGCGGATGCCGCCCTCACTTGGATGAATTGTTCTCATTGCGAGAACATGAGTCTCGTCACTCTGTGCTCGCAGATAGCTTTCTTTTCAGAGAGTGACTCCGCACCTCGCGCCTTCCCGTTTTCTTCCTCCCAGGAACCTGTGAGGAAAAACAGTGGGGCAGAGGACTTTAGCGCTCGGAGGCGAGCAAGCTCATGCCGGCTCAGGTCGCGCGTGCCTCGCTTTCACCGCACAGGGAGTCCTCCCCCGTCCTCTTCATTCAGCCTGACCAGCATCCCTCTGCCACCGCGAGAGACCTGGTCTCGTTTTGTTGGAGTGACGACGAGCTGCTCGATAACAGCATGTCATTAGCAACCTCGGATGCAGAGGAGCTGTCGGGCACTGTTAATGACCCTACCCTCTTGCTGTCATCCGAGCTAGAGCCCTGCATTTATTATAATATTATAATAAAATAGTTTTTGTTTTCGATTTTTTTTTTTAGTTAAGTGGTAATTTAAAGCTTTCTATAGATATATTTATCATGTCTGTGATGCATGTATTCACTCAGCTTCGGTTTATTTTTGTGAAGCACTCCTGTTCAAGACGAGATGGCAGAAAGCATACAAAAAGTATGTTTTCTTTGTTTTCTAAAAGCACAACGTTTTGTTAATATTGTGAGTGCACACAAATAAAAGTAGACCCTTTACAGTTCCGAATTATGTATTACTCTTACCTTTATCAGAAAAAAATTATGGCGTAGGCTATTTTAAGTTGTTTCCACTGAAAAAAATGCAAGTGATTGCCCTGGTGCTTCCATGTCCTGCAGAGCGCGCTTTAGCTTCCACTCTCCGCACAAACTTGGATATAGGCTATAGCGCACATTATTATTATAGCGCAGGTTTAACGTTTAAACATTGTTATATGCTTGAACTGTTTTAGTATATCTATAGATTTTATTTTAGGCAAGTCGTGATGACTTGAGAAGGCTTAATTGATCAAACATAGGCTATGATCAGCTCACTGTCTGCCGCTTGGTCATTACTTTAAAAAACAAAAACTTATATTTAATGAACAAAAATGCTCCAAACGTTTTTCTAAATTAACTTAATAAAAAAACAAAACTAAATATAATCATTTTGCCATTACATACAAAACTGAACTATTTTAATAGCCAAAATAGTAGTATAAGCTGTTTTGGGAGAAGGGGGAAAAAGACGGGCTCGGGTCGAACTCGGGCCGGTAATTCTGATAAGCTGTCGAACACGGGCCGGGCTGGGGCCTGAGCGTCTCGGGCCAGGGCCGGGCTAGGGCCTAAATTTGAGGCCCGTGCAGAGCTCTAGTCCGAGCCCAGCGACGCCAAACCCAGGATGGATGTCGAACTATTCTACATCCTCTAGAAAGCGGTCGAGGAGCTGGGATTGGATTGGTCTTCCCCGGAGGAGCCCACTCGCAGACGCCTGGACGAATGGTTCCTGCTGGGGCACCGTCAAGCTCCACTTTTCCCTTAGGTCCACAACGAGCTCACTAGATCATGGCGCGCCCCCTACTCAGCCCGCCTGCGTGCTTCGTCTTCTTCCGCCCTCAACTCTGTAGACGGCGTCGAAGCAAAGGGGTACAAAAAGCTGCCTCCCTTGGACGAGTCTGTGGCCGTGCACCTCTGCCCGCCCACTGCCATCAGGTGGCAAGTCGCTCACCCCTCCAAGCTGTGCAGGGCAACGTCCGCCCTCGCTGGATAAGCGTACTCCTTGGTGGTGCTCAAGCGCCACTTTTTGTTAACTTTAACAGAGATCAAGGACGCGGATAAGGTCCCCTTCCTCGACTCTCTGGTCTGTCCCACTGGCCTGTTTGAACCTGCGGTTGAAGGCTTCGCTGAACGCTTCACCACTGCGCAGAAGTCATTGCAATCGATGCGGCACTTCCTGCCAAAGCGTTCCAGCTCTGCATCTGCTCCCTGCCATCCTGATCTGCGGGACAGGAAGAGGAAGGGGCAAAGTCTCACTACAGCTGGACCACCCCTCAAACTGCCTTGAGTATTCCTCCAAGCACCCCGTTCAGTTCCGGGTGCCGAGGACAATATGTTTGTTGTAAATGCTGATCCTGTTCATGCTCCCCTACTACAAGCTGCTGTGATAGCGGGCAAATTAAAACACAAACATTTACAAAAAGAGAGCACATTTCCTCTTCTGCTTCTCACGAGTGCCAAGAACGCACACATCCTGCGCTCCGAGGTGGTGAATTTACTGGCAAAAGGAGCCATGGAAGCGGTTCCTCCAGCTCAGAGCAAGTCAGTTTTCTACAGCCGTTACTTCCTCGTCCCCAAAAAGGATGGCGGCCTGCGGCCCATCCTCGATCTCAGACACCTGAACTGCGCCCTCATGAAACGGCTGTTCAGGATGACCACATTGAAGCAAATCCTCTCGCAAATATGCCCAGGGGACTGGTTCTTTTCTCTGGACCCGAAAGACACTTACTTTCACATCCAGATAGCCCCCCAATCACAGACTTGACAGATTCTTGAGATTCACCTTCAAGGGAGTGGCTTATCAATACACGGTCCTTCGGCTCCTCGCACTTTCACAAAGTGCATGGACGTGGCTCTTCCCTTCAGAGGCAGATGGGAATCCACATTCTCAACTATCTCGATGACTGGCTTGTTTTAGCCCAGTCGGAGGCAGAGCTGCTATCTCACAGATCCCTTCTACTCAGCCACTTCAGAATCAGAATCAGAAGAGCTTTATTACCAAGTATGTTTACACACACAATGAATCTGATTTGACGACAGGAGCTTCCAGTGCAGAAGAAAGTACAGACATAGTGCAGACATACATGATAGTGCAGACATACATAGAAATAACACAGTAGGGATGGAATATAACACTAATGTAAGAAAAAAAAAGAAATTAAATAATGTACTATATACAGAAATAGAAGTATAGGAAAACAATGTAATTGTTTACATAAATGTACAGATTTGTTATAAGTGTGCAGATATGTTATTTATAAAGTGTGCAGTTTACAAATGTACAAATTTTGGATTCTGTGTATATGTCAGTTGTGATGGATGATGTATAATTCTGAAAGTTTAATTGTTCAGGCTGAATATAGCCTGCGGGAAAAACTGTTCTTGTGCCTGGCTGTTCTGGTGGTCAGTGCACTGTAGTGCCGACCAGAAGGCAACAGTTCGAAGAGAGAGTGGGCTGGGTGTGAGGGGTCCAAGGTGATTTTCTTAGAAAGAAAATTTTCTTCCCTGGAGAAGTTTTGACATGCCCTGACATTTGTGTTTTTTTCAGTATCTTAAAAAAATATTAATGGCTAAGGTCTGATAACACTATATTCAGCACAAACTGGGCTACAATAATATGTGAGCAGCATGTAAGTACATATTTGTGTTTTTGAGAAAACAATGTTTATGCGTGGTTAGTGAAAAACAAAAATTTATAAGTCACTGAAACAAGGCCATAAAACACATACAGAATATTTGTTCACAAGACTTTTGAGAACTGGATGTGGTAGACTAGTTTTTTTGCTACAAAATGATGTGAAAATTATCCTGTTCACTCCTTCACAGAAAACAATATATTGATTTAACATTTGTAAAACATGTTTTGTGATAGAAAGGTCTGTATGCGAGGGAGTGACAATGGCCATGAATATTTAGTGATTCACACCTGAGAGACAAAGGGCCTCCCATAATGGGCCATCAATATGAATGTGACTGAGGCAGGTAAGAAAGAGTGTGAGGAGAGTAAATTAATGTGGGTTTTTGATTATTATTTGTATTTTATTTGCAATATTGCAAAATTTTGGCACCTTTGTGCCAAACATTTATTCATAGTGTTAACACTTACACTACTTTTATATCTTGTGGTTTTATATGTTATAAAACATTAAACAAACATCCTGGCATTGTGAAGCATTTAGACAATGAAATTGCACATATTTCAAAATGTTTCACTTGATTTAATTCATGTAGTCAGGAATTATAGTTATCTCAAAATGTTTCACTTGATTTCATACATGTAGTCAGGAATTATAGTTTGGGAAAAGTCTAACTAGTAAAATGTGTACAAGTTATGTCACAATAACACAATAACAACAGATGCAAGTAATCTTAGGCTACTAATCAGAGTGATATCCTCCACTGGATCCAGCTGCACGACACATTGCGTTGTGTTCTTTTAAGGTAATATTCTGGGTTTTTCCTCTCAGTGCGTCTTCTTCCAGAAACAAAAAGTAGCCGGGATGAACTTGTTTGTTTACGCGGAGGCGATGTGGGTGTTTACATGTGCGCGTGTCTCACGTGGCTGTTTAGAATCTGAAAAGGGCGATCGGCGCGTGGGCGTGACCGCATTAGATATAATGAGTTGAGACGGGAAAACTGGACATTGCGTTGGTTTCATACGGATTACTTTAACAGAGAATATTTGTTTTGGACGTGACTTACTTAATTTAAAAGTAGACATTTCAAGCTTTCTACACATATATTTCTCATGTCTTTGAGGCAAGTATTCGCGGAGATTCATGTTGTTTTATTTACGTGGTTTGTGAAGAGAGGTGACAGAGTCCGAGACGGCAGAGAACGTCTGTTTATTTTCTTTATTTTACGAAAGCACATTGTTTTGTTGTTATGATGACTATACACAAATAAAAGTAGACCCTTTGCAGTTTCAAACAATACCTCATTCTTATCAAAACTGACAGAGTATTTTTAGTTATTTTCACGGTCATAAGGAAAATACCAGACAGACCGCACTGGTGTGGGCTTCGACCCCAGAGGGTTAACTCCGCAATGAGATCCGCTCTGAACAGCTGGTGGCCCAGCAGATGAAGTGCGTTATCTGGAATGGCTTCACTCAGCCAGGTTTCAGGGAAGCACAGTGCAGCAGAGTTTGAAAAGTCCTTGTTGGTGCGGGTGAGGAGAAGAAGTTCATCCATTTTGTTAAGACAATTGACAATTGACACTGGCTTCGCCAGAGAAAAAGCGAATTACTGACCCTAATTATGTTCCTGAGGGGGAACTTCGCGCCATTGTTGCCGACGAGTTAAAGATGCACCTTAGTTTCGTCAGGGAACTGTTTAAGGAAGAATTTGCCCCGATTGCAGATAGACTTGGAGTTCTGGAAGAAGATGTTCGTCTGATAAGAAACAACTTTGACAACATGCAAACAGCTCTTCGTCACGCATTTTTTCCAGAATTATTACGTTTAGTTGTGCGTTTAGAGGACTGTCTTGTGGTGTTAGGGGGCGATTTTAATGCGGTGTTGGATCCCCAATAGATAGATCTCATGCCACTAAGTCTGATTCAGTGATCTCTGGATGTTTTAATTCATTTTTGCGACACTCCAATATATGCAGTGTTTGGCGTTTGCAAAATGATGGTGCTAGGGATTATACATTCTTTTCAGCTCGTCATAAGAGTTATTCAAGGGTTGATTACCTACTCATGTCCCCTTCACTTATTCCCTATATTAGTAAAGTTAATATTCTACCAATTCTTTTATTTGATAATTCTCCGATAATTACATCTTTAACCCCTGCATCATTGGGCACTAAACGCAACCGATGGAGATTTAATACCTCCTTGTTACAGGACTGTACATTTGTGGCTGAGTTACACAGCTCTTTGATGGAGTTTTTACAGATTAACAGAGATTCAGCCTCTGACCCCCAAGTATTATGGGAAACCACTAATTGTTTTATTACGGGTAAATGTTTAATAATACCATCCTTTAATAAAAAGCATAGGGAGAGCCGTAAATTTGAATTAGAAAAACAAATTGATCTACTAGAGAAGGAATTAAAAGATAACTTTTGTGAGACCAAAGCCAAAATAGTAAATGTTCTTAAATCTGAATTAAAATCTATATATTTACATAGAGCTGAATTCATCATACATTGTACTAGACAATCATATTATTTCCATGGAGAACGGTCTTCCAAGCTGTTGGCTTTGAGGTTGAAAGATGATTGAAAGTGAATCTAAGACTAATATATCAGCTATTAGACATGAGGGCTCAGTATATACTCAACCTAAGGATGTAAATAGGGTATTTGAAAACTACTACCAAGATCTGTACACTTCAGAATCTAACTCTGACCCAACAAATTTTGATTTATTCCTTAAAAATTTAAATCTACTCAAATTAAATGACTCTCAGCGCAACATATTGGATAGCCCTTTGACAATTGAGGAATTAAAATCCGCCTTGGATTGCGTAAGTAGTAATAAAGCCCCTGGGCTAGATGGGATTCCCCCAGAGTTACTGAAGACATTATGGGACATAATAGCACCCTTGATTCTTAATTCTCTTAATTTTGCGTTAGAAAAAGTGGCTTTACACAGGGACCAAACTACAGCTTTAATAACTTTGCTGTTGAAGAAAGGTAAGGATCCACTTAAATGCTCTAGTTACAGGCCAATTAGCCTTCTATCCACAGATTCAAAGCTGTTGGCAAAAGTTCTGGCCTTAAGATTGGATCGATGTATAGGAGACTTGATTGACTATGATCAATCAGGTTTTCTAAGGGGGAGATGTGTTGCAGACAATGTACGTAGGCTTCTGCATATTATTCAACAAGCAGACTCATATACAGCTTCCTCTGCAATCCTTTCTCTGGATGCAGAGAAAGCATTTGACAGAATTGAGTGGAGCTTTTTGTGGTCTGTCCTAAAGCATTTTGAGTTTGGCTCCTTTTTTCTACAAGCAGTCAAAACTATTTATTCTGAATGCTCAGCCAGAGTAATCACTGGTTCTTATATCTCCCCTTCCTTTTATCTTGGCAGGGGCACTCGTCAAGGCTGTCCCCTGTCACCCTTGCATTTTAATTTATCATTAGAGCCTTTGGCCCAAGCAATCAGACAATGTCCCGCAATAGTTCCAATAAGTTGTATGAATACATCCCATAAAATATCACTCTACGCTGATGACGTTTTGTTGTATATATCAAACATCACAGACTCGGTTAAGGAATGCTTAAAATTATTTGATACATTTGGTAAACTGTCTGGTTACAAGATTAATTGGAACAAATCCATACTTATGCCCCATAATTTAGCTGCTAAATCAGAGATTCAGAACTTACCCATTACGATTCCTGTCAGTGACCAGTTTAATTATCTTGGAATCAGAGTTTTTCCTTCATTATCTCGCATTTCCAAGTGGAACTATCTTCTGTGTTGGTCTCCACTCTGTTTAGCTCTTCATGGAAGGATAGCCACTGTTAAGATGAATATACTTCCGAGGCTAAGCTTTTTATTTTCAGTGTTACCTCTGACACCACCTACTGGCTATTTTAAAGAGATCAATACAGCAGTATCCAAATTATTGTGGAATAATAATCGGCCTAGAATTCGTTTTAAATCTATGCACCGGCTAAAACCTCATGGTGGCTTACCAGATTTTTGGTCCTATTATTTATCATACCAGATGAGACCACTTAGGACGTGGTTAGATGTTGACTCCCCTGTCCCATGGCGGGCTTTAGAAACTAATATATATTACCCATTGCGTCTACAGGATTTACCCTTTACTGGAATATCTAAGAAAGTTCTGGAAAAGTTTGGTCCAATTATACGCCATTCTATCAAAACCTGGAAAGCAGCAGAGAAGATCATGGGAGTTTCAGATTCTTACAGTGACTCTACCCCCATTTGGCATAATAATAATACTTGTACTGGTAACAAACCGTTCATTTCCAAAGGCTGGGTTGAATGTGGTATTTACACTTTAAAAGACCTGTACAATGATTATGGGCTCAAGTCCTTTCAGATCCTAAAGGATGAGTTCTCTCTCCCAGGATTCTCCTTTTTTCTGTACTTAAGATTAAGATCTGCACTGAAAGCTTACGGTGTACCATGGTCGATTAAAATATCTCCTCATCATATGGTAAATTGGATAAATTCTAGTATGGTTTCTAGAGGTATTGTGAGTATAATTTCTAAATCACTTGTGGTACGACAGTATTCAAACATTCCGACTGAGGGTTTCTGGGAAAGAGAACTTAACACTGTGATTGATTGGGACAATCTCTGGGGAAATTGTTTTGTTACCTCTAAAAACCCAGCTCACCAAATGATCCATTATAAGTTAATCTATAAGGCATATGCCACTCCCTGTTTATTATATAAAATGAAAAGAAAGTCTGACCCCTTCTGTCACCTGTGTAATAGCTCTAGTCAATGTACATATATACATATGTTCTGGAACTGTCCCCGAATTGCCTTGCTCTGGTCCTTGGCAGAAGACTTATTGTCGGATCTTCTGTAAACTCAGATCCAAAAGGACCCATTGCTTTTTCTTTTGCTGGATGATTCGTCACTGTCGTTGTCTGTCAATCAAAAAAGGATTATATCTGCTGCTCTTACTGCTGCCAAAAAGGTTATTTTAAAACTGTGGTTGGATACATCTACCCCAGTTAGATTGACGTGGATGTCATACTTGCTGGACATTGCCCTTTTGGAGTGTACCACAGCCAAGATACATGGTGCCACCAGAAAGACAATACAATTTTGGTTGGACCTTATTGACACTTTATCAGACCTCTCGAAATCCTGAGATGCACTTGTTATCCCGCTAATATTGTTTTGTAATATTATACTGTACTTTGTGTTTTTTTTGGGGGGGGGTTTTATATGGGCAGATCTCGGGCTCTGCTGTAAAAAGTTATAAATCAAAAATGTTTAATAAATAAATAATCAAAATTAAAAGAGCGCACTGTACCCCAGTCAATTAATTTTGTTCCTGGGAGCAGTTTTCGACTCAGCCCAAATGAAGGTGGTAGTCACGGCAGAACGTGCTCTGGCCATACAGTGGCTCGCAACCTCCGTCAAAATCAGAGCCTCTCGCCCCCTCAAGACATTTTAGAAAATGCTGGGCCTCATGGCCTCAGCATCTCCGGTACTACAACTGGGACTGCTTTGTATGTGACCTCTTCAGTACTGGCTGAAACTACGGGTTCCATCCCATTCATGGCATCATGGACACTTATGTTTCAAGGTAGACCAGGCCTGTGTAACAGCTCTGGCCCCTTGGAAAAACTCTCAGTGGATGGAGCATGGCGTGGCCCTGGCGATGGTGTGCAGGAGGAAGGTTGTCTTGACAGATGCTTCCAACACGGGTTGGGGAGCTCTGTGCGATGGCAAACCGATTTTTGGCCATTGGTCGAAAGCAGAGGAAGGGCTACACATCAACTGCCTGGAAATGCTGGCAGTGTGTCGGGCCCTTCAGATCTTCTTGTCGGACCTAAGGGGACACCATGTTCTGGTCCGCTCGGACAGCATGACTGTGGTGTCCTACATAAATCGCCAGAGAGGACTCTCCTCGAAGCGCCTCTTCATTCTGGTAGAGCATCTCTTGGAATGGGCTCAGCTCATCTAGCATTCGCTGAGACCAACGCATGTACCGAGCAAATTGAACCATGGAGCAGACATGTTGTCATGGAGCAATGTGCCCTCAGAGGAGTGAATGCTCCATCCGTAGACGTTTCAGAAAATCTGGGACATCTTTGGCAAGGCAGAGGTCCACCTCTTCACCTCAGAAGACAACTCTCATTGCCCAACTTATTATTCGAAGGACATGACTGGCCCAACCTCCTCCTTTACGCTTTTCCCCCGATCGCACTGATCCCTCTGGTAATCAGGCCAGTCCGGGAACAAGAACACAAGGTTCTCCTGGTGGCTCCGCTCTGGAGAAACCAGCATTGGTTCTAAGAGCTGTCTCAGCTGCTCGTAGCAGCCCCGTGGCCCATTCCCTTGAGGCAGGATCTCCTCTCTCAGGCGAACAGGACAATGTGGCACCTCCAGCCCGAGCTATGGGCTCTGCACCTCTGGCCTCTTGATGGGAGCCAGCAAACCTCCCCTGGTGTGTCCTAAACACTATTTCTCAGGCTAGAGCTCCGTCTTCAAGACACCTCTATGCCCTTAACCCATTTTGTGTCATTTTTTGTGATAATCCCAAAGGAACTTAAATTACTCATTTTTGATCATACAGATAAGAGAAATATATCAATCAAATCTGTAAAAGGTCTACTTATTCTGGCATTAGCATCAGTCAAGCGAATGGGAGACTTGCAGGCACTCTCTGTGAGCCCTACCTGCCTTAAATTTGGGCCCAACAACTCTAAAGTCGTCCTGAAACCAAGACATGGTTATATACCTAAGGTGCTATCCTTGCCATTCAGACCACAGGTTATTACGCTCTCTGCACTTCCTCCCTCAGAAGAGGACCAGGAGTTGAATTTGCTCTGCCCCATCAGGGAGCTGAGAATTTACATTGAGCGTTCCGCCCGGTTTAGACAGTCGGAACAACTCTTTGTTTGCTTCGGTGGCCACACCAAAGGGCATCCAGTCACGAAGCAGTCACCAGTCACCTTTCTAGGTGGATAGTTGACGCTATTACGCTAGCTTACTCTTCCTTGTGCCTGCAATGCCCCATTGGAGTACGAGCCCACTCCACCAGAGGCGTCACCTCTTCTTGGGTGTGGTCTAGTGGTGTGTCCATCGCAGAGAATTGTGCGGCGGCTGGCTGGGCCTTGTAGGTTTTAGGTTTTATAACCTGGACGTCCGTGCCTTACAGGCAAGGGTCCTTTCTGCATAGTTGACACGCACCTGCCATAGGCAGGACCAGCTCTGAGCAGGGTTTGGCCGTAACCAGCTCAAACTTGCCAGGATTGCTTACTTGTACGCTCCTGGCCCCTGGTGTGCCGAGGCTATATGAGTCTTCTGGAACGGTCACCCAGGCCGGGCACAACCTCTGTGAATTTGGCCCGTTTTTGCCTTTAGGGGATTTGTATTATGCTTGTCTCTCTGGGCCACTTAGGTGCTTAGGGCAAGTTTAAATATATTAGTCGTTCCTCTACCATAGCACGCCGTGATTGTACTGGTTCCCATAATGTCTTAGTGATGCAGTACGAGTGAAGTATTGATAGGGAACGTACTCAGTTACTAACGTAACCTCGATTCCCTGAGATACAGGAACGAGTACTGCATTGCTGGCCGTGCTATGTAGCTGCATGACTCAGTCGTTGCTTCGGTCGAAGTAACCTGAGGATCCTATGGTGAAACGCCCGCTTATATAGCCAGATGGCCCCGCCCATTCTGGCGGGCTCTCGCAGGCTTCGTGGCCATAGGCTCATGTAGCACTGCTGCCGAGCCATTGGTCCGTTTTTAAATATACTGCACAAACCAATAGCCGTGCAGTTACACTGCGTTACTGAAAAAGGCTTCAGTTTAAGAGAAAAGGGACTTTTTCCCATAGCGTCTCAGCGATGCAGTACTTGTTCCTGTATCTCAGGGAACTGAGGTTACATTAGACTCGATTAGATTTCCACTAAACAACTCAAGAAGATCTGACGGTTTCTTGTCCAGGCATGTGTCACTACAAGAAGGGACTACTGAAATGCTCTATTGTCCTTCAAGCAAGCACGATACAACCTATGCAAAGTATTCAGAACATGACTAGTCTTCAGTCAGAGGCCATTTCACATCTTTTCCCATTGCTTTAGAGCACTGTTCAACTTGTTTTACACCCTGTTTGTCAGCTTTTCAAAGCACAGTGAAAGTTCACCAGACAGTTTGCATTATCTGCAATGACTGGATGATTTTGAAATTTTTATGTCAAAATTTTCCCAGGAGAAGTTCAAATTGGCCATTGTTTAGGCTGAAATAAGACTGGAACCTAGGGTTATCTTCTATCTCTTAGTTCTTCAAATTATTTAAATTAACCAAGAGTTTCCCCAGAGAGTTAATTTTTGTAAAGCCACAACAAATCTTTTTCTACTTTTGGCAATGCATCAGTAAAACCAAACCACCAGGATATTTATCAAATGCTCAGATGTTTTCACTATTTTGTTCACAACTTCCGAAACTCAATTACAATGAACAAAATTGTCTGCTAAAAGTTCCTTAGTCAGCTCTAAAGGAAGTACTTTCAGAACATATGGTAAATAGTCTATTGAAAAGTATTATGAGAAGCCAACACAGTAAATGTACCTTTGATTCCCTGTAGTCCAGATGGTCCAGTACGTCCCTCAGTTCCAGGAACCCCTGGCATTCCAGCATTACCCTTCTCCCCTGGAAATCCTGGCACTCCTGGCTGACCTATGACACCTTTAGGACCAGGAAGACCCCTGCCAGGTTCACCCTATATATGATAAAGTTTAAGGTCAATGAAAAAGTGATATAATTTCTAGTGCTGTCAAACGATTAATCATGATTAATCGCATCCAAAATAAAAGTTTTTGTTTACATAATATATGTATGTGTACTGTGTAAATGTATTATGTATATATAAATACACACACATACAGCATGTATTTTGAAAATATTTACATGTATATACATTTATATATTTATATTTTATATTATATATAAACATATTTAATATATAAACATAACATATTTTTCTTAAACATATACATGCATGTGTTTGTATTTATATATACATAATAAATATACACAGTACACACACATATATTATGTAAACAAAAACTTTTATTTTGGATGCGATTAATTGCGATTAATCGTTTGACAGCACTAATAATTTCTTACCCTTTTCTATACAACAATAATACATAAAAAGTCTAAATGACATCCACCATCATACTTTTTGCCCAGGTGTCCCTGCACGACCAGGCAAGCCATCCTGACCTGGTCGACCAGGCTCTCCTGGAATCCCAGTGGGTCCTGGAATCCCAGAGTATCCTAGAAGAGGGAAAGATGGACAGTTAGAAAGGTGATAGAGTCTAGATTAAATAATTGAAACATAATTTTACACCCATTTATACAAAAGTAATTCTCACTACAGTCAGCCAGAATAAATACTAACATGTAACTTCATGAAAATCTAGAATCTTTGCTTCTATAGCTGTTTTATCAATGATGAATTTTAATAGGTTTAATAGTTAAACGTGCAGAGTATTAGTGCAGTTCACCTTTAAACAAAATTTGACACTTATATACACTATATATGGTACATGCCTTTTGGTCCTGGGGGCCCAGGAAGGCCGATTCCTGGCAGTCCAGGGTCACCTTTGCCTCCTGGGAATCCTGGAACTCCACGTTCACCTGGAAAACCTGTGTCACCTGAGTGATAAAGTGAAAGAGACATCAACATAACCAGCTCTGCATCAGAGCACTGAGTCCAGTTTTTGAGCAGGATGACACGTTAGCATAACCTGAATTTACCTTGAAGTCCAGGCCTGCCAGACTCTCCACGAGGTCCTGGGGCACCCTGAGGTCCAGGTAAACTTATAGTTTTACCAGCTTCACCTTTAGCTCCTACAAAGATATTTGAGATTGTGATTATTTTAAAGAGCAGAACAACGGCAACCAGTGGATAAGCACATTTTTAGTCTAAATCACTGACCTGGTAATCCTGGGCTTCCTTGTGCACCAGGCAAACCTGCTGAGCCTTTTTCACCAGGTTCACCTGGCCGACCTATGCCTGGAAGACCTGGGGGACCTCTCTCACCTGGAGAGCCGGGAAGACCACGATCTCCATCCAGGCCATGATCACCCTTAATACCAAATCTAGCCTAATCACAGAAAAATATTTATGAATAAAAACAGCAGATATTCCAAGGTTAATAAAACATTGCAGTATAGAATTTGGGATTCAGATACACTGTAAATTAGATGTAAAAGTGGATTCAACTTTTTGTCAAGCCTGTTTTGGTGGATCTTTCAGACTTTGTACTCACAGGCTCTCCCTTTGGTCCAGGTTGCCCTGGCTGGCCGTCTTTTCCTGGGAAACCATCAACACCTGGAAATCCTCTATCTCCAGTAGTACCAGGTAAACCCTTATCTCCTTTCAGCCCTGGAGCCACATAGACATCACCAGGCGCACCCTGAGCGCCAGGGGCACCCATTAAACCTGGAGAGCCATCTTGACCCTAAAGTTCAAGGACAAGCAAAAAGAAAGGTACAATTTATATTGACATTTCTGTAGTGGATTCTGTAGTGTTTTCATCCATATTTATAGTGGTCACCAGGGGCGCCATAACGGAGGGGAAGGTTAGGACGATTCCAAGGGCCCGACAAGGTAGAGGGGGCCCAAACACGATTTCTACCAAGGGGGAAAGGAGCGCGAAGGGGCACGAGTCAATATGCTCTTCACGGGGTCCAGAAACCATGGCGGCGCCCCTGGTGGGTACAGTGCACTACTGATGCATTTATATCCAGGGTGCCACGAAAAACTTACATACTAAGTAATAAATGTTTAATTAGGATAGAAAATATACATACAGGAATTCCAGCAGACCCAGGAAGTCCTGTCACACCCTTCTCTCCTTTACCTCCCGCTTGTCCAGGATAACCTAAAATGAAAACATCCAGTGTGATGCATAATCTCAGAAAGAACAAACATACCAAAACAAAGCCTTGCTCTTTGCCTCTCACCTTGCTGACCCTTTGGCCCTGGAGGACCAGGCAAACCCAGTGGCCCGGAAACAGGGCACTCTGTGCATGTTTCACCTTGATCACCTGAAAGAGCAGAAAAACTCAAATTTTGACTAACCAAAACTACAGTAAACAAATGGGTGATTGAATGACCTCCTCACCTTTCTGTCCTATCTCTCCTTGCAACCCAGGAGATCCAGGAGGGCCTTGAGCTCCTTTTTCAATATTACAGTCTCCATCTAAAATAGAAATAACAGCGCCAGTGACACTTTGGAATGGACAATCAAAAGAACCACACAAGAATCTTTATACATTTTGTCTCCTCACTACTACTAGCCTTTCACCCAATGGATTAAGTGAATATGTATATCTCAAGTCTCTCTTTACGATGACATGGTCACTTCATTCTTTCCATGAGTTTGCGGAATGATATTACAACATGACAAAAAAAGAGTTATTTTTGTTCAAGAGGTTCTTACTGATCTGTCCTGGTGGTCCAGGGGGGCCAGGTTGTCCATCAGCTCCACTTGGACCTTCAAGAGACAGTCCATCAGCTCCTTTGTCTCCCTTCTGGCCAATCTCTCCAGGGAAGCCAGGAGGTCCAGGAGGACCAGGAATATACCGGCCTGCAGTAAACCATGATCATGAAGAAAAAGGATCATTTTTGTAAACTACTACATTATGTCGACCTAATTCTAAAAATTAATCAGAGTGTGCTTTTCTCACCTGGGGGACCAGGATCTCCACGCTCTCCTGGATAACCTGATGAATGAAGAAAACAGATGAACAAATAAAGACACTGCAGAGTTCGACAGGACAACCGGATACTGACAAGACATTATTCAGACATCACCTGTCTCTCCTTCTGCTCCAGGGGGGCCAAGAGGACCAGGAGGGCCAGGACGACCACCACCCTGTAAGATAAATATTATAATTAGCCACTACCAGTCCATAACATTGTTCTAAGTGAATCAGGTGCGGAAGTAGTGTGTGGCTTTGATAGTCTTCAGTAGAGTTTCAGTACAGCAGGCATTATCTGAGTTTTTATGGAGTTGGATAACCACTTACATATCCTGGTGGTCCTCTTTCTCCTTTGTCCCCCTAAATGAACAAAAGTCATAATAGAAATAAATGAAATAAAATGTCTAGACTAGAGGCACATCATGACCCTTCAAGATGTTATTTCTTACCTTAAAGCCATCAAAGCCAGGAGTACCAGCGAAGCCCCGATCCCCCTATCATAATCAAAGTGATTCAAAAAGAATCTGATTAAAGTATTTGAAATAAGAGAGTATGACTAACTACAATGAAATTTAACAAAAAACATTGCTGATGAGATCTGTAGTCACTATCCAAGATCACCATACCTTTTCTCCATTCTGTCCATCTTTCCCTGGTTTCCCCTTTGAAAACATAAAGTGAAGTTCAGATTTCACATAATATCTAAAATACTATCATATGATAAGATAGTAGGTCAACAATCATTACTAATACAAAACAAGATGTACAGTGAGGCCTAAAAGACACTTTATGGCTTAAATGAATAAAGTTGTTTAAGATTATTATCCTTGAAATAGTGCACAAAGTAAATGAGTGAAATTGATAATGTGGCTCTTTGTACAGAGGTTCAAGATGCTCTATGAAGATGGTCATCAGGTTTTGTGCAAACTTGTGGAGTTCATGCAGCTTGAGTGTCTAAAGCAAAAGTGGGACAAAGCAAATTCTACAGCAATCTCAAACTTTTACAATTTTCTTCAGATTAACCTTTGACTCAACTTGTTGTCCTGATAATATAATTAATAAGCAAAAAAAACTCTTATTGAAATAGAAAAGCACATTTTCACTAGCGGTGTATGAAATTTGGACCCCACCGAATGTAAGAGTTAAAGCTGACTGATTAATTCTAAATGTATTTAATAAGTAAATATTTGTGTTGTTGTACAGGTCACTTACAATTGGCCCTGGTGGTCCTGGTTCACCTTTCATTCCATGTTGATGTGGTGCACAAAAACCCTTGGAAATGGCAAAATTAATTGTTTTTGCTATCCCCTTTTTCACAATACATATCGTTTCAAAGAAGCTATGATTAGACAAACTCAGAAAGTCGAAGCTTTATACAAAGGTTTTTATACAGGATTTTGTGCTGCCACTTACCCTTTCCCCTTTCTCTCCTTTAGAGCCTATTTCACCCTAGAAAATATGCAAGACACATGGAACACTGAACAATGTAACTTAGATAAAAGAAATGTAGCCCCCACGTATCTGGACACTTAAAACACACGTAATAATATTGATGATACCATACCGGTGGTCCAGGAATATTAATTGTTGTGCCAGCGCCTTCATGTTCCTCTGATCTCCCTGGTGGACCGGGGGGACCGGTTAAACCTTTTTCTCCCTGAAAAAAGAAACAGGACATGATTATGATAATTAGTGAGGCTAAACCTGTAAAGATGCCAATCAGCTTTGGTGATGCAACAGGTGGGGGGTGCAAATTGGGTATAGAGTTCCATGCTTATGCTTATTGTTTGTATCACTTTGTCAGCTTCCAGTCATGTTCATTAGCAAGAAGTACTTAGGCAGATCTAGTTTATTACTTTGTGTTTGCCTGGCTGAAGCATATGTTGCAAGTGCCACTATAGGTTCTAATGTCAGATGTTTTTTGAACCTGTGGTTCCTCACCCTTTGTCCTTTCTCACCCTCAAACGTCAGCTTGTCACCCTACAACAAGGACAGTTAAGACAGACTCTGGTCATTTCATTAAGTCTAGACCCAAATGTTATCAAATATTCAAAATATTTCAGACGAGTGGAACAGTTACCGGCTCTCCCTTTTGGCCAGATTCACCAGGCCTTCCCTTCAAAGAAAATTGAATGGATTGAGATTCAGGAACAACTTCACTGGTGTTGGTTAGTTGTGCTTTAGGCTACAATTTGTTTTAGATATTTTAACTTCAGACTCACAGGAGGTCCCATTGGTCCAAGTGGGCCGATTGGCCCTTGTTGTCCAGGATTTCCTTTTAGCCCCTAAAAAAGAAAATAGAATAAGATAATGTTTGGAAACAATGGAACATGTTAACATATACAAGAACAGATAAGACAAGAAGATATAAATAGTAGATGCATATGTTCAACATCATTAACACAAAGAGGTGCATTAAAATCCTTACTGGTGAACCAGGTTGTCCTGGCAAGCCCCTGTCTCCTTTTTGAGGGACGGGTACTCCAATAAAACCACCTGGATCTCCCTATGAGAGGAAAATATGAGCGAACAAAAATTTCATCACACCATTTTCAAAACTCATGTCAATAGCTAATGATCTATACTATTTGTAAGAACTGTTTATTCATTAGTGATATTTTATTACATCATTAGTGATATCTTCTACCATATTTTCACCATTTTATAAAAGCAACTATGCACTCGAGGCTGTATGCTATATTGATTTCACCATGGTTACAGTTGTTTTAGACACTCTTCATGCTTCATGTTGTGCTTTCATTGTACTGTTTACCAATTTTCAACCAGATTTATATTGTAGTATAGGTAAATGATTAATGTGTACTCTTTTTCCATGTTACCGCACCCAGATATTCAAAAAGCATGCAATTCTGCTTCATAGACAGCCAAGTGTAATTAAAAGCCAATGGTGAATTGCCCCTTTAAGAACACCCCATACTTGTGGTAAAATCACTGTAACATATGGCCGTTCATGACTTATTGCAAAACTAAGTTAGAATTTCTCCGTACCTTTACTCCCCTCAAACCTGGAATACCCTGAGAAAGATTCAGAAAAAATATTTGTTAAGTTGGGAATCTTTTGTTGGACTGGATTAACACAGTGACTTATAACACGTAATGTAACACATGACATAAAACTACTCGTACCGGTGGTCCCTGCACTCCTGGAACACCTGGAATTCCGTCAAAACCATGCTCCCCCTGCAAAACACAAAATAAATCCTCAATATTCAGGCCCCGTTTACACTAGTGTGCTTTCGTTTTGAAACACATAACTTTTGCTATGGTTACGCCTGTTGTTTACACTACTCTGGCGTTTTCGAGGTCGAAAACGGAGACTTTTGAAAATGCTGCAGACCCCGTTTTAGTTTGAAAACTGCGGGGTTGCGTTTCAGTGTAAACGGACCAAAATGGAGACTTTTGAAAACGATGTCATGGCTGCCCAATTCTCTCTGCGTATCCTTGACGACCGTGTAAATAATAACATAATTTCAAGATTCAAGATTTGTATTTGTCACATACATGATTATATAGAGGATATATAACCAGCAGTGAAATGTGAGTCATGTCCGCTCCATGGACAGTGCAAATATTATAGAATACAAACACAGAGGAAATATACATAAAATGAAATAAGTAAAGAATAAGATATAAAGAACAAAATATAAAATATAAAAATGTGCATGACAGTATACTGTAGCCTTAAACCGTCCAGACTCTACTCTGGTATACTTGGCATTGACAGCTGCTGGACTTGAACAGTTTTGACTGTGCAAACTTCTGCATTATGTTCTAAAATGTGTACATCGTGAAATACGTGCTGTTTCTGTCTGAAGATAAAGCACAAGACAAAGGTAAGCACATTATTGTTGTTAATTGTTATTATTATTATTTTATTTTTGCTGTCAGATTATCATACAGTATGTATCAATGAATAACACATTTTTGGCTGTAGTGGGTGTGTGCATGAACGAGAGTAAATGCCAGCTAATTTGCATTGCTTTCTGATCACTTTATTGTGCACTTTTTGCACAAAAATTAGCTTATTCTTAATGTGGACATTGAAAATGATGCATGTGTTTTTCCGAGGGTTAAGTCATCAGTTAATTTCTTGATTGCCACTTTGAAAAGTTTTCTGGACATTTTAAGCATATTTTCTGTCTCCCTTTAACGCATTTGCCCTGTTTTGATCCATATTCCCGTGAAATTGATTTATCTTTATTTTATTTTGTCATCATATTTTATTTTAAGGAGATAAAAATGGTCCTTATCAACCTTGATTGACATGGCAATACAATTCTATCACATCATTTTGGCAGTTAAAATTTTGGGCTGGTTTTTGTTGAAGTGGGCGGGTTTTGGTGAGCTTTTGTGCTGGAAATCGTCAACCCGATCTGGCAACACTGATTTTGACAGCTCTGCTTTTGCAGCATTTGAGGTAGATGTCCTGCAGAGAGGGGAGAGCAGACCCTGAGATGCGCTCAGCTAAGCGCACAACTCTCTGCAGGGCTTTGCAGTCTTGACTGGAGCTGTTTCCATACCACACATCATGCTCATTATTGTACCCATAGATATGTATGGGTAGATTCCCCAATCGACCGCTCCAAGCATGCAGACGTGTCCACCATTTAAATGATAGGGAATCTACCTATACATACCTATGCAGTACCGTTTCTAGGCATAGGCAAGCTAGGCGGTTGCCTAGGGCGCCACCAGCTGAAGGGGGCGCCAATGAGCGCACATACTGCCACTACATTTTAACAGGGTTGTGATAAAGAGTGGCAAGGACACCCTGAAATACGATTGCCGCCCCCACTGGATCCCCCAACATCATTGGGCTAGAGTACTGTCATTCTGACGATGCCTGTATGCCATTGGATCAGAGCGCTGTCAATTGCTGCCTCTGATTGTTGCATGCAAAGTTTGGATTTGGATTTGGAGCGCTCAACAATGCCATTAGATCAATGGGTTCTGTCAGTGTTTTGGCAAGGTAAGGCTTTTTTTGCCATGCAAATTCAAAGGCCAATTTAAAATATTGGTACATATAAAAAGTGCACAAAATTAGTATTTTCTTTAGGCAGTATTTGTGGCAGTCGAGAAATCATGTTTCATGTGAAACTGGTCTAAAAGGTGTGCGTTTTTGCGCCAATGCATTGTTAAAGGTTCAGTGTGTTGTGTAATATTCCCATATAAAACTTTTTCAGCCAATAAAAAATACCAATACTATATACAATAAAAAATATTGGTATAGTAAAATTCGCTAATTCACAAGATCAATACATACTTTATTAAACCGCTTTGTCAAATTTAACGCATCCTTATACAGAAGTGTTGAAATGCTGAATCAATTAATTCGCTTCCAAAATAAATAAATAATTCGCTTCCAACAGCGCTTAAAGGGAGCAGCGTCATACATACAGAGGGCAGAGCGTCACGTTATTTAAAGGGGAAGTTCACGCGTCAATGAGTAATAAAAGAACAAGTAGCTGCATTCTGATTACTTTTATGTCACTGATCAGGCTTTTATAGTCCTATGTAGTTTGGGGTAACAAAGGGTTTTATAGGTTTGACTGAAATAATAATGCAATAACTGACACAACAACAACAAAACAATTGAACAAAAACAGATGAAGTCAAAAAGTAGCCATGCATTGATAATATCTAAACATGTATCCAAATCCAAATGTAATACAATTAATTTATGTGTGATGACAATTTCTTAGCAACTAGGGATTGTTACATAGAGCTATACAGGCATCCAGTGACTATAATGGTATCACAGATAATAAACTGTGCAAAATGTTTTATCTTAACAGTCAATTTACAAATAGGCCTAATGTTTTCAGATTTGTGGAACTCACAATGCACTGAATTTCCACAAATTAGTGTCGTTACTATGACAACCAATTTGGATGTGACAAGGAACTGATGTCTGAAAAAGAAATTATATATAACCTATGTACAATTATAATTTGTAAATGTATCAATGTTGTTATTTAAGATTTGAGTGTTTACATAATCAGTTTTGTGTTATTTTGCATGTAATCTTACACTGTAAAAAGTGATAAGTTGACTTAACTTAAAAAAATTGAGGAAACCCGTTGCCTTAAAATTATTAAGTAAATAATAATAAGAAATAATAATTTAATTGAACTGTCAAGTTCACTTAACATTTATTTATTTATTATTATTTACTTAATAATTTTAAGGCAACGGGTTTCCTCAATTTTTTTTTAAAAACAGAAATATTTCCAGTATTGAGATGTAACCGCAAACCTACATGCATATGTATCTTAAACGCAGGGATACATGAAAGAGGAATCAAATCGGTATGCCGCGCTGTCTGAAACACTCTATGCTTGTTCACGCTTCGGGTGTGTGCGAGTACAGCGCGCAAGTAACGAATTGAGTTCTGTTTCGTTTCTTCTTCTTGTGGTTTTAAATAGCTTGAACGTGTAAATTGGCAAATTAATCTGCGAATCACATGCCGAACGATGGGGTCTGGAATCTGGACCTGGTCCGGATATCACGGATCAACTGCGATCTGTTTAAGCCCTAATAGCCTATATGACAGATCAGAGCAATCTTTTATTTACAAATTTAACATGAAATCGTCAAATTGCTACTCCATATCAATCACATACAACGAAAATACAGAATAATTAGAACAATCATTTATGCACAATAAATAACAGAGCGTCATATCTATACACATTTTCCCCAGAACTTTCTCGCGACCCGATAGGAATTCTTCCACGGCCCGGTAGTGGGTCGCGACCCGGTGGTTGGGGACCTCTCGTTTAAATGATTCGGTTCAATCACAGTGACTCACTTATTAACAGTGACTTGATGCCACCTACTGGTGGGTTTAGTTTCACATTTAAAGTCCCTTTTCATTTTTTAAATAATTTCAAATATCAGTATTCAACATTTTATGTTTAAAATATCAAAACATTATTTATGCATCTGTAACTGCAGGTTAAAGCATTCCATGTCCCTCTAAGCTGCATTAAACTGTGTAAATACATCTAAATGCCACTTCATATGCAACTTCTGCAAAGATTAATTTTGTTGATACTGATTTCATTTGTTTAGTAACAGCCTAAATGTCTTATTATTATAATTGACTGATTAAATGTAAGAATTTGACTTAAGATGATGCACATGCGTATCTAAAGTGCACTTAAAAAAAAAAGGTTTTATAAAGGTAAAAATGCCCATAAAATCAATTTAAACTTATTGGAAAAGATTAATTTCTGTCACTGCTGTGAACTGACCACACAGAATATGAAGATTATTAAAAACTTTAGGAGTCAGCTGTCCACGGTCCTTAAGATAGCAGCACAATAACACACTCAGCAAAATATTGTTTAGCTAATTATCTTTATCAATAAAATCCCAGAAAATATTGAGATATAATTTTTTGTCAATATCGCACACCTGTAGTACTGACACAAAATGATTTGAAACAGTTGCTTTGTCACATCCAGTGTAGACAGCCTCAATGTTTTATTTTTTTATTTTTTTTTATTTTGGCTAGTAGAAGTTATGAATGGCCGGTAACTTTTAACTTTTAACTAACTAAAATTTAGTAGCCAAATTGGCTGGTGAGTGAAAAATTTTAATTGTAGACGGAGATCGTTTCTGAAATGCAGTAAAAACGCCAGTGTAGACGAGGATCGTTTTCATTTTAAAACGCCATTTTAAAATGAAAATGCACTAAACGGGGTCTCAATCCCACTCAGGATATTCTGAATAATTTAAGACTGTTGAAGTAGTGGCTCATCCCAATAGGCTCACTTTGCATTTTAAGGATTAAAAAAAATCATAAAAACAACAAACATGGTGTACCTTTGTTCCATTGCAGCCTGGGATTCCTTGAGGTCCTGGTGCACCTTCTAGACCTGGAAGACCCTGCAGAAAATCAAAGCAATAGCAGAAACATACAGAGATGCAGAAAGTTTATGTTTTTCCTAAAATGTATTAATGATGATCCATTTTCTTTGAAAAGAAGTTGAACTTACTGGAATACCTGGACGTCCTGGGAAACCAGCCACACCGTGTGGGCCCTACAAGAAGAAAAATCTCTACGATAAATAATGCTGTAAAAGTTAATTGTATATACAGTGTTATAGTGTTGTTATTATGTAAAATTAATTTGTTTTTTATTTAGCTGCCTTATAGAATATGACTATATTATAACATAAAATATTTATTTAGCATGATATTTATGGACACTTACTCTGTTTCCTTTAAGTCCTGGAGCTCCTAGCTCCCCTGAATCTCCCTGGGGGAACACAGAAAAACATATTGAAAGAACACTGCAATCCATGTTTGCTTTTGCTAATTTGCATTTGCTATCTAAGGTCATTACTTAGTTTGTCACCTTGCTGTTATAACTTTACATAAATATAGGGTTATAGCTATAACAGCAAAGTGTTTGTCACCATTTGTAAAATGGTTGCTACCCTCAGGCACGGGGCCCTGTTGCACCCCCCTCCCCAGGATGGCCCTGGCTGCTGCTGTTGGTTATTGCTGTAGTTGTAGATTACTGGTGCTGCTGCTGCAAAGCAAGTACAGGAACTTGCTGCCAATAAGGTGCTGAGAGTATTTCAGACATACTGCTGCTGCACAAGTATCATATATAATAACCCGTAGCAGATCTATACAAGTGGAGCTGGGGAAGGTGTAGGGTTTCAGTGGAACTCTGAAAGTGCACTGCGAACTGCTCTAGTGAATGCTGACCAGCTATTTAAATGTAAAGCAGTAAGCTAATTGGTTGCATATGTAACATGAACCAACCAGCTTGAGCCAAGTAGTTTAGATATATTATATGCTAAACTTAACACTTAACTTTTGTTTACAAATGTACAAAATAAGTATTGTTCATTGTTAGTCCATTGTAGCTTACTAAGTCACTCCTTTGGGTAATGTTTTGTACTTAGCTGGACTAATGTGTGCTTCTAAAACAATTGCCGGATATACACATACTGTGTGAGGTGAGGTTGATTTCATTACGGCATTTTTCATTATTGTACTAGTATGTAGGACACACACACTCTCAAAAAGGGACATTTTGGATAGCTAACTGTCTTTTAAAATGACTTCAAAATCAGTATAGTACTTTACCTTTGGTCCCATTGACCCTGGGGGGCCCTCAGGCCCTGGTAATCCAGGAAATCCCACAAGGCCCATCAAACCAGGGAGCCCAACCTCACCCTAATAAGGATGAACAAAAGATGATGACTGAAAATAAATTAGTGTTATCCATCTTTTCTTCATAAAGCAGCATTTTTCACATAGTAAATTCCATATGCATCCCCCATACACATTCACTGATGATCTTATAGGACAGAGTATCTGCTGTTAACATAACCGCACCACTAGATGGCGCAACAGATCCTTCTATGTAAGATTAATGCTCTGACTTTAGGAAAAACATACAAACTGTAATATGGCACATGTGGGTGTTTACAGTGCATCCTAAATTACAACATACAACAACTTTTCATAACCCACTTGATCCCTATTATAACCCCCCCCCCCCCCCCCCCCCCCCCCAAAGTTCTAAGATTATATATCAATAAATTACTTTTATAAGTGAGTTAATGCAAGTGAAGGTTTCAATAATTATAAAGGAGCAATCAGAGGAAAACATACTCACCTTCGCCCCTTTAACACCACTGCAGTCACATCCACCACATGAAGACCCTGAGCATCCACCCTGCAAGCAGAAAATAACTGTCAAGTTCCACACTGAACCACTAGGAGGCAGTAAACACATAATATTAGCATCACCAACAGGTTCATAAGAGTAGATTTCTTTCAAAAACAAGAGCTTTGGACCACATTATGGCCGACGCAAGGGTGGCATCACACCAATAAGTAAAAACTGGTGGAATATATTAATGATAAGAAAGTAACATGACAAATTAATAACAGCTTGCATATATGCACACAATTTTTAATGTATACTTTGAAAAATGTAAATAAGAAAGTTGAGCTTAAAGTCGTGACTGCTGTTTCTTTGCTTACATTGTGCAGTTTTGTCTCATTTTTACCATGATTACTTCTCTTACAGTAACAGGTAAGATATTTACGATATTTTTGCCTAATAATCCACATACCACACACATTATTTACAGACAGAGAACCTGTCCACATAGATTTCACTCAGCCAAAACATTTCGTAAGATTTCAGTTCGATGTAGACACAGGTTGCTCTTTTTGTGGTGATCCTAATGAAACTGCACTTGATATTTTGGGGGGATTTTAAAGGGGCAACATGCACAACAACACCAGTGTAAATAACACAGTTAACCATAAAGTGAAGTAATAGTAGTCTGGATGATTTATTCCTGCATCCGCGCAGTGTTGGGAAACAACTAAATAATAATTCCAACATTACTAACTTACCTACATTTTCAATAGCTGAAAAGTATCTCAATTGCTTTCAAAACAGTGTAGCTTTTACAGAAACAATCTACTTTTTCCAATGATTATTGGTGTGAGTGACGCAACCAAGAGCCACTGAACATTGTAAACTTGTGCAACTAACTTCTCTTCTGAACGAGCAGATGTAAACAAAAAAAACAACCTCATTAGTTTTCTTTCCAATGTAGTGCTGGAAAGTCCAAATCATTCTGGTGAACTGGCTTGTTCTAAGTGCTTCTCTCTTTTCATAATTAACATTGGAAGGTCTGATTCATTCTACTAAATTGGTTCGTCCTAAACGATTCTCTCTATGGGTAGCACTTAAAAGTCTGATTCTTTCTAGTAAATCAGTTCGTTCGGAGGGTTCCTGTAAATAAATGAATAAAAGATTTAATGATTCAGTTCAATTGTTCTGCTATTTTACAGTTAGTTTTGTAGATATAAGTTAAAAGAATGTTAAATATGGTAAAATCACAGCTGATATTTCTTCTGCTTCGTTTGTTACATGGAAAAGGAAGGTCAAGTCAAGCCTACTGTTTTACAAGTATGCACTGTATAGTATGTTCAGTATACTCATACATGTATTCGTCACATTTTAGAAAATGTAGTAGATCATCCTTGTGTTCCATGCAGGACTATTGTCTCAGGCCCTGGGATGAGGTGAGACTGCTATGGTTCCCTAATCATTCGTTCCAAAAGAGAGAGGTCCCATGAATTTTAGCAATTAGAACTGACTGATGTATGCAGAAAATCTTCATACCCCACACAATATGCTGCATACATATATACATTACATGTGTATGTTACCGTGAAAGATAAAACAGGTAGTTGGCATGCATACAGATTGTTTGGTCTATCCTGAAAGATGACAGATACAATAGAGAGGGGCCTGTAAATTCAAACAGGGGCATCAGGCCAAGAATTTAACAGACCTGTTCTACTGTTAAGACTCAAATAAAGGCCTCTAAAGTCCTACTAGATATCACTGGATGGACAGCTGGTCTAAGCATGATACTGGACCCTGGGAACCCATTTCTTCCATCCATGCATCCCTCTATCACTGCAGCCGTTCTCTCGCTCACGTGTGAGGCAGGCAGCCAAATGTCTGCACATCTGGAGAAGCAGGCCTGGCGAGGACTAGCACCAGCTGCCGGGGTCGGCCTGAGACCGTGCTGCCCCCACCCGTGAGCCCTCCTAAAGGCCTAACTGAATCAGCATGTGGGTGCTGAGGACCATGAGAATCACGGCTTTCGGTTTCAAATATCGCCTCTGGCGTGACCCGCTCTGGCCATTTCTACAAAAGCCCGCATCCCTGGAGTGTAATTTCTGTATGTGAACAGGCCGAGCTCTGGCTATAACGTTAGATCTGACATCCCTAATGCAATCTCAGTGCCAATGAGAGACATTCTTCCAGCAATTCACAAACAAAAGTGTATCCTTTTCTGCAAGGGAACTGGATGTCTTGTAAGGAAAATACCCCCTCACACACTGTCCCGCCTGTTTTTGAACTGTTTAACATAGTGCTGACCTACTTCTTAACAGTCACTCAGTCCATTAAAACAAGTAGGCACTTTCCAGTAACACTTTGTCATTTCAGGACTTTTTAAATAATTTTTGAGAGACACAAATGCTATATTTTCATCGTCAACACTATTAAATAGGTTAGTATGAATAGTAGGTAATTTTAGCATGTGCCATCTTGACTATATCCAACAATTAAAATAGTATAGCAATGTAATTATAATGTGGTAATTTGACTAAATTGTACTAAATTACTAATTACTAAAACACAAAGTTAGTTTAGATATTTTACCAATACTGTTATTGCATGATTTCCCTGTCGTTATTATAATATATTATATTATATTGTTTTTTTAATGAAATGAATACATTTATTCAGGGTGCATTAAACTGGTCAAAAGTGACAATAAAGTTATTTATCATTTGTTACAAAAGATTTCCATTTCAAATAAATGTTGTTCTATTGCAATTTCTATTAATAACAAATTAATGTGACACTGAAGACTGGAGTAATGATGCTGAAAATTCAGGTTTGCATCACAGGAATAAATTACATCGTAAAATATATTCAAATAGATAACAGTTATATAAAATTATAATATTTTTGACAATATTACTGTTTTTACTGTATTTTTGATTAAGTAAATGTATCCTTGGCAAGCATAAAAGAACATCAATTTTGAACAGTATGTCCAATTAGTTTCAAGAATGTAAAATTGAGTTTTGTACCCTGTTCGTGGAAAGTGGCCATAATTCATTCATCCTGTTAGAAACAACCACCAGATCTCTGAAGTCTGAAGGCCAAAGTCAGATCTGGTGAGGATCAGACATTCCAGTTTCTCCAACGCATGACTGAGGTCAGATCCCACTCCTTCCGACATGCATGAGTAGTGTGATCTCTGTACATGTGTATATATTGCTTTATCATTTGAATGTATGTTTTAGCACTCAGAGATCCTGCGACGGCTATCATCCGGTTCAGACCGCAGTGTGCTAATCTGCAGCCTGGATCAGCACAACAGGGGAACTGCTTTGAAATGGGAATTTTGTTTTTCCTTCCCGGGTCGGTCTTGCATCCCAACAAACCCAAACATGACATGAGCAGAAAAATAGCAAAAGCAGACAAGAGTGCTGATAAAACTCTTAACAAGTAATGCTTTTTATAGATGTTAAAATATGTGAATGCTTAAAAGTCATTGCTTTCAAAGGCATTATCATGAGATTTTGTGTTTGGCCTGTGATACATAAACCGTCTCTCTTCTGGTTTTGTCTAGGGTGTCTCTGCACTGCTCTCAGAACAAACAACCCGTGAAAAATCAATCAGGCATGAAAACACAAAGACACAACTTGTCCTCACCTTTACCTCTGTGCTGGTTTAAAGCTGGTACAAAAAACGAGATATTTGACACCATCAGTGTGAAAGGAGGCTGTTTCATAGACCCTGATGTAGTTTCTTTGGCTTTTAGAATAGATTTGCTAATATTTTGGATGGAATGACTTCGATAATTGGTTTCAGGCTTTGACAGATTGTATAATAAACATGTATAGACATTTATTTTTAGATTTTATGATAAAATCTATGATTTTTAGGCTCTTTGAGAAAAATAAATAAACGTTGGACTGACTTGTTTTCCATGAATGCATGGAAACAAATGATTAATCAATTCAAACAAACCAATTTGAATTGCTTGTTTTGTTGTGTGTGCCAGTTTCCATTTCTAACATTTGTTTGTCTTCTCTTGCCTCCCTTGAGTTTGTTGTGTTCACATATGAATGCAGTGTGAATGTTTGGGAGGCAATGGGGCAGTGTTAATTTTGGCAGGCATTTTTGATTTAGTCTTAGTCTTTATCTTGAGACGAAAATGCTTAATAGTCTTAGTCACAATTTAGTCATTTGAGTCTTTCATAGTTTTAGTCTAGTTTTAGTCGACGAAAAGTCATTGCATTTTTGTCAACTTTTAGTCATTACTTTTAGTCAAACTGCAGTTACCAACACTTATTTTGGTAGCTATTTTATATGTAGTATTCAAACAAAAATAGTAATCAATTCTTCTCTCTTTAGACCAAATCAATTAAGCTTATGAGAAATTTGAATCAAGGATTGAATTTGGAAAAACTGGAATAAATTTTCATTTTTTTGTAGATATACAAATTAAACAAATTTTTCAGATACAGTAGGTTTACTTAACAAGTATACATTTATTTAACATCTTTTGTTGGTTAACATTGATGACACAGATGATTAGGAATGCTGTCCATTTAAGACGGAAGGTAATACTGTATGCATGTAATATTGACACACATTCAGTTTTCACCAACCTGTTTACGCTCACTTAAGCCATAACCGACTGTATTTACGTGAGATACTCTGACTCTACACGATATACATTTGGACTGCTGTGTGTGTATTTGAGCATTGAGAACTGATCGCGCGCTGTATGAGAACTGAAGAAGTGGATAGAGCACTTCTATCAGCGCGATTCCACCTATCCCGCCTTCACTAACTTTAAGTTAATCGACAACAAATTGTGACTCCCGGGAAAAACGAGACGTCTGGTCACCCTATCCCTAACCCTTCGGGTGCTGAGGCCATTGTTTCAGATCGCTAGTTCACGTTTTGATAGCTTATCCGTCCACTGCGGCTGCCATGCTGAGACTAGATATGCAAACGCCCCTTACCCAATGATAGAGACGCACATTTTGAAAGACAAGACAGTTATTTTAGCCTATAGGATGTATTTTGAATGTCCGGTAGTCTTCAAATAACATTCTAGTCCTGTCTCGTCTTGTTAATGAAGACGTGGCATAAATTTCGTCATAGTTTTTATCATCAGATATTAGTTTTAGCTCGTCAACGTCTCATCTTAGTCACAGAAAAAAGGTTAGTTGACGAATATTTTTCATTGTCGTCTTTGTCGACGAAATTAACACTGCAATGGGGAAATACAGATAAAGCGAAATATAAATACCACTATGATAGCCACCTGCGCTGCTAAAATAAATGATTTTCTTATTTAGCATTTTGTTTTGTTTTCCAGTGCAAATATCTAAAGATTCAAGATACAAGCCAAAAGACATGAGATATGAAGTCTTGTTTTCTGAAAAATGTATCAAAATGAAGTGAGTTTAAAAAAATATCTACCGATTGAGTGAGTTTAATTACATATCGTGGTACCAAAAATTATATTACTTGTGGTGATCAAGTTTGCATTCAACATATGATGCATCTACAAGAATATTTTTTGCGTTTTCTCTCTAAGCACTTTCATGAGTTGATTTAATATACTTACCATATTGTTGACCAAGCCCCCCCCCCACCCATCAGCAATTTACAATTGGGGATTCAATTGTTATTTATTTATTTATTTTCTTTTGGAACTCATCATTGATCTGAGCTTATGCACATCAATGTTCAGTGAATTTTGCCAAAATTATCCACAAATAGTACATTTTTTTCACTCAAAAATTGAGGAGCTTAAGCTCAGATAAATGATGACTACTACCAAAAAGAAATACAAAACCTGTGCTAATTGAAAGAAAACATGCTAAAAAAAGGTTGAATCCAAGTTTTGGTGATAATATGGCATAATGAGAGAACACCAAATTAGGTAAAGAGTTTTCAGCACAGCACAAGGGTTGAGAAAAAATAAGAAATTTGTACTGGAAAGCAAGACAAAAATCCTGTTATGTTCTTAACCATTCTGCAAATCAGCCAGAATAGGTGAAACTGATGGGTAAATGATGTTTCATATATTTTTAACTAAAAAAAATAAAATAAAACAGCATGCGAACGTTCTCTTTAGAGTCTGAAGATATCTTTAGAGAGTTATTGTAAAATCATCAGATCTTAAAAAGATAAAGGTGAAGGAGGAGTGGGAAGTACGTGTTTAATTAAAGACCGCAGGGAGGGTGTTTTAGGGAGGGAGCATTTAGAGGCCACTCTGAGGCGACACTCAGTATTTTAACTTAATGAGTGCAGATAGCAAGGGCAGGGGAGTGTAAAATAGTCAAAAAGATTGTGAAATGAAGCCCCTAAATCCCTGAGGTACAAACAGTTTGGGTGGATTCTGTCGGTTTGGCTTCCCTCCATGTGTATTTCAGCACTGAGAAGCCAGTATAGTCTTTCTTTTGCTTAAACAGTGTGGAAGACAGATGTAATGTATAATGTATGTAAGAACGAGAGAGAGAGAAACAACCTGTGTCATATGTCAGACTGGCCTTTCTCTTTGACAGGATACAGCAGTGGAAAGAAGGAAGACTGATACCAGCTGTCTACTAAAACTAACAGTTAGAGTATAAAATAATCCATGTCATTTACATTATGTAACAGAGAGAACATTTCTTGTTAATCACGTCTGGCGACTTGACACATGAATCTCAGATTTAACCTGAAAGGCCAGCAAATGCTATACACTAAGGCATTAATTGGGAGCACACAGTTATAACAAGTTAACCTTATATTATGATTTATCAATAGATATTTTGCCTAGGCAGAAGCGTCACATGAATCTTGCCTTGGGAAACCTTAAAACACTTTTTTTTCTTCAAAATCACTGCATACTGCCTAAAAGCTACAGTCCACAACAGCATGATGCATTAAAGATATATCTGGGATCAGCTTGCTCTCCTAAAACCAGGGGCCGGGGCCCACTAGGGGGCCTTGGAAAACTTTCAGGGCTTTAATAAGTTATTAAATTATTTAAAGTTAGATATTTTAACAAAATCTTAATTACAATGCCGAAAAAGACACCAAAAACAAAAATATAAAGATGTACTGTATAACATTAAACCAATATATTTTTTAGATTATTTATTTTAACAGAAACACCAGTGCATATCAGTTTAGGAATATTGTCTTGAATAAAAAAAAAAAAAAAAAAAAAACACTGAGATGTCATTACTGTAAAATATCCATCAAAAAAATATCCATCAGTAAACTATAAAACTATGTATGATCTGTGGTTCAAGAATGAAATATAAAAAATAATATAAGAAAACGTTTTTTTATGGCAACTAATTTGTAAATTTACAATCAGATTTTCAAGATGAAGTTTGTAATTTTCTAATGTTAAAAGAAATGTTCAGCCCAAAATGACATTTCTTTCATTTCTATGATCCGCATGTCATGATTAAACAACACTGACACAGCATTATTATCATTTTCATTACTCAAAAAGGAAAAGAATGTTCACTGAAATTAAATAAAAAAAATTAAAAAGGTTACTTTACAGTATGTTTACTTAAAGCACTAAACCTAATAATAAAAAAAAAAAAAACAAAAAAAAAAACACATGCAACAAAATTACTTAAACTTGAACTAAAACTAAAGTGAAAACAGAAACGATGAAAAATCAAATCAAATTCAAAAATGAACAAAATTATAACAGTAATAACACTAAAATAACAATGCATTTCCATCAAGCCTCAAGTGGAATTATTTAATATATTAAGATAAAATTAAGCTAATTTGTAGGTTGATTTAAACATTGCTGTTTGTTTGAGTGCATGTTTGAAAACAGTAAGGAATATTTATTTAGCAATTACATTTGGTGCCACTAGAGCAGTGGTTCCCAACCTTTTTCAGGGCCCCCCTACGTACACATATGGTAATCTAATATATATATATATACCTATATATATGCAATAATAATAATAATAATATTTTTTCGTCTCTTAGAAATGCACATTTGGCACATTTGACATTGAGTTGACAGTAGTAGTTTGAGTTAGGATGCAGATGTAAATTTATGTTCATTATCAAAATCAGTAACATCTGTAAAAATTGCAACAACCTCCTTTTTTATATGGTGAAATTTTATTTTTCTGACTGTTTGAGTTTTATTAAAATTAATCATTGTTCTTCCATAGTAGCATACATTTACATCATGATAACCAGAGTTAAAACCATATAGTGTCACGTGTGTGTTCCCTAGGTGTTTCCTGTCTGCCCTTATTTGGTTTATTTCCTGTCCTAGTTTCATCACCGTTTATTCCATTCACCTGTCCTGTATTAATTATGGTGTTTCCTCGTTGTGTTGGTCCCTTTAAAAGTCCTGAGTTATCCCCTAGTCATTTGTCTGCTGTTAAATGTCTTCTTGGTTTTTGATTGAATGTCTTCCCTGCCTGTTATCCCCGATGTTGATTAAAACCCGCATTTTTGGATATCCCTGTCTCCGTGCTCCTTCATCCCCACGAACACCTGACATATAGCACCTCAATGCTGTGGTCAAAATGCAACTATATGGTTTTTAGGTAGCCTATTTATATGTAAAACAGTAGTCTAAATACATTTATTATAAATGCACAAACGCTAGCCTATAGCTTAATCACAAATATACTGTAATTACATTCCATTACTCCTTTAATACATTTAATACACGTCTACATTAATATAATAAATTTGATATAAATACCCCACATTTCTGCCACAGTACCATGGTGCAGTTAGTGTTACTACAGTAAATCCATGGTAAATGATGGCGATTTGTAGATTGAAAAGCCTTCTGACTGTATCGTTGCACACAGTGTTATCTGCTGTTTGTCAGCGCTGTTTTATCTGGATTTAAACTAGTTTATATCAGTTGACTGATATCGACTGATACTAGTTTATACCAGTCATTTGTGTTCTTCGGTGAATTCAAGCGCTTCTCACTGGATCTCACAGCGCTGTTTAGTGGTTGCGTGATCGGTGAGTAAACACATCTGCTCTAGTCAGCTCGCTCTGTGATGCGCCGCTGTTTAAACCGAGCGGATATGGTCCGTGTGGCACGGTTCAGATGAGTAGCGCTGTTTTGTTCCGCTTTTCCTGCATAAACATTACATTGAATGTTTATCGAACTTGTTTTATCGAGGAAAATTATATCACTATAATTATAGTTATCGTTTTATAGCCCAGCCCTACCTCAAAGTATATCTGCTCCCGCGCCCCCGCTGTGAACCCCTGCTGGGAACCACTGCACTAGAGGCATCATAATTGAAACACTTGTATGGGAATGTTAAACTGAAATGCACAATCAGACAGTGCCAAAGCATGAGAGAGCATTAGTCTGACAGTCACAAGATTGTTTTCTGCAGTTTAAACGTGTAAGGGCACTTTCTTGAAGATTACCTGATTACTTTGGTGACTTATCGGGTGGGTCTGACCGTTGGTCAGGGTATATTCTGGCAAACTGTTTACCAATCAAGTTTCGCAATCGGCAAAGCAAAGTGTGGCACACGCCACCTACCAACACGCGATGGGTAACTCGCAAAGCACAATGTTCAGTCGTGTTTTCCTAGCACGAGACCATAGAAAGGAATTTAAAGTACGAGGTTTGCGAATTAAGAGGCGGGGCAACAGTTAAACAATTTCAAAGTTAAAGTTCATGCAAAAAAATATTAATAGACAAGTTTCAGTCAAATATTTATGGTTTATAGCAAAATCCAGTGTTAAAGAGTGCAAACAATCATATTTGGAACATTAGAATATATTAATATGCACGGTCACTTCCACGTATTCATTCCAGGGCTAAACACCCGGTGCTGCGCCTCGAGCTATTAATCTTTACCTGGAGATGTAAATAATAATTTTCAGCTTTAAATAGAGTTTTCCTCCCGTTGTTATGTAACAAATGTGTATTTTCTCCGTTTCCAGTAAGGATCAGATGACGGGACGATCATGTTTCAGAATTATAATGAAGCCAGAGAGTGGATATAGCAAGAAAAATGGGATTAGATCAGGAAACATACAGGGCTCGCAAAATTTCAAAATCCCTGGTAGCCCTTCGGGCAGGTACTATTCAGATTTTGGTAGCCCGACAATTAATTTAACTAGCCCAAATAAAAAAAGACCATAAATGTCAATCAAAAACATTTTCAATACACAAATATCAACGAATATCAAGGAAAGAGTTTTATTGTACTATTTACAGGGTATCTGCAGAATTTTTAAAAATCAACTTAAGGCAATTTATGATTGAGCTGCACAAGTAAAATGAACACCGTATGAGTGGGGTTGAACAATATCTATGGTAACATATTAAGCCATAAAATGACACGATTTACAATTCAGATACAGGTGTTACGTCCTAGGACGTATGAATTTGTTTCCCTGTGAATTTTCACAAAAACAAAAATCTTATAAAAAGGTATTTCAGCCTTTAAATGAATTTTTATGAAAAGGGATGTCAAACATATGAATTATTATATTAATTTAAAACATAAATATTACTGTCTAAATTGTTTAGATTTTTAGAAGGCACATTAACTTCTTTCACATTTACAACTCTGTGTTTGCTGCGTAAAAACATGGGTCGATTTAAACATAAGATAGGCTTTTTGGAAATTAAAATTCATTCTCTGCCACGAGGTGGCGCTTTAAGAGCGGAGGTCCGTTCCCCCGGTAACGGCTGTAAACAAAGCAGCACCAGGCTCATAAACACTGTTTTATCAGGCGTTTTATAAGCAAGATTAAATGAAAATGCCAACGACACGTTTCTGAGGACAGTCGGTTCCCTTCAGAAATGCATTCACATAAAGACATCGGTGCAGTGTTTTGACTTTAAAATGTGCAGCGCTGGACATAATTGTCTTTTGAAGTTTAATCCAGCCTTATCTTGATTCTTGCCTTTCCACCCCCAACTGTAAGACCTCTTGAAATTACAATTAAGACTTTTCTTATACCATTTAACGTATTTAAAACTTCTTAAGGCCTTAAAAACTCCCTGCTCTGTATTTAAGGTAGCCCGTCGGGCAGGGCAGTGATACATTTTGGTAGCCCGACTGGAAAACACAATAGCCCCGGGACGTCGGGCTAGCGATTTTGCGAGCCCTGTACAGTCCCATGAAGTTGGCCCCCCACCCAACGCAAAACGTTGCCAAAATAGTCTCAATCGTTTGTGCTCCCGTTTGTGCTGTAAAAATTGTCGTTTGTGCTGCTTTGGTTTTTTAGATATTAAAATAATATTTAATGATCATTCTGTGGTCACTCAGTCCCCGCATGCTCCAAATTTAGCCCAATAGTCTCATCTGTTTGTGCTTCGTTTGTGCTGGTTTGTACCAGTAGTAGGCTATTTTTGTTTTTACTACTGTCTCTTTTAACAATACAGTTGAAGTAATAAGGTCAAATTCAAATGGTAAACCAAATCACATGAAATAGTTGCAGTCACTTAATTGTTAGTAGCCGTATTCGTTCAATTAGGCTTATTAAACGGGGAAAAAAACGATTTAGGCCTATTTCATTATGTATTTACAAAACCAAAACAAAAAAATAACAAAAATAAATGAATAAATAAAATAAAGACTTGATATACATGATATGATATGCCCTTTTTCGTTTCTGCGCACAAATAAAACATGCAATAGCATACTGGCCTATACTTTTGCGTTCATTCCTTTTTCCTTTTTTTAACCATGACTAAAAAAATGGAAAAGAAAAACGATTGTTGTATTTTTAAATGCCCTCCTGAAAACCAAATTTGAAATTAGAAACTTACACACAAAATGCTGCCTGAAAAAAGTAACATGTTGATTTTTTAGTTTTTTTTTGTTTATGACTTTTGCACCTTTAGTAAACATTTGAAAAATGCACAAATTAATCTAGAATTTTTTTGATTTTAACAAGTTTTCTTTGGCCAAATTAGAAGCAGGCTAATGCTTCTCCTGCATGTTCAGTTTAGAACTATATCTCTGTGCTAGATCATTGATGGGAGCTGGGCTATTAATAGTAAATATGACCAAAACAGGATATTATTATTTTTTTATATATGAATAATAAAATCGCTATATAGGCGCATTTCAAGTGTTTATGAGGAGTGTGGGAGTATTATAGCGCTAACTGTATGATATGGAGGCGCACGTGCAATCTCTTGCACTTAAAATAGGTCTACTCTGTCATTTTTGGATGTGCTTTTTGTAGTCTCATGCAGTCTCCGTGAATGGAGCGCAACAATGAACCGGCTCACAGACACAATAAATAAATCTATAGAAATCTTGAAATGTATTATGTGGTCCATATGAAAGGTGCATTTCTCTATTAAAGGCACATAATTAGCCTACTGTGGAGATGGTTATCAGCGTCGGCTTTTGACAACTTCATATTTGCAGCCGACACTGACTGAGAAAGCACTAGTTTAGTAATAAATAATTACAATGTCTTCTTTTCCCCCGACGCATTCATAATCAATACTTTTTTGGCGGTGCTTTGGCAAGCTTTATGCGCGCGCTTGAGCATGGAATAGGCTACGCCTAAATTCCTATATATTAAAGGAGGGTTTATTATATTAATCATTTAAATATAAACGTGCGACTAGACTAGGAAAAAAATCTTTAAAAAAGTCAGTTTTATTAACGTCTACACCTACCCCAACCCTAAACCTACCCCTTACAGTAATGCAGATGCATTAAATATTGTTCAGCATGAGAAAAAGGACATGCTCATGCGCAGTAAGCCCGGTAGGAAAATCTGACGGGTAGGATAAAATGTCAGGACACCTGTACAAACCAGCACAAATGAAGCACAAACAAAGAAAATTATTTTGGGTGAATTTGGAGCATGTGGAGGGCTGGTGACGTCATCGCCTATAATTCAGTGTCTAATATTTTAAAAACCGAAGCAGCTCAAACAAAACTTTTACCTGCACAAACCAGCACAAACAAAGCACAAACGATTGAGACTGTTTTGGCGACGTTTTGCGGTGGGGGGGGGGGGGGGGGGGGGGGCGCAACTTCACGGGACTGTAGGAATGCATGTTTCCTAATCCCATTTTTCTTGCTATATCCACTCTCTGGCTTCATTATAATTCTAAAACATGATCGTCCCGTCATCTGATCCTTACTGGAAACGGAGAAAATACACATTTGTTACATAACAACGGGAGGAAAACTCTATTTAAAGCTGAAAATTATTATTTACATCTCCAGGTAAAGATTAATAGCTCGAGGCGCAGCACCGGGTGTTTAGCCCTGGAATGAATACGTGGAAGTGACCGTGCATATTAATATATTCTAATGTTCCAAATATGATTGTTTGCACTCTTTAACACTGGATTTAGCTATAAACCATAAATATTTGACTGAAACTTGTCTATTAATATTTTTTTGCATGAACTTTAACTTTGAAATTGTTTAACTGTTGCCCCGCCTCTTAATTCGCAAACCTCGTACTTTAAATTCCTTTCTATGGTCTCGTGCTAGGAAAACACGACTGAACATTGTGCTTTGCGAGTTACCCATCGCGTGTTGGTAGGTGGCGTGTGCCACACTTTGCTTTGCCGATTGCGAAACTTGATTGGTAAACAGTTTGCCAGAATATACCCTGACCGGGTCGTTTATCTAAAGAGAATCAGAGTATTGTTGTTGTTTTTGTTTTCTGAAACAACAACAACTAAAACAAAAGCTTTCCTGTTGCCCTGCCAAATGTAACATTCTGTCCCTTTCGCTGCACATATCTGTACAGCTTATGGGTGCTTCCTTCCTTTACAGATAGAAATGTACTGAGAGAAACACTGCGATAAACCTGTTAACCCTTCATTTGTTCAATAAACTGACATTTGCAGAAGGATTTGAGAATGTCCGGGTTTTATCTCTAACACACCATAACAGGGCAGCAAAATCAGGCATACAGCATGACATTCCTGTCAACAGACCTCCGATTACAGTCGCCATATGGAGGTCGTTAAGATAGTGTTACCACATTAAACATGACGCTGCTAAAGATGTCATTAGCAAGTCAAAGCTAAGTGCAACATATTAGGTTTAAGGTGTAAACTGAGGCTGTAAGACACTAAAACTGCCCATAAAAGTAACAGTCAGAGTTTAGAGTGTGAGAAACTAGGCCATGCTCCTAATATGGAGAAGCAGGACGGAGCTGACCATCAAGCATGTCTGTTATGAGAAGTGAATTAGGCTCACACTGGAATGTCCTTTATGTTTTCAGACTGACGAACTTTCATGAATTATCTCAGTTGTCATTAATGAAGACGAAGTCAAAAGTTAAAGCATGGGTGTCCAGTTTTGTGTGTGGAATGATGTTTTTGACAGTCCTTTTCAGTTCATATGTGTTTGTTCCAGTTCACGTTTAAGTTTCATGTAACTTCATATTGGCACAAATTAGTTTAAAGGGTTACACTTTATTTTAAAGTGTCCTTATTACAGTGTAATTATACATTTAAGTACTGAGTGATAATTAACTACATGTACTTACTATATAGTTATTGTTAGGATTAGGGTTTGGCATAGATTTACTTGCATGTAATTATGCATAATTTATTGTTATTATAATAATAAGTACATGTAACATGTGTTACAAGGACACCTCAAAACAAAGTGTTACCGTTTAAAGTTTGTTAAATAACCCACGAAATGGCTTGATGAGTACAGTTTACTTTCCTGTTTTGAAAAGTTTCAGAAAGGATGGGTGGGACAAGTTAAATTTACAGGAATTTGGTAGATGCTTTCATCCAATGCAGTTTATATTGCATTCAATATAAGACAGAAATAAAACAATTGATTTAACCCTTTAGGCGCCAGGGATTTTTTGGAAAAAATGCTGGATTTTGACATCAAGATTTCAAAAGCTTGTGGCTTGAAAGGGCTTAAAGATAGAGATCTACTGTAAATTAGAAAAATGTTGGGCATGACCTAAAGTTTATGTGGGATGTAAATATACTCATATAATTTGCATATTATGATGTCATCAGGGGGCGGCCCTCTTGAATTTCATAATATTCAGGAAATAGTAGATATTGAATTGATGTTTGAACTTGTTTGCATGTTTTTTTTTGCATCTTTTTGTCCTCATTCCAAATGATCAGAAAAGAGGAAACCAAAAATAAAACAGGAGAAAGTAGTAAATTATTACTATATTACTGTGCCATAGTAAAATACATGTGCCTATTATATATTCTCCTATTGGGAGAAGCGCGATCAATAGACGGCCGATCGTCATTTCCAAAAGGCAAATATTCTCCTTCAGAGTCAGAATCGGCAAATAACATTTGCAACACATCCTCACGGTACAACTTTTTAATAGCCATTTGGCGATTTTCTCTCACAAATTTCACAATTTACTCGCACGCTATGAGCTGTACTGCTTCCGCATCAATGACACGATAGCTCACTTGCTCTGCTGTTTTCTCAAACACTTTGAATAGGAACATGACGTAATTTTGGTCTAGAATCGAAGTACTACATGTCTGCCATCTAGTGGTAGGAAATACAAATGAGATATTACACCATATTAGGATCTACAGCCTATTTGAAGTATGACGTCTTCTCGCAATTTTGCGACTTTGGCGCTTAGAGGGTTAATGATGTTCATTGTGTATATTGAATTAACATATTCTACATATCGCAAAATATGTACATACAAATGCATGCTTCGTGTGACTGGGTGGATGCTAAAGAGTAAATTTGATTCAATTTCATTGTTTTTGTTCTATGATTGGTCCCACTGTTAAACATGATTACAGTCGCCATATGGAGGCTGTTAAGATAAGATGAAATAATATCAATAATATGGCTCATATGGTGTGATAAGGAAGAACATTGAGCTTAAGCAGCTTGCATTATAAATGCAGAGGATGCTTCCTACCACTACTTCCACTTTGTTCAATATAGGACCGCAACATCTTATATTAACAGGAAACATGGCTTTCCTGGCCAATCCTGATTCATTACAGTAGCATATTTGTCTCAGCACTTGACAAAAGACTCTAATCTGGATCTACTACCACAGCCAAGAACACCGCCAGTGAGGAAAAGGTCTCTCCAGCAAGGAGAATAGAAGGAAATCTGGTGATTCAGCTTTGGGATCATCCCATTTTTGGATGAAATCACTACTCCTTATTTGCCGCATTGTTATAATGCTGCTAACTAACATCTGTGCACATCTGCACTGTGATCCGCTTCCAGCATTACAGCGGCACAGTCAGAGAGGACATTTCTCACAGTCGCCAACATTAACCATGCACACAGCCATTCAATGTCCCATTGTTTTCACATGTACACACTGACACGCCACTGAAAGCGTCTGAGGCCATAGGCTAAGCATTCCTTCATCAGACGGTCTACACGCATTGTCCTATACACGCCTGGAATCTCCCTGAGGAGACTGGAAATGACCTCATCAGTCATCAATAACAGAATGCCCCATTGTGTGTTTGCATACATGGTTTATACTGGACTGATGCATGAATCATACTACTGTATCATCTTCATAATTTAAACAAAATCACAATGAATTACCACAATAATGGAAAACAGTTGACAGCCACGATCAGACTTAACAGACATGCAACACAATATACAGTATATTTGCTCAGATGATTGGCATGATGTGAAGTGGTCTGATGTGGTCACTGCAAATGTGATACCAACCACAGACACAAAAATGTAACTTCATATCCTGGTCTGTCTCACTTCAGTCAGCATCAATTAGTTGAATATGATTTAAGTAAGTAAGTAAGTAAATAAATAAATAAATAGGTGTAATAATGTTAACAAACTCTGTTACCAACCACCCAGACCCATATAACCTGGGTGTCACCAGTATATGGCACAATAAAAGTAAAAAAAAATCACAAAAAAAATCAGAAAGAAGACTAAAGATGTTCATTCATGATATCACTACTCATGGGCGGGCCCCGTCTCATATTTTGTGGAGGGGCCCCACAGAATTACCATACGCCACTGCTGTCTGTGCTTTTTGGTTACACGCCTATGCTGCACGTAAGCATGCACCATATGTGTCATAATGAAAACAGCAGGAATTCATGGCAACAACAAAAACATTGACTTTTTTTTTGTTATCAACAATTTTTTTATTTTTTATTTTTCACACACAACACAACATAATATCCAAAATACAACAAAACAAAACAACAGACACATACTCAATATCTCAAGGTCCAATCAAAAGGGAGGGGGAGAGGGAAGGACAACAAGAACACAAAAGTCACTCCTTTATACAATCACGTACCTATGTCCAACAAAAAACACTGCCAAGCATCAATGGTCGAGGGCCTGGCCCCACCAACTCGCACCGTTGTACATTCACATGACACTATTTGCAGGAGGCTACGGATCCAATATGTTTTTCTACACATGTGTGGTGTAAACCAGTTCTGGATTATTGTCTTCTTCACAGCTGTAAAAAAACACTGACTTTTTAACACACTCCAGATGTTCTGCAGTAGTGAGCAGTTGGCTCACTCATGCTCCTCAGCGCTCAGTGGAATTAAAACACACTTTAATTGCTTGAGGCCAGGGCTGACAAGAATCATAATTATATCAGCTCACCTTTCTTCACTTCTTTCTGTTTTCACATGACTCTGGTCAGATCAAAGGGTTGAGATGTGACGTTATGTTTTCTGTCAGGACTCTTTTGTAGGTCATCTTGAGTGAAGTAAACCATTACTCTGAAGATTACAAATTAAACCTGCACATCACATGCAGCAGTGTGTGACTCCATATTAACTTGGGGCAGAGTTATTTTAGTATTATTTATACTATTATAGAATGTATTCATATTTTTAAAGAAGCTTTTATTTTTATATTTTCAGTTTGTTTTAATTGTACTTCAATTTTTATTCTTTTCTTTTTAACATTTCTATTTAGATGTAAGTTTTAGCAGTTTTATTACTTGAACTTATTTCAGTTAACGGGCAACATTTCATTAATTTCTTCATTAGTTTCAGGCAATAGGCAATGTTTTCATAAAAAATTAGATTTAATTTTATTTTAGCTTTATTTCAATTAATTAAAATATTTTTTAATAGTTTTAGTCTCAGTTTTAGTTTCAGTTTACAATATCAACATTTGACTCATATTTTGTATGCAAATTGTAATGTAGCCATCAGAAAAGAGAAAATCAGAGAGACAGAGCTCTTAATTCTAAACGCCTATAGAGGGCAAGGCCACATCCATCAGCTTTGCCAAAAAGAGGACATAGAAATCTCAATGGAGCATGTCATGACTCCATTAGGACACAATCCAACGCTCTAAAAAGTGACAAGAGAGCAAAGGCTGTTCACAGCTGCAGCCATGTCCAAAAGGAACCAATAAAAGTGTGTCTCTCATCACATTCTTGCATGTCTGAGTATTTATACCGGAGATAAATCATCTTGCTTATTAACATATAATCAGCAACACATTCCATCTCATAGTCAAGCACATATTCTGAAGAACATTATGGGGAGATGCAGGGGAGGATAGTTTTTAAAAATATGACTTTCAGCCCCACAATATCCTGTTCCAGCCAGGCCAGATTTTCAGCTGTCACCTGACCTCTGAGGGGCAACGTCCAGCATGGGATCTATTTATCCAACGTCTACAGGTTAACCTGTCAGTACACTGATCCTTAACCATGTCCTTTACAGCTCTGATGTTGACTTCCTTCAGCGGTGCGGATTTATGTGTTTGTAAGATTATTTTAAGTGCTTCAGAAACAAAGGCTGGTTCATGCATTGCATGTATTCTTCATTTTATGTCAAAATTTTATATTAATAATTAATAATACAAAAAAAATACTCATTATATACCAAAATATTACCATAAAAATAATTACATTCATGTAAAATCGCTATTTTAATCTAAATTTGTGTGTATGCTTATTAGAGAACCACGTCTTTATTATGCCAGTAAGAAATAAAGTTCAACTGGTAGAGCATGATGCTAGTAATGCCAAGGTCATGGGTTTGATTCCCACATACCCACAACAATCAATTAAAAAGTGTACCTTAATGGCAATGTAAGTTGCTTTAGGTAATATACACGTCATTTCTGCAGAATAATATTTTGTTGTTTCTTGCACATTTTGTGACACTTTCAGCTGAAACAGATGAAAATGAATCTGGCAACATGTTATTTATTCTGGTTGTTAAAGGCATCATGACAGTTTAGAAATGAAATCTCAGTCAGTGGCACTAAAAGATTCATAATAATAATAATAAGTCTCTATTAACTGATAATCTGCCCTGTAATTGCAAGTTGTGTGAAACAGGAATAAAAGTTGTTCTTGTTTTACAGCCTCTAGTGTTCACTTTTATATGTATGTTATTGGAGTTTTGCAAAAATGTAGGTAGAGGCATGTTTGTCCAATAAGCCTGTGTTGGATATATTTTGTATCTTTGTGGAACCTTCCAGTGAACCACAACTCCCTCATACCGCCTCTTCAGTCTCATTCTGCTGTGTGGCCAGCGATGTGTGTAGGAGGCCAGCCAGGCCTACAGAAAGGAAGGAACTCCCACACTATTGCTCCAGCCATGGAGGGGTTTCCCTGCCTTAAGAGGATGGATATTGTTATTTCCTTCTGTCCACAACCTATCAAACAATGACTAATAGCAGTCTGTCGTAAATACAGCTACACACTCATGCACGCAAATGCAGACAATCAGATTCTGCTTGTTTGAAGTGTCGAGCTTTAACTGAAACCACATGATGCACAATGAGCCAGTTGAATTTGCCAGTGAGTTAGCATTCAGGACTTCACTTTTGCACACTGATTAAAACTCATGCATAGCCCACATTATTATTTCAGCTATGCAAGATGCGAATAGATATGCCTTTAAGTCTGTGTGCATGCAAAATAGGGACTGATAAAAAAGGAGATGGTCCAAAAAATACATAGATCCAAGTTCCATAATATATTTACCATTTATTTTTGATTTGGATTACAATTTGTGAAAAAAAGGTGTTTGTTTGAATTGGATTGCAAAATGAGGATTGCAAAAAAAAAAACAGTTATTATTATGGTGCTTATTTTAGAAGTCACTCTGACAGACCTCACCACAGATCTGTTAAGGGCCAATTAAGGGACAAATGCAGATTTCCCTAAAATGTTCACCCAAAAATGACAATTCTGTCATTTACTCACCCTCATGTAATTCCAAACCTGTATGAATTTCAAAAATTAAGATATTAAAAGAAGATAAAACGAAATGTATGTGTTTTGTTTCCATACAATGGAAGTCAGTGGGCTTCAATGCTGTTTAGTTTCCATTGTTCTTTAACATATATTTTATGTTTCACAGAAGAAAGAAAGTCACACATTAGGGCGATTAAACAATGATACTCTTTTTAAAAGTATTTTAAAGTATACTTTTCACAAGGGTGGAAGAACATCGAAGTGAACATTGATGTGACTGCCTGTTGGATGTTCTGACTTGATCAAAGAATACTTAAAAGTTTGTGAACTACTGATAGGATCATTATCAAAAAGGAGATCCATCAGTATAACCCACAAGAGCCATAATGTTGCATCTCCTGTCAAACATATCATGTTTTGCATGGATATGTGAGAGCATGCAAGCTACTGCATTAATTAAGTGTTTATGAGAGAGCTTTAGTTAATGTAGGCTAAATATGGGCTGTGACAACAGACGATATTCTGTTGTCACAGCCCACTGAACAATAATTGTTCCAAATAGTGGGAGAAAACTCCAAAACAGCTCAACATGTCCATGCTCCAAGTATGAATACTACTCAAAACCCCCTTCTATCAACAGATACTGTGTTTGTCAGAAACATCGATGAGATAAACTTGACATGACCTCATTTTATAATGAAACTACATGCATGATAATGATAATTCCTGCTAATGTAATAATCTAAGGCATATGGATGTTTGGAGGTGCTCCATATTTTGCTACGATTCAAAGAAAGGGTAGTAAACCTAATCTAATTTACTGTACTAAATATTTTCCTTGTTCATGTGGGAAAGTGCAAGACTCTGAGAAAATTCACAGCGAGATCCCATTGGAACAAGAGCACAGGTCAGACTCTAAAAACAGGAGTAAATGCCTGAAACGTGAGAAGAGAGAAAGGTAGTGGACAGGGAGCACAAAGCTAAGAAAAGACATGCATTCAGAGGCAGCCCTCTGTGTTTAATCTGGCTGTAATAAACCTTGTAGAGCTGCTCAAAATAGAATTGTGTTCCTAAACAGGGGTGAGAAGATTTTGCAGGGCATCTGGCTGTTTTCTTCACTGAATAAGAAGGCCATTTAAAGGACAGGGACAGAGAAGAAAGACAATTTTCTGGATTGGAGCAGAGCTGTCAATCTGTTAAAACATTTAACTGTGTTTAAATTCAGAATGTAATGTAATGCATTAAAAAAAATACAAATTAAATTCTATAGATTCTACATACTATTCTCAAAAAACATTAAAACATGCCAGAAATACAAACACACAAATACACATCTGCAATAATTCAATAATAGATCAACTTTTCTCACATTTCATAGAGATAATCTAGCATGAGCAAGATTAATTAACAGTTTAATGAATAATGATGGAGAAAACAAACTCATCTACATCTTGGATGACCTGGATGAGTACATGTAACCATAAACCAACCATAATCCTAACCCTACCCATATAGTAGGTATATGTAGTTAATTAATGTATAATTACACTGTAATAAGGACACTTTAAAATAAAGGGTAACCATAAACTGTACTTGCAGATGATATAATATCAACTAAATAAAAGGCCACTTAATTGTACACTTTCATGGTGATCATGTTTCTTAATACACTGAAGTAGCCTGCACCTTTAAAAAGTTCAGCAGCTGTGATCAGTTTCAATCAGCTCTAAATGTTCTGATAAGTTTCATAAGTCACACAGAACAGAAGGAATAAGTTATAATATCAAACTGAATAAACATGTTAAGTTGTTAAGTGTGACAGTTTAAGCCAAGAGAGTTGTATGGAAGATGTTTGTGAAGCCTAAAGTGAGTCTGTGGGCCGTGAGAGGCATTTGTCGTTTCCTTTCAGGCCTCAAGAGAACAAATGCAGATGAAAGGTGAGGAAATTCTTTCTGCTGGTTTTATGGTCACAAAGGCAATGCAAAGAGTCAAGACAGTGTAAGATTGCCATGCCTACATTCACAAACATGACAAATGCACAATGCCACACTCTTCATGTATTACAGTAACTCACTTTCTGGAGAGAAACATCTTGATCTGGTTAACTCAGGAATCACCTTGAGGAAAAAAATATCCCATTCTGTCTCTTTTTCCACAGGTAGGGCACAACAGTGAACTGAAGTTAAGAATATCATGACTTCCTTAGTCAAATGCCATGACTTTCCCTCAGATCATGCGTAAGCTAACAATAACCCTACATTGTTTTAGAGGCAGGAAATCTCTACTCTTGATGTCCTGAACAGATCAGGAAGGACTGGGATGGAACATCAGGTCATTATGTTTTTGGAAGAGAAGAAGTTGCTCTGCTCTATATTTAGGGCTGGATGTCAGACGGGCTTCAGGTTTGATAATTAAAATAACATCTGTCTCTCGTTTCAGTCTGATACGTTTCCAACTGGTTCAAAATTCCAGCTTCTGAGTTTAGATGGTTGCTTCCACCACATCCTCAAAAGTGCAAAACAGAGTGAGTGTCAAAAGTCACCAGAAGTTTATTTCCAGCAGATTAAAATTAAATTTAAAAGAAAATGGCAAATAAAGCTAAAACTACATGGAACAGTGGGTGGTGAGACAATGTTCTTTCAGTTTAACAAGATGATTTTTATCAGATGCATAAAAAGTAATAGTTCACTCCCAGGGCCGGCGCGTGCATATAGGCGAACTAGACAGCCGCCTAGGGCGGCAGCACAGTCAGGGCGGCAAAAAAGAGATTTTAGTTTATCTTTTGGGCATTGGTTTGGAATTATTGCACTCATATCAACAAGTTATCACCCCTTAGTTATTCTAAATCTAAATTAACTTTGCTTCATAGTAATGCCGCTCCCGCGCCACCCCCCACCTGAGCGGCGTCAATAGGCTACTCTACATGCAAAGCATCCTAATGTACATTCATAAATGTCATCAAAACGAATAAAACTATCCAGACATGAATGACTTTTGCTGCTGGTGATGTCTGATGAGTTTTAAAGCCCGACACGCGCTTCTGAAAGGTACGATTATAGCCTAATGTATGTATGTGAGAGAGAAAGCGCGGGGGAGACATAGATAATAGATAACACAAGTGTAATGTTATCTATTAAATAGGCCTACGTACATCCAAAACCGTGTTTGTTTCAGCCAAGTAGAATACTACATATTTAGCCTCTATCATATTTATAAGTCTATACAGTGTTTAATTTGTGGAATAAAGCGGGGTGACGGATCCGGCATCAGAGGATGGAGAGGTAAGGGATCATTCGCGCAATCACTTGGTTGACCCACTTAAGTGATTACCAGCTTGCATCAGTTGCTTTTATAGTGTGCACATATACTCTAAAAATCACGGTTATTTTATTGCAATATTTTTTTAGTGTTTGGGTAGTTTTTGTTTAACCCAGCTCCTGGGATAGGACAGTCGCAACAACCCAGCATTTGCAATGAGCGCACGCAGATATTTGCATTCTCTTCGGGTGAGAGCAGTTCTCAGTGCTGCTGACTTATTTCTGTGGTCAAATATAGGTTTGTTTCATTTAATCTATAAAACAGTAAACCATTTTATTTTATGCAAAGCAAACCAATTCACCTAAACGAGCCGCATCGGTCTTTTTGCGACTATGAAATGTTTTATTTTTAATTCTAAAATGCTTGTTAAATGAGTTTAAATGTAAGAAATGTTGTATACATGTTTAAACGGTAAAATATATGAAAATATTCATAAAATATTCATTCAAAATAAATGAAAAACTAAAACAAAACGAAACCAACAGCAACTAAATAAATTAATAATCAAAAATAAATAATCGTTTTCTAATCAATCTCAGCATGCTTTAATTTTGTGTCGCTAGAGGTTTGCGTCAAATTAAAATGTCTTTGGTCTGCGCTCTGGAAGTGTTCTGTTAATTCTGCTAAACTTTAATTACTAAAACTAAAATTAAAACAGAAACTAAACTGTATAAAAACTATAGGCTAGAAATCTGTTCACAAAATAAAAACTAAACTAAAATTAACCAAATTAAAAAAAAAAAATGAAACTGAAATTTATAGCGAAAATTGAAAGCAATATTAAAATAAAAACGAATTTAAAAATGCAAAACTATAATAACCCTGGCACAAACATCTTTCATTGGAGGAAGGGGCTCCGCCAAATGAGATGATCGGAATTCAGAGGTGCCGGATCCGGACCGGGTTTGTTCAGATTAAGCCCTGACTACGAATAGCTGTGCACACCAGGGGTCTCATTTATAAAATGTTTATATTTATTTATTTATTTTAATTATTTTACATTGCAGTAGGGGAAAAACTCCTATTAATATCATTAACATATAAAATATCACCAATCATCATCATTTAGCCCGTGTCTGCTTTTATTTTAATGCAGTTGTATCAATAAATCATTACGCACACTCCAGCTCTGCTCACCGGGAATCTTCCAAATCATGGCATTCAGGCTTGTACACTTAATTTGCGTTTGCAGCTATAGTGGTTATTTATTTAGTGGGTAGCCCGTGTCTGCTTTTATTTTAATGCAGTGTGAGAGTGAAGTGGGGGCGACACGGCAGGGTTTTGCCTAGAGCGGCAGTTGAGTTTGTGCTGGCCCTGTTCACTCCTCCACTGGAAGGGTCAACTGTTATTTTTGCTGCACCAAATCAAACATGGGAGTTTCAGCCCCCTCATAACACACTGAGATTCCAGAGTTTGTCTGATTTTGATTTTGACACTTACTAGTTTTAGTGATTTTAACCAAGTGTGTCAGTTACATGACTTTATTTATTTATTTATTTATTTACAGAATCTATAAAGTTATTCAAAATACATAAAAAATGCAAGTCCATGTGTCATGCAGTGACTTGACTATATTTTGTCTATGATGAGCATGTTTCAATTTCTGAATTAAAATTAATTTGGATATTTCTGTGTATGTGCGCAAAAAAATAAAAAAATAAAAACAAAACTGAATATATCATAAAGAAAATAAATGCCCCAATATCATAATAAAGAAAAAATACTCAATTTTAAATAAATAAACAAACAAACAAACAAACAAACAAACAAGTAGTAAACTCCTTCATTCAATCATGACTGTGTATTAAGGCCAGATAATTTGTCATTTTTATGACAAGCCAAAGTTGGTAGTTTGTGAAATGTCATGAGGTGCATCTCCACAAAAGCAATAATATTTTCGAATTAAAAATTCATTATACTTGTACAAAAAAAAATAAATAAATAAAAAAATAACCTTGAAAAATGTTTAAATTTACATTTTTATTATATAATAATTATTGCGATATGTTCAACCACGTGTTCGAGGAGTAAGGAAAATAACCACATGACATTTTTCAGCCTTCCGATCTAAAATCAAATGAAACCAATGTGAATACAAACATTTTTTCCTTTTTTTGTGCTATGGACATACGGTAAATTATATTGTAATGCTTGTTGAGGAGGGTTGTGATGTTACTTTTCTAAGCAATAAAACTTACATTTTCACATTATTTCACAGGGGCAGATTATCAATTACTAAAGACTTATTTTCATGTGGTTTACCATATACCATGCATGATTGTTGCCTCAAAACTTGTTTACAAAAAAAATGTTGAGCATTTGCATAACATAAATAACTAAACTGCACTTGCAATGTGGAGCAATTGGGTTACAAACTTTCCAAACTGTAATAAAACATCGCCTGATGTTCATCTGTTTCAGTTAAAACTGAATGCCTTTCTAACAGCACTAACTTATAATTTTGGATAAATGTTGCACATTTTTCTAATAAATGATGGGATGTACTTGAAATGGACTCTTTTGACCTGGCCAGTAAGAAGCCAACTAGACATGACCTACGGTAACAAGACCTTATGAGTTTTTTGGATGGTCAAGCACTCACATTTTGTAAAAATCTAGTTCAAATCTAATGTTCGTGAGAAAATGATGGCATTTTAGTGGCATGTTAATACAGACTCAACACATGGATCATGTGTTCAAGTTACACGTGTTAAACCATCAACACTGTAAACAAACTCTCTGTGCTGCAAAACAATGGGTGGAGCGAGCAATTATTGCAATCAAGACCAGATCCAACAGGGAAAGTATAGACCCACTGAGAGAAGAAATTACTTCTGTTTATCTGTCCTCATGTTTATCGTTTTGTACCATCCATGTTGTTTTGTTGCTCTCTCTTCCTTGAATCATGCTGGAGTACCAGGCACTTTGCTTTGTCAGTGATTGTAGAGCAGATACAGGGAGATGATGTCAAGGAAATTAAAATCTAATCTGAAATCCCACACACAGAAACATGACAATGTACAAAAAGAGTACAGCTTAAAAGCCAGAACAGGACACCCACAGGTCCTGGGTTCATGTGATTGCAGTATGGACCTTCATGTGAAACGTGCATGAACTCACCCCTACTCGTCCACTGAACAATAGAGGGATCAAACAGCATTTGAAACACTGCATTCAGAGCACCGGACAGAGAAGCTGCCACTGACAGTAGTTATCTGTTCTCCAAAAAATTGCACAGAAGCACTTACAAATGTTCCTCCGGATAAAACGAGGTGAGGTTAGAGCTTCTGTGTCTCTCTATTTCTTGGAATCACATGAATTTGGAAGTATTTTAGTCATAAACTGTATTTTATTAGGCTTCGGTGGCTTTTTCTGCCTGCAGCTTGTTCATCTGATCTTTAACAGTGATGACAACACAGCATTCTTCCTAATAAAGTCCACAGATGCCTCCTTGTTTGCTCTCCGCAAACACTCCTGTGGCAGAGATGGCATGAATTTTGGGCTAATGTGGTTCACGTGGCACTGTGAAAGGCCAAAATAGCATGCTGGCATCTAAATCATGGTCCTCCAACAACGATTTGTGCTTATGTACAGTATCCTTATGAGAAAATGCATGTTATATGTTGCAGGTTAATGATGCAAACCTACAGTACAGAGATGACACTAGTGCAGGGGTGGGCAATTAATTTTCCCAAGGGGCCACATGAGAAACTTGGGCGGTTGCAGAGGGCCATGGGCGTGTCTATGGGGGAATATTTTTGCCAGGAATATAGCCGTTTCCCCGGTAACCGCAGTAAACAAAGCAGCGCAGCACCTGAGTTTAAAACTTGCAGTGCTCATATTTAATCAATTAAACCATTGCCTTTTGAAGTGTAAGCTATATCTCAATTTACATGTATAGTTTGTTTTTTTACCGAAGCACCACCTAAGTCTTCTCCTCCCATTTCTACCAGTGAACCTTTTCTGTCACTGCAACATCCCGAACAGGCGAACACACACACACACACACAGACACAAACGAAATCGCATGCCTGATGAAAAAATTTATTTAAACATGTTCAAATTTTAGAAAATGTAGTTAATATTTGCATCATTAATGATTTATCTTATCCACCCGCAAATAATCAGAATGCATTTTTTTATTACCCGACCCGTGGATTATCCACAGCGCCCGCGGATATAACCGCCATCCGCGCATCACTACTGCGCAGATATCAACAGCATCACTGGGTTGTGAAGTTGCCAAGTTGAGAGGACAAATGGGTTGAAATTTGTATGTGTCGATTGTGTGAGAAGGATGTGTTTCATACAAGATCTGGCAACTGGACAACCTTGGAATATGTTGACATGATTATTCATATCATGAGGTTTGGGCCATACAAATTACAGGAGTTTTACCAGAGGCGAATGTAGCAAACATATAAAATACGCCCAGTGGGATTTTTTTTTATAGAAAGATTAAAAATACGGGAAATATTTAAACGAGATGAAAGCGGGATAGAATGGTAAAATACGGGAGAATCCCGGGAAAAATGGGAGGGTTGACAGGCAGCCTATTCTCCAGAGTACTGGACACGTCTTTAGAGTGAAATGCAACCTTCATACAGATTACAATAATCAGGAAATAATAGTTTTTTAATTGATTTGTTTAAAAGTAGACATTTCACATGTGTGAGGCAGTCATACGCTGAGTTTCGGGGGGGTTTTCTGACGCGCTCCAGCTTCAGAGATGCCAGAGAGCACGTTCTGCTTTCAATACTTTACAAAAGCAACGTTTTGTTGTTTTTATGAGTTTACAGAATAAAATCAGTTTCGAACTGATTTTAAGTTGTTTCATTATCAGGAAACAGTGCTGTTGCCTTGAAAATAAAAGCAGTGCAGTTGTATTGCGTACATCTAATTACACCTATTTGCGATTTACTTTTAATTCACGAATTACCTCATGCGGGCCGGGCAAGGATAGCCAGAGGGCCGGATGTGGCCCGGGGGCCGTACAATGCCCAGGTCTGCAATAGTGCAACCAGTTAACCTAAATATCCATCAATCATAGCTTATCTAACAGTAGGTAACTACAAACCTTTATAATCAAAGAAAATAGTATTTTAATCATTTGCATTGATATTTTTAAATAAAAAATTACTGTTTGGATATACAATGGTGTCTAAATCTCTAAGACCAATAGTAAAATGGGAAAACATGCAGTTTCATGTGAAATTCACTGCAGTTTCCAGCTGAAATGAATGCATTGCTCTTTTTACCACTGATGTAAACTAATACATTTTGATGTTTGTTAAGCAACTGTATATGTACAAGTCTTGCTTTGTAGAAACATTGCTCTTGATGTAGAGTGTTTGAGTACAAGTCCTGTGAAACATGAGCAATTATAAATTAACTCAAAGACTTGTAGATGTGTCCTAAAATGACAGGTTCAGCTAAAATGAATGGTTCAGCAATTGTTTTAATTTCATGTTTGCTTTTGTCAACTTAGGTTTATGGTAATTTTGGTTTTTGTAGGTGGTATGTTATTTTCAAATGAGATAGAGCATTAATCTTTTAGCGCCAGTCACCAGACATTTTATTTCCAAACTGGAACTTATTTCCAAACAATTTTTTCCTTACAAAATGTGCAAGAAGCCATGTAATATCACTTTGCAGAATGTCTAATGTTCTTCCAAATTAGCCTGTGTTTGAAAAATTCTGTTTTTAATTTTTTTGTAATGTAATACATTTTTTTTTTATTATAAATTATATTAAAATCATAAAATTTACAATAACATTTGAGTTTAAAATTGAAAGCTTTAATTATTTTTCCTTCCAGATTTCGATAAGTTGATAAGTAAAATAATTTTTATTTAAAAAAATCCAGTTTTCTTAAAGACTTTTAGACCTTATTTACATGAAGTATGGTTCTTAAAGGCATAGTTTTCCTTTTAGCAGAACTATTCCTTTAAATCTGACCTGATTTTGGTTAGGGCCTGGTCATGGCAGTAGCATTGTGATTTTCAAGGGTCTTGGGAGGGAAAGAGGAAATGTATAAAATGGCCAGACAATCTGTTAGAGGGTCTGGACATATGCTGAAAAGGCCTGTAAAGACTCCTTTACAGGCTTGACTCCTTAACTCCTTTAAAGAGTTGCTCCTTAATGACAAATGTAACAAGCTGTTCACTCCCACTATCTTTTTCTATGATTTATGACCTGGAGTAAAGTTGCTCCTGACCAGTCCAAACTTTTTACTGAATGTTTTAAGATCAGTAAAAGACAGCTGCATAAACAAACCACCCAGAACAACACATACTCCTACCAATTTTGATGATTCGGATACATGGTGAGAAACAGAAAGCCCAGTCTTTCAAAAAGAGAGGCCACCATGTCAGACAGAAGTAAATTATACTTCTATTAGAGCACTTGAGACAAAATAAGAACCTGACATTTGCACTTTCAAGGCTCATTGATCACTTTCTGGTAGAAATTTGCTTTGGTAGTGCAACATTGCAGCTTAGTATACCAAAATATCCATTCATATAATATTTTGCTTTTATTGATTGACTGATTGATTGATTGATTGATTGATTGATTGATTGAAACCATCTGCCCTACAGCTTTTGTGTGGGTCTGGTCAGGTCATCTCGTGCCTTGGCCACCAAGTGTTTCAGGACAGCCAGGAACGGTGCCACTTTTCTTTTTTTTTTATAACAAATTAATAATAATAATGCATGACGTCCTGATTATAATACTAATAACACAGGCATCTTCTCTGAGTCATCCTCCATTCCTCTTTGATTGACAGGGCAGATGGCTCTCTCGTGCATTATGGGCCAGTAAGGCTGGCTGAGTCCCAGTTACCGAGACCAAATGATCTGCTATGGGTATTGCCCAGGCTCCAGCCCACATTCCTGCAGAGAAAGCCTGGGATCCGGCACTCCCTATGTCCGATTACTGTTCCCCTCGTCCCAGTATGAGGCAATCAATACCTCGGATAGTGTGAAATAGACAGGATTTACTACAGTAAAAGGGAACACATACTGTCTTGAGGGAACAGATTCAGTGAAAAATTTTAGGAGATTACATTCCAATCGCCTGGTAGTGCCATGTGAAGCAGACTACTTCACAGAGTATTTACCCATCTTGGGAGTGGCTCCTAGATAGTTGAGTATGAGGATGAATCAATGCCATGATTATAACCATTTCACACATTTTCTGGGAAATGAACCCATGACCTTGGCATTGCTAGTGCAATGCTTAACTATTTGAGCTACAGAAAGACTGTTGCTTTTGTCTTTTTCTAATCAATGGGCCAGCAATAGAGTAAATAAAGGAACTACAGTACTCCTTCCATTAGGCCATAACAAATTTGTATACGCCTTCTTCTCTGTGCAGTATTAGAAAATACACCACTGAGATAATCTTACAAGTAAAAACTTGACATAATGACAAAACTTGATGCACCCTGTGGGCAGCAGATCAATAGGTTAAGAGCAAAAGGACGGTGTTTCCCCAGACCACCCAGAAAATAATACTCCTTACAGCCCATTAAACTGAATTTTACAAGTTGTGTTTGTGCAGTCAGATTGTTGAAATGCACGTTAAAAGTATAACACCTCACTTCATACTTCACTGTCATAAAATCATGGTCAGCGGTAATAAAATGCACTTTCCTTCAAACAACACATTACTGAGATGATTTTATACTGAATATTCCAAAACAATGATTACCATAATCACAAACTGGTTTCACCTGACCACCTCTGTGGTTTCCCCATTTGCCTCTTTCAGTCTTGTTAAGCAGGGTTCATGAACCCGTCATCGGGCCTTCATCAGATGAAGGTTGTCCCAGGCCCTATCAGAGGTCTCGAGCCAAGAGGGGCAATCAATGGAAATTCTGTCCCAGGCCCTGTAAACTTAAGCAATGGCCCTCTGAAAGGGTCAGGGTTCTTCAGTTTAGCTTGGGACTTTAGCTGGCGCTTAATCTAAAGGAAAATGTATTTAATAAAGGATGCATATAATATGAGAATCAATCAGTCTGAATTGTGTTTATAATTTCAGGGCCATTTCTAAATGGTCAGTGAACTGAGTTTAAGATGAAAAATATTGTTTCCCTGCCAACTGGGATGGTATTAGGACATCTGATGTTTGTGGTTGCAGTTTAAAAAGAATAGTTTAGGGCTTTTTCATTCATGAAACAGCTACGCCAATCGCCATAATCGGACAAATTTCATAAAAGTCATGGAAATTGTTCCCACAAGAGTTGTGGGAACTTTGAAAAGGGAAAATTATATCTTTATAAAGTTCTCACAACATTTGACCAAATAATTTTTATGATTTTACTATGTCTAACTTTTACAATCATTTGTACAGAGCCCAAACATGACATTATGGATGGAGAAAAACTAAATATAATGGTCATGAATGTACAATTTATTCCCATAACTTGTCCCTTTGTTTTAGCTCAATCATGGCCACTATCTAACTAAATTAAAATGAGGGAACAAATTAACACGTCATGACCATAATGTAACTCAATATGGGAACAAATCAATAAAATGTGGTCATAGATAATGAATTAATTCTTAATTAATAGCAGCACTATCTTTTTTTTTCTCAGCCATTTCTGAATTTTTATTTAAGATTTTAATTTACATGACTTGTCCAAGCCTGTAAACTACATTTAAATAAAAACAGTGGAAACCCTTATGCAAAATTCTAGCCAACAATTTGTAGAGAATTACATGTATATCAAATACTGAGTACCCTATTAAAAAGTGTTTATTGGGGCTGCTTGGCTGGAAAAAGTAGCACATGCATCTATGGGTTATTTTCTAAAGAGATGAAAACAAATAAAACTCTCAAAATGTTGAGAGTAAGGGGAAAGGAACAGGGATTCAGCAAGATAAACTGTTTCTTCCTCTGCACTGACATTCCTTCCACCCTCTCGGGAGATGCTGGAACAGTCTGATCTGGCGTAGGCGGGACATTGTGTAAGCCTAGTGAGGTCCGACATGTTTTTCCCTCCAATTGGACCTCGTCCATCCTCCTTCTCCCCACTCACTCTCTCACACCCATCACTACATGTGCGGTTTCCAAGAATTAGACAGAAAACCCACACGAGACTCTCACGGGCAGACTCGAGGGGCAGGGCAGGCTGGAGAGATACACACTGCACATAAGTCACTTGAGGAATTTCTTTCACTATCAGAGGGTGTGATAAGACTGATTACAGCACACAATCTGTGGTGTATTAACTATAAAGTATATAGGGATAGCGTGTGCATTTAAAGACATCAAACGTTTTATGGTTCTTGAGGCCCAGGCATATTTTAGCATACAGTTTGGCATGTGAGCCTTTCAAAATAGAGTTCACTGACCGTGATCATGGATGCATGCATTTGGCACATGCGCACTACCTAGTGGACCTTCGTTTTTTAAGAGCTCAAATCATTTGCAAAATGACAGTATGTCACACGGACTGTTGGACTGTTGGGTTTTAGTCCATGTCTGTTATCTCTGAGATCATCTATATGCTAATGACCTTCTGGATAACAAAATTTATATTTACAAAATACATACATGTCAAATTTACAGGCTTTCTTTTGTGTAAAATTTACGAAACATATTGATGACTTGTCCTGCACTATACAGATTTTTGTCCAATCAAACGAACACTGTCTAAAAGGAGAACTTCTCCCTTAAAGGGTTAGTTCACCCAAAAATAATAATTCCTCATGTCGTTCCAAACCCGTAAGACCTTCGTTCATCTTCTGAACACAAATTAAGATATTTTGGATGAGATCCGAGATCTTTCTGACCCTGCAGACAGCAACAGAACTACCACATTCAAGACCCAGAAAGGTAGTAAAGACATTGTTAAAATAGTCTATGTGACATCAGTGGTTAAACCATAATGTTATAAAGCTACAAGAATACTTTTTGTGTGCAAAGAAAACAAAAATAACAACTTTATTCAACAATTTATTCTGTTCTGTGTTATAGATTCATGTGTTCATGAGAGTACTACAACATATGCGTGTGTTGCTGCTGACGCAGGAGCCACCGTTCTGGTCTACCACAAACTTTTGTAAATGTAAATGTGATATGCATATCCAATCGGATAACAATATCACTGATCAAGAGCGATGTAAAGAAATGTAAATAGGTCCTCGGATTTATCTTTCGGGTGTACTGGGTGCATGCTGTGGTTTTGGCTTTTGGATTTTGGCTGTGGTTTTGGTTGTGAAGTTCACTTAGAGATTGCACTACAATCAGATAGGTTTACTGAGTTCACCTTCCTTTACTTGGCTGTTTCTTCACTGCATTCAAGTGGAGAATCTAATCTGTGCTACCATCCTAATGAAGTGAGTTAACTACAGGAAGTGCACTAGGGGCAGTCCCACTAATCTGATATCATGTAATCTGGAGACATGTGAGACCATGCTAACCTTATGAGAGTCACAATTGATAAACAAGCATGGAAAAACTTTGTGTTCAACTGAAATTCAATCGTATCACCGGCCTTCCATTAATGTACAAATATAGATGAGGAATAAGGTTTTCTGTACTACTGAAATAGACAGAAAAGCACAAATAATATAAACAAACATTTGTTTGTTACGAATATTCTTCACCCCTTCTATTCGCAAGAAACTGTTGAAAGAGTGACGTTCCGATTTTTAGTCGGAATAAACTTATTTTTAACAAACATTCAGAGTTCTGTCAAGAGAGAAAACAAGCACTTGATTTATGCTGGACCACACATACGGTGCAACTAATGCTACAGAGATTTAGAGTGGATTTTGCAATGCTCAAAATGTCCTTTCTATCCATTTCACCTAATAGTCTATGTAAATTGATTGAGTTCGAAATGTTTTCCCTTTACTGGATCCCCCTTCGACTTTTCCAGTTGTTTGTAATTACAGGATTTTTTTTTTTTTTTTTAGAGATTGCACTCACTAATTAAACATATTTTAAGTAATGATGCAAAGCTTTATTTACTTCCAGATGTTTCCAATGAGCATGGAAACCCCGTCTCCAAAATAAGCCAACAACAACAAATGGTTACACCTTTTGGTGTTTGTCTCACACAATACAGAGTAAAAACATTATTGTTCTCAGGGTTATTGTTGTTGTAGTTGTTTAAACAGTGTTCACAAGCCTGACTTTTACACCACTCACAAATGGCATCAATTACAACGTAAGGCTGAGGTGACAGAGAGAGGCAGCTGTGGCTGGCATATGATTGATGTTGCACTAAAATGTGCTGAGAGATTACAAATTCATTGTCAATATCTGGAGTATACAGCCTATTCAGTATAGCTATTTGACATACCAGTTTAAATCAAACTAGTATGTAATGTGATAATCCATCAACAAAATCCACTGGAATACAGTTGGAAGGCATGTTCTGGTATTTTGGGGCATGTTTGCCTGCACTTTGCAATGAGGAAACAGTTAGTCTTCATACAGATATACTCCTGCAAATATCTGCAGTATCAATAGTTTATTCATCCAACAGATGTTCCTGTATGCATTCAGAAATTCCACAAAATCACCAGATGTAACAGCTTTGTGAATTCATCATCCTCACAGTAAATCATCCTGCTAGGTCTTATCACCCAGACACCTGTCACTTCCCGAACCCTCGCTCTGCACGTGCTTCACGCTGAGACCCGTCCACAGCCGCTCCCCCAATAAAAACACATGTATAGCTCTCTCAGATTAATGCATCTGTATCCTAATGCAACTACGTGCAGGAGAAAACTTGGCTTGGGTAAATAGTTTAGTGGAACTCATTCATAAGTCATATTGATTTCTTAGATGAGCAAAATGCCTTTAACAATAGAAAACAAAGTCCAGATGGTTAAGAATAAGTTTACAAAAGTTTGTGTTAACCGTAGCAGTGTGCACACAAGCGTACAACACACAGAAGCCAAGTTTGTCCACTGTTTCCCACAGTCTAGCCAAAGAAAAAGTTATATTCAGACAAACATGGTCTCCTAAAACAGAGTCTCACGGCTGAGGCGAGACATAGTGACACATTCTGCTTGTATTTCAAAGTACAACAGTGAAATACTTAAAAAATGCCCCATTTCAGGACAGGTTTTCCATAAGTGTCACAAACAGATCAAATGCAGGTGTTACTATTGTAACATTAATGTCTTATTGAATATTTATGTAATTCTGTTGTGTTGTACTGCACACTGTTTTTTTTTTACCGTTTTTTTCTTTTCGTTTTTTTTCTTTTTTAATAGCATTACTGGAACCCTATTTTATTTTATTTATTATTTATTTTTTCCTCCCCAGTGGTTTTATTTGTGTATTTTTAGATTATTTAGTTTTTTAGATTTGTATTTGCGTTTGTAATTTGTTATTTTGTTTTCAGGATTGTGATTTGTTTTGCACTTCTTGGCCACCGTACGTTTTGTCATTATTTTATCTAAAACAAGCATGCCAATAAAGTACTTTGAAATTGAACTGAGAGGTGGGGTAGGGGTGGAGTAATACAACCCTCAGACGAGAACAAGAGGAGTGGCAAATATAAACTGTAAAGAAAAGCCACAGTACAAATTCACTTCATGACAATACATCAAGATACTAACACATCATAAGTAAGATCTATGGAAAAAATCTCGTCAAATTCGAAACAATCTGCATCAAATTGCTGAACTAATAAAACAACCAAACCAGCAAAAACGCATGAATCTACTAACCTGCCAAAACAATTGTCATGCTATAAATTGTGTGAATATACACAATGCCTTTGACAATTATGTACTAAAGACCAATATTCATTATTTTAGTTAAAGCATAAGTCGTAGGTTGGCTATTCATATCTTTCTGCTTGCTTAATTTGCATTTTGGATTGCTGTTTGCTATTATCTAACGACAGATTTGTCGTTAGATTAACTTGATTTATATCCCAGCCTTTAACTTCGTCAAGTGGAAATATTGTGTCACGTGAAATCTAAAGTGGAACTTGAGCGCGCAAGTTACACGCACTTCTCTGTACGCGCGACTTAAGACATAACGGTTCTCCTTATGTCCAAACCAACGACATTACTAATAAAACACACATAACTTAACATAACTTAGTTTTTAGTTGGACTTACCTTGGCTGTACTCTCGTCTATGCTCAAAGAGACTGTGAGAAGAAAAACGGTGACGCATGGAAGCCGCATCTTCACACCTATGAATAATGTCCAAATGGACACGCTGATGGCGGATTCTTCTCCGTTTCAAGCAATTCTTGCCTCTCTTCTTGCCGAGCTTGAACTATACGTTTGTCTGCATCTTTGCTCTAAACGTTATGTGGCTGTTGTCGAAAGTAATGTCTTCTAGAAGAGCCCACCACACCCCCTGTCAGGACCACGACCACCCATCAATACGCACCAACACAACCCTGTTTAGAACAACTATCACTCGCATTTCAGCATTGTTAGGGGAAGTTTAAGTCTTGGAGATCAGTAATTCCCTTAAAACAGCTTTGGCAAGGTGGATTTAGGCGAGACAACCAACTTTCCCAACGCGCGAACGCATCGGGATTGAGCGCGTGTGAGATCTGAGGTAAACTTCTGCCGTCACTTCACCTTCAATAATGGACAAGAGGTAGTTTACGATTAAATATATCGAGCTTAAATGTATGGTATTGTAACTCAAAGCGTTTAAATAATAAGAAAATATATTGTTTGAAGTTATTTGACACATTAACAAGTCGTACGGGTTTTTGGAACATGTTAGCTAGTTTTTAGCAAGTCTAAGAAGCTTTTCTAAAATACGAATAGCTACTATTAGTTTGACCTCCTTGAGTTAGTATATTTGCTACTGGTCCACGATGGTCTTTAGGTTGGACCAGATGGAAACCAGCTAGCATGTTCCAAAACACAACTGTAGAATCTATTAGCAAGGAACATGAGATCTACAAAGATACCAGCACATATGCTTTAAATAATGAACTAAGAATACACTGCTGTTCAAATAGGCTTAGAACAGTGAGAATTAACTTGTAACTTACAGATCATAAATCTATAACTTTCAGATCATTGAGTATGCAGTAACAAGATACTGGACTTGGCAGAAGGAGAGATTTCATCTGTTTTCTGGCTCGCATGGAGGGTGAGAACCATCTACAGCACTGGAACACATTAAGGTAAAATCTGTTGTTTCTTTGTGTTGTAGAAGCATGTGTTTTCCATTTGCACACATATTAATTCACTCTTTTTTCATATTGCAGGTGTTTTCTGTTGTGCCTTGCTGTCCTTATCCTTACGACAGAGGTCAACGCAGTAAGTGTGTTTTTAATTTCACTATATTAAGTGTTCAATATTAAGTGCAGATTGTGGTGTCGTATTTGAGCCTCATTTATGGTGCAGCACACTGAGCGAGCCCCTCGGATGAGAGGGAGTGTCCTTGTTTGTATTACAAGTTTCTCATGTGCAATTCGCAAATGTTTTGCCATTAACAGATCTTTGCAGTGTGCATGTTCCTTTCATTAAAAGCATGTTTTATTTTCATTCCATTGGTATAAGGCTGAAACGTAACCGTTTCACAGTGGTAAAGTCCCACATCAATTAGGTATGGTTGTTAGTGGTAATATAACCAACTGGCATCCCACAGTGAGAGATTAAACACTGGTCTGAATTTAATGAAGAAAATGTGTTCCGAGTCTGTGAGTGGTTATGACAGTATACACATTTGCTTATTATTATTTTTTATTTTAATGTGTTTTTATTTTTATTTTTTGCCAATGATTTCTCCTAATGGTGGTGTTAATTTGGAAAGCTATTAGTTTAAGATGAATAATGCTGCCTTGAGGTGAACTTTTCATTAACTCGTTTCAAGTTCCTGGAATCTCTATAAATCTAGCAACTTTCCAAGACGACAGGGTTGTTAAATGTCATGATGAAGCAGAAATAGCGACAGATCTTTATTTCCATATTTTGATGTATATCCGAGTATAATGGATTATTGAAAAAGAAAACTTTTAGGATGGGACTTGATTTTATTCATCGGTTATTGATTGAATGTTGAGATGTGGCCATTGCACTCAAAAATGGAGGCAGATGAACGCAAGCTTGCAGTGTTTAAAGGAATAGTTCACCCAAAAATGAAAATTTGTGAAAATGTACTCGCCTTCAGGCCATCCAAGATGTTGACGAGTTTTTTTTTCTTCATCAGAACAGATCTGGTCAGAATGAGAGTCCAAACAGCTGATAAAAACATCACAAATCCAAAAGTAATCCACACGACTCCAATCCATCAATTAATGTCTTGTGAAGAGAAAAGCTGTGTGTCTGTAATATACGAATCCATCATTAAGACTTTTTAACTTCAAACTGTTGCTTCTTTCTACAATATGAGTCCTTTATCTATGATATTGCTTTTTCAGTGAAAAAAAAAATGATGTTGTCTTAATTGGGAGAGAAATATGCACAGCTCAAGCACTGTTTACGAGCAAAAAACAGTTTTAAACAAATATGTTTATGGATTTTGATATGAGAGGGTAACAGGGGATGAAAATTTTCATTTGAGGAAACATTATGGATTAAGTGCAGTTTAAAAGTTAAAATACCTCAATAAAATACCTTTGTACGATACAAACACGCAGCTCTTCACTTCATAAGATGTTAATTGATGGACTTGAGTCGTGTTGATTATTGTGATGTTTTTATCAGCTGTTTGGATGGAATAGATTTTAGGTTATTTAATAGGTGATCATAAACACTGTTATTATGTTTTGTACAGATTAATGGCTGCCACTGGACAGAACAGTAGTAGCTTTACCATTGGACAGCAGTCTCCATGTGTTATGATGCTTGTGTGAACACTTCTTATAGTCTGAGGATGATTTCAACATGAGAACATCTTTCTTTTCCTGATCCACATGCTGATATGTGTTTCTGGCAACCGCCCATCACCAGCAGCAAACACAGCAAGTTCAAAAGGGCTGATACTTTGCCAGGCTCCTGTAAAAGTTCCTTCAGCTGAAACTTCATTCTTTTAGCTGTAGATCTAGCTGTGGTATGCACCTTGTTTTGTGAAGAAGAAGACATTGCATACTGTATAAGGTGATTTTATAATAATATTTGGACAATCTCATAATTCCTCTGACTCCGTTTAAAAGACAAGTATACAATCATTCAGTCATTCTCATGATATTCAACTTTGGTTCACTCTCAAGTTTCAGTCTGGTCCATTCCAAGGTTGTCTACTGATAGAAATATTCATTTTGATATGGCAGTTTGCAGTTAAAGAGGTCTTAATGCAGTCAGTGGAAGGTTTTCCCAAGTTTTACATAGTTTTAACAACACAGCAAACTGAAAACTATAAAGGAGATGTCAATAATTGTGTACAGCCCTTTTGTATAGCCATTGGAATATAGAGAAGATGGTTAAAAAATTGGAAGAATTGGAAGCATATTTTCATACTATTTTCAGATGGTTTTGTTCATTAAATGAAAATTAAATTAAAGTATCATACATACATACAAACATACATAAAGTGTGTGTGTGTATTTCAAATCATATACCATATAAAGACTTAAGTATTGACTAATTTAATGAACAAAAGCATCTGAAAATACTAAGAACAATACTTCCATGTACTTTTACAGCATGTGTTTTGCACAGGATCCTGTGAAGTGTTTCCGCCAGGGGCTCTTTCTACAACAAGGTATTAATATCATACGCAAGTTTTTTTCAGAGTTAAACTGATTTCACTGAATAGAAGAAGAAAAAGCCTCCTTGTCTAAAGCCTTATCAGATTTTGTGCCTCCCTGATCAAAAACTTGTGACAGCAGTAGGCTGAGGCTGTGCATTATACTGGTACAAGGAGTGTAGTGATTTCAGGTTTCATGCAGGCCAAACTATTTTTAGACAGGCAATGATCCGGCCTGCAGGATATGGTCATTGTAGGTGACCTCACTTGGGCAGCAAATACTATGCATGATCCTCCACACAGTTTTGCACTTTTTGGAAGTTTTCCAAGTTTGGATTCTATCTAAATCTACATGGTCATACCTATAAACACACTCAATCTTTGACTGTGAGCCTTTTGCAATCCAAGGTCAAATGCACAATTGACCTAAATTTGTCTTAATTGTGTTTGAGAGATGGATATTATTATTTACATGTAGAACCAGCTGGTATGAGATGTGTGCAGGTAACACAGGTGCAAATACAAATGGAACTGGTTGCACATGTATCTGCATTTAGCTCTGTAATTATGCAGTTCATCTTACAAACGCATAAGTGCAGATATTGCTTAACGCATTGATTTAATTACAGCTCTGACATGATATATCACTACTCGGGTTTGTCATTTGAAAAGTGGTTTGAGCTATTTTACAGCATTCGATAACCTTAAGTATGTTTTATGGTTATGTCTTAGTGTCATCGTGGAGATTAAGCACTAATTTGACCCCTTAGGTCTGATGGAAATGCTTTAAGATTAGCATTTTAGGAAGGAATAGAAAAGTTTTATTATCAGGAAGTTCAAAATATGGTAATTCGAAGCACATTTTGCTTGTTGTATGTGTGGGAAGATTTCACGATGTTATCTTCATCCCTTGAGGTCGAATACTGGCTCTTGTTTTTTGACCTATAGGCTATGTTTGGATAGAAAATCAAAGAAAGTGAAATAGTTAGTGCATTAAAATGTCCCAAGTGCTACAATGATATGCTAGTTAATTTTGCAATAGAGCCTTTTAACTTTAATTGCATTAAAAATATTGTATTTATGCACTGCATGTAATTCAGCAGTGTCCTCTGTTGGAAATTCCTTCAACCATATAAGGGAAGAGGAAATGGATGTGATCACAGGGTGGTTCCTGAGGTTGTGCACGAGGATAAGAGTGCACGTGAAGTAAGTGTGTGCACTCTATACCGGTTTGAATGGGTGGGCCAGCACCGCACAAAAGATGTCTGTTGGTGATAAGGACAGGAAAAACGCTGCTACATCGCCTGCCAAAATAATCTGCTCGGTCAAAAGCAAAACAATTGGGGGAAAATCTATTGTGTTCGATTAGGGATCGAGGCAGGATGTAAAATTGTTCCGAGGGGAAGACCTATGCTGAGGAGCTCTCAGCCCGAGCGACACTGCAAGTAGCACAGCCTTTGACATTTTTGGGATGTGTTGGTTTTGTAACGGATGCACATTCTTTAGATCTACGCATACTCATTTGTGTGAGTATGTAGTTGGCTGTATGTTGGCCCACACTGAAGGGGTAGTTCCCACAAATGTGGCTCCACCCATGTCCTGTGTCAAATAGCGACCCTCATGACCTTAGGCTGGTATGAAGTTTGTGTCTCGTGTGAACTTTCCTCAAAGCTGGGAAAGAGCACCATGCAAAAAAATAGTAAAATACACTCTTTTTTTTGTTTTTATAAAATATCACAAAGGAACAAAAAACAAAAACAGTAATTTAATAATTTGATGCAAGTCAGGAGGCTTAAATAGTTTAACACTGTCCTAGACAGACGTGACAAATCCATAAATGATATCTGAGTTTCTGTCCCAACCAACCTAAACAAGTGACATTTTGCAAACATCAAAATATGGTGAGATTGGCTTTTATTCCACAGCATTTTCATCTTCAGTGTGGACACACAAATTGCTTGCTACTGGAAATGTGAGTAAAGTAAAACTAAATTAGTGTACTTAGATCACACTTAACTTAAAAAATAAACACCTTAATAACTAATAAATATCAAATTAAGTTTTACTTTAAAGTACATTTAAATCATTGTTTTAATAAACATGCTTTTGTTGTGTTTTAAAGAAGTACACTTATTTTGATGTGCTGATTAACATTCTAAACCACATGCAAAGTACTTGATTTTAACTCTAGTGTTATTAAAGTTAATATTCTTTAAATTTACTACATTTCAACTTCATCATTACAAATAATTTAAATATATATTTAAAAATAATTTATTTACAAATAATTAAATTAAATAAATAAATACATATTAGCTGCATTTAATAGAAATTTAAACTGACATTCAGTTCATATTTAAATATATTCTTTTAAAGTATATTATGTCTGTAATAAATACAATTTCTTAAATGAATAAATAATACTCCTTTTAAAACTCTACGGGAAAGTATAAAAAACTTTTAATCTGTTTCCTGTCTTTGACATTTTGGCTTTCATGGATCACAAATGGTTAATTAAAGTATGAATTTAAGACATACAGCCAATTATGAAATGTCCACAGACATTCACACTGACTGCCCTTATTACATCACTTTCAAAAGTGCAGCTGTTTTAAGAATGTTAGGATTATTTTTATTACCACTTTATCATTTCCGGCTTATTTCCATCTCCCTGTTTATCAGAAATGCAAATGTCTCGTAATCTCTAGTTGCAACATCATGACATTGCCTGAAAACTAGTGTGTTGAAACACAACTGATCTGGTGTGCTCTTCCAACACTGGATGATTAATTCCCTCATTGAGCCTAAATATTTACATTCCCCAACATCCCCTTTGCTTGTGGCTTTTCTGTGCATGTGTGCCCATCCAGAATGCTTAAACATCTTGTGAGAAAACATCCTTGTTTTAGTGTAATGCTATGAGCATGTCACATGGAGCAGAGAATGTGGACTTTTGACAAACTAAATGTTCCTGCCTCAGTGACTCAGTGTTTCTACAGCACTTGCCAGTGTTATAGTGTAGTTCCAAGTAAACACTTGAAATGTAAATGTAATTAAGTAGAACTACTGAGAATGAAGCAATAAGGCACTAATGGCCATGTGTTACAGTGATTTTTCCACAAGTAAGGGGTATTGGTTGACTGTATGATGCAGAGGGCCTAAAACCTGTTAACCTGGTGGCCTGTTTGTTGCATGTAATGGAACCAAATACAGTACTTGCAACACTAGTAGTTCAATAGCCCAATTTTACTTTGTTTTGGGATGTTATACAATGTAGCATCTTGGCACATTAGTTTAGCAATATTACACAAGCAAGCATGCAGTTACACTGAATATCATATTTGTATTTCACTCCGAAAGCACAAAGTTTACAGTATGTGTAATATTTTAGTATTTAATAGTTTACAATTTCTGCACTGATGGGTGTCTGTTAATGGTGCATAAAATCCCCTGACTGCATTAGTTAACTTGTATAGCTCTAAGGTAAACCTTTTGCATGGTTCACGTGATCATGCTGGTTCAACACAGGTGGCATTTCACTGAGCATATTTTGCCACATTTTGTACTCATAAAAGCAGTAGTTTCTTGGAAAGAAAGCAAAGTAACTGTTGCCGACTGCGCGTCCTGACCCATTGTGCCCACTAGCACTGAAAAATCCCATGGTCACTGCTCCAAATTGTAAAGTTGTTAAAAAAAAGCACTCAGCTTTAGGGTGGAAAATATGAGAGAAAGGGGTCTGGGGCACTGAAGGGGCACTTACGTCTTATTCCATAGATAACCACAGATTATCAGGCCTTATTTACATCTCATTATTCCATGTATGCCAGACTTTATCTACTGTGAAATGAGATGTGGGCCGCTCTGAAACATGACACACTCGTTTCTCTGCTAAATGCCTGTCTGTTGATGTTCTCGTTGTTCAGTCTTACAGTAGCTCTCTGTGAATTTTTCGACTTTGATTCTTTTGAACTCGAATTCCTTGTAGTGTTTATCCTCCTCACGCATGTCCTTTCCCTCTTTTCATGTTGACTGATAATTTGTTTATAATTGTTTCCCCGAGGCTCTACAGACAGACCTCATGTAAAAAACTTTTCTCTGTTGCTTTTTCATTTTAGGAAACTTAAAGGGATAGTGCATCTAAAAACTAAATGTACGGTATGTGATCTTGTACGTAACCATTGACAAGGTCGGTAAGAGATTTTAGTGTTTTTGAAAGATGACTGTCTTATGATCACCAAGGCTGCATTTATTTGATCCAAAATACATTAACATATAATGTAATTTATCGCTGTGATGAAAAAAGCTGAAGTTTCAGCATCATTACTCCAGTCTTCACTGTCACATTCTACTTCAGAAATCATTCCAATGATTATGCTGATTTGCTGCTCAAGAAACAAATCAAAAAGAAGAAATCTTGTTATTATGGAAAAGAGCTGCATGAAGATTCTTCAAAATTAATATTTTGTGTTCCACAGAAATAACAGCATGCTTGCTTAGATTCACACAAGGATAAATAACAGAATTTTTGGGTGAACTGTGCCTTTAAATGGTTGATTTGGACTGCTTTTTGAATGTGTCATAGACACAGACATCCCTTTTTAAGGTAAGATATTTGACCTAATTTCAGCATGTTCCTGATTGCAGCAGCGTCAAAAACAAGTAATGCACAAAATGTAGACTCAACACAGTTATACAACCAGAACATTTCATGTTTGTCACAAACCCCTCATTTTCAATGTGCTGTATAGTAGACCTGAGGACATCTACTCATTCTTTTCACCCAAGGAGTTTAGACAAAGGCATGTGGAGACTTCACAATGCTAAATAGTCTGGATGTCCAGTGCTGTTCTCTCTCATTTCCTTTTATAGCCTGCTTGCTGTTCTGTCTTCATTCATGATTTCTAGGTCTTTTGCTCTCTCTTTCTTTCTTCTTTGCACGTGCATAGCTGATCATGTTACCTGTCTTTAGAGGGGCATGTAACATGTCTCCCCTTAAGAATCTTATTAATGTCCCCATATGAATCCACCTTCTGAATTGGCAACAGCATGGGACCACAAAAATGTCTGATTTGCAACACATGTGGAATAAAGAATATTTAAAGCATCAATAATTGTTTCTGATTTGTGTATCTAAACCACACACTTAGCACAGCAATGATCATCTATTCTGTAGTTGTTTATTTTAAAGTGCCCCTATTATGGGTAATGAAAGGTTCATATTTTGGTTTTGGGAGTCCCCAACAACAGGTTGACATTTATTCAAGCTCAAAAAACACTTTAATTTTCTTATAATCAGTGTTGGGCTAGTTACTGAAAGAATGTAATATATTACTCATTACTAGTTACTCCTTTCAAAGGTAATATTGTTACTTTACTTATTACTTTCTGACAACAGTAATTAGTTACACTACTAGTTACATTACTTTTTGTTCACGTCCCACAGAAGTTGTAACTGTGTATCTTCCACATAAATGTTACTAACAACATATTTCTGCCTCATCATTTGACCAAAATCCACATTGGATCACAGTCAGAAGTTATTACAAACACTCAATAGTGATTAATAGTGACATTCAAGTAGAAGTGTTGTATTAATCTCATTAATTGTCATGTGTAGCTTGAAGCTAATTGTAATTTCTCCATTACCCATATAGGATTATATTTCATTATGTATTTTATCAAATCACATAAGTTTGTAAGAAACGGTTTAATTTTCCAAAAAGATTTTTAATTATAGTAATATAATGTAGCACGTGTTGATCGGAGGGATGTAATGTCAGAGTAAATTAAAGCCACAACTAACACAACAGTGTTCAGATCATCTTTTTTCCTGACAAAATCAATATAATGCAATATTTCTATCTGCTGAATGTAAGCTTTTCCATATTCCAAGCTTGCCTGCTGCACTGGAGACATCACATGCATGTGTGAGTCGTGAAAATTAGGAAAATACATCAAATCAAAAGTAACTAAGTAACTAAGCTGTTTTATGGATGGTAACTGTAATATTATTACTGAAATCTTATTAGTAATTAGTTACACTACTAGTTACTGCAAAAAGTAATATTATTACAGTAACTAAATTACTAGTAATTAGTTACTGCCCAACACTTTTGGTAGCCCACCTGGTACAGCATTACACTTGTGATGTGGAACAGTTTGGGTAACCTATGAAACATGAGTCACAATAAAAGAGCTCAAAGACTTGTACAAGCAAGATAAAATGGCATGGTTGGTTTAGCAAATATATCACGTTTTCTAACACTATCAGTTAGATTTGTGCAGGGTAGGTGGCTTGTTATTTTCAAACCCAATAAAGCATTAAGTGTTTAGGGGCACTCATTGGACATTTCATTTCTGAACTGCCGTGATGTATACAAAAGTACAAAAATATTGCCAGATTTATGTTCATAGGGCGCTGTGATTTCCACGATGTGGAAAACATGTATGGAATTGCGGAATCCAGACATAAAAACAGAATTTACTGTATAACGCAGAATGACATAAAATTTGGAATTTTGGATGGATATACATTAAAGTAGGTCAGTACACTTAAATCAAAACACATTATGGACTAGCTTCTGTGAATTTTAAGGCACAAAAAATACAATTTAAATATGAATCCTGCATGTTCTACGTGTCTATGAATATTGCAGAAGCATGATTTTGTTTACTACACACATACTGAAGCGCGTTTGACGCTCACAGTGTTTGCAGCCTCTGCTGCCTCAATATATACATAAACACATAAACATAATCTCTAGATCTGCTGAGAGTCACTTCATGAGCATTTTACTGTTTCTTTTGAGAAAAACTATTGTCATTCCATATACAAACAGAAACCTAAAGGTCTTCACAGCAGCCCATCAAAATAAAAATTCAGTTTAACTTGAAGAAACCATGACAGAAATTAATATTTAATGAAACGATTAAAATTGAAAATTAATGGAAAACAGAATTTGGTAAAAATAAAACTGAATTTGAGAAGAAAAAAATATATATATCATAGCGCCTTAAAAATGTAATTTTTGTAAAATTTTGTTCTATCTTCCACATAAAACCGAATGCGCTTTTAGCACCAATCACTGGACCATGCATAGAAAGTGTTGTGAAATGTGCAAGAAGCAAAGTTGTAGGTGTTACTAAATCCTTAAGATTCATTTTTTTCACATAATTGTCTAATTAGAAAGAGGGCTAAAGAAAGGATTGTTAAAACTATTGCTCATATTGTAAACCAAAGAATTAAAATTGTAACTAAAGGCTCCACTCTATTTATAATACTTACTTGAATGATATCGCAAATCATGCGAATTGTTGAGGTGCTATTACTTTTCTAAGCGACTGGATTTTTTATTATTTCCTAGTCAATAATAAAATAGGTGAAAGAAGAAAAAAAAACTTTATACTTAGATTTATAGAGGGACCTGAGTCAAATTAGGGAGGCTAGATTATCAGACACGGGAGAGGGACTTTTTGGCCAGTAACCATCTATAATGGCAACCACTCAGAACAACATAACAGACAAGCACTACTCACATTTTCACTATATTTTTGGTTTGTCAGCTGGTAGGAAAAAAAGAACGGCTCTGTATTGGAATGTTTATTTTTTTGTGGTATTGCTCACAAGGCCTTTACAACTCTTTTCTCACAGTCTGACAAGGAGAATGACTCACAATGCTTGGCACCATAATGCAACAGTAAACATTTCAAATGCATGTAGTGAGGTCATGTCATAATGCATGCTACATTGCATTTTTAATTGAGCAATTGAATTGATAACACAGCCTGATCAAGAAAGTACTACAGTCTATGATTCACTTATGCTTTATGATGGCTTCACATGGGACCCCTAACATAAAAAAAAAAATGAATCATACATAAGTACTGAGCATGCCTGTGAGCAGACATTTGTACTGCTGGCAAATTCACAATTCTTCCACAATCTGTAAGTAGAATCCTAAAGCTTGGCAGCTGTTCTAATTTGTTTCTTCCTGTGATATCCCAGTCCTGTCCAAACTCCCCTTTCCCTTCTCCCATCTCACTCCCCCAGCGCTCTGTCTATCTGTCTCTATCACTCCTTCTTTCATCCATCCGTAATTCCTTGAAGGATTCCTATGGAATTTATTCTCCAGAGCGATTCTAATTGTCACTCTGTGCAACAACCGGAACAAAATCAAATCAGTGTCCATTTTCTCTGCTTATCTCCCCATATTTTTTTCTGTTTCTTATGCATTTTCCTGCTAGGGAATGGATGGATATCACACATCTGGAAACCATTTTTATAATATTTCTAATATAATAGTGAGAGGAAGAGAAGAAACAAGGGCAATATCTTCAAAGTATTCAATCCTCTCACAGCATAAACATAGGTGGAGTCAGTGTTTATTGGGACTGATAGCATCTCAGTGCAACAGCGTTTACACTTTTGGGGAAAATTAAACTAATAATGGCTTATGTTTACTTGTCTCTGCATATTAAGCTAAACTAAACAAATTTAACCTTAATATCTTATTGTCATGATTTTTTTATTTCTTTTACGTGTTCACTCTTCCACATAGGGCATGATCTGTGTGACCATTTTTTGTTTTCTTTCCAAAGGTTTTCTTGTGTTCTCTACTAAATTAATCCATTAGCAGCTCCTCTTCAATTCGTTTTGGATGAAACTAGGTTTCCAGAAACTTCCCTTTGGAGCTAAGTCTTACAAGTTGCATATCCTGTGTATGGACCCACAGCTGCTCACATCAGAGGGCCAAAGGAATGTCCTTAGTTTCCGTCCTCTGGCTGTTTTTTCAGCACTTATTCACTTTTGTCAGATGACAGAGACCAGCCGTTATACCCCTCAGTCTATGAATTATAAAGTTATTGCTACTCTCCTTCACACACACATACTGTATACACAGAGACTGTGTTAAAGGAATTGTTCACTCGCTTCTTCCGTGGAACACAAAATGAGAAATTACAAACAATGGTCATGTTGCTCTTTTCCATATAGCAAAAGCATGCAGTAAACAGGAGCTATCGAGGGTTAAAAAAAATTAAAACTCATGCTTGTGCACCATGTTGGAGGTTTTCTGAAGCCATCTTTGTGCAACAAACAGGCCAAAATAATTTTGGGGGAAACAGCAGCACACATGATAGTCAACGCTATCACTAGAACTTGTACTATGACAAAAGCCGATTGTTAATGATATCACGTACTGCTTTAAATATTGTTCAATGGTTTACAGTAAGTGTAACTCTAAAATCATTTTGTTAGATGTGGGATTTGAAATGTTTCTAATTGGAGACTAGAATCCTTTAAATTAAAGAAAGTTGAAATACCTTGAGTTTGACAACTTAGAGTCTGTAATTGTGCCTTTTAAGTGAAATGGCAAAAAAATATGATGGTCAGTGCTAAAAGTGGAGCTTGCTCAATGGCTCATGTTAATAACACTTACTGCTATGAATATCATTCAAGCATTTAGTTTTAATTTTGACACTCAAAGAGTGCTCAATTAGAAAAGGGAGCTAAACCTCCTGGGAGCCAACACTGGGATCCAACTCCTGAGAACCTCAACAAAATCTTGTTTAAATGAAAATATTTACTGCTGTAAGTTTTTACTTATAGTTTCATAAACGCCTTTTGGCAGAAATCTGACTTGAAGCTCCATTCAGAGACCAGAAACTTCAGCATGTTGGATGGCAGAAAGCCCTTGAGCAAGGGTGTCCAAACCTGTTCTTGAGGGCCACTGTCCTGCAGAGTTTAGCTCCATCCCTACAACCACAGTAATTAAGGTTTCAGACTAGAAATTTCCAGACAGTTGTGTTGGAGCTGGTTGGAGACAAACTCTGTGTAACCCCAGTAACGATACCCGCTATGTTAAAGCTGGGGCCTGGGTAAGTATTTTATGTCACTGTTATAATTAACTTTAATAGTCAAATATAATCTTTCTCTTCCTCTCAGCAGCAATAAAGACTATAGAATCCAATACTGGTTGTACAAGTTTTTTTTATATTAAACTAAGGAACTTAGTAAAGCAATGAAAAATAATAATACAAATGTGGAAACAAACGTTTACAATGTCAAATCAAATCCTATTAAAGAAGTGACAATATGAAATAAACCAAACTTCTATTTCCACAAGTGTTAACCACACTTTAGGGAATTAAATTGGAAAATATACAAATGTACAACTCAGTAACAAAATTATATAAGAAAATACTCACTATATTCAGTAACAAAACTCCGTTAAGTGGGCCCACATTCACGCGCTCACTCACACACCCACCCTACGTTGCAGGCCTGATGTTTTTCCCGAACGCAACGAGTCCCGCAGTACGATGAAACGTTGTGGCTCACGCGAGTGGCTATCTGCTCTTCCCAGCAGCAACAGAGGAACTCCGGGCTTTCCGGTCACCCGGAGCGCTATCTGATTCACCTTCTCTGCGTTGAATGTCGATCCGGCTCGTGCTAGTCACCACACGAGCACATGGGATGAACGTGCAGGGTGTAATCTGTGCTAAATAATACCAATACTTGCTAAATAATGTTCTTATTAGCAAAATACAAATCACTGATGAAGGATTCACTCTAGATATACGGGATTATCGTGTAGAATATCCTTTTATTCTGACTAACGTAATACGCAATTTTTCTCCTCTCGTCTCTTCACTCTCCTTCCTCCCTTCTCCGCCACCGCGTGATACATGAACCCATAAATAAGACATTAAACATTAAATAAAATTATATATATATATATATATATATAAGTATATAACTATACATACACATGAATATACATACACATAATATAAAAATAAAATACACACATTATAATGTAAATAAACATAACTATCAAACAATAATGTAGCATCTTTTTAGTCTCACCGGGCTACATCTGCATGACACTGGCCCTCCAGGCCAGACCAGTGCTTCTCAAACCTGTCCTGGGGACCCCCACCACTGCATATTTTGTATGTCTTCTTCATATAACACACTTGATTCAACTCATCTCAGTAGAGATTGCAAGACTTGAATTGGAAGTTTGATAAAGGAGACATGCAAAATGGGCAGTGGTAAGAAGTCCTCTGGACAGATTTAAGAAGTACTGCCTAATGGCAAGTTCACACTGCACCTGATTTAGCCCCGATTTTCACTCTCCGACAGGTTTTGCAAAATAGTAGGCAAATTGGTGGTCATTCATGTGAGTGACAATCACGCTGTCTGAATTATCAAAGATGCGATCTGAGAAAATCGCTGACACGTCACTGACGGCTGTGAAATATTTGGCATACTAAATATCTGGACCTGTCTGCGATTCAAAATCCTGCTGTGTGAATTGAGTTCTGACGGAAAAATACATCAGCGATGACCTACAGCCAATGAGAGAACAAGATACAGGCCAGCGGGAAGTTGGGGGAGGAGTTATATGAAACATAGTTTGCAGACCAGACAGAGTTGTCTGCAATTCTTCCTATTGTAAAGTCATGCATGTGTAACCTCCTGTCGCCGATTCATTGTGCAATATGTGAACACACAGAACTGAATGCTACCCCAGATAGTTGTGCAGTGTGAAAACAACGGTGATCCGAGGACTTTGAAAATCGTTCAGTGTGAACTCAGCATTAGACCACGCTGCCATTCTGATATACATTGGAAACCGCAGCAGACTTGATGGTCAGCACTATTAATGGAGTTTGTCCATTGGCAAATTGTTTCATTAATGCTTTGAATATCATTCAAGGTTTTGGTTTTGAGATTATGGTCCTGTTCCTTTAAATTCATAACAAAGATTATCTCCATTTGCGTGAGTCTGTATATGCATGCGTCTCAGTTTTGTTATGAGCTTGTGTTATGTGGATATTAGGTACCTGGCACAGACTGGGCTTTTTGTGAAGAATAATTGGATCAATGCAATCAGTCATTGTAGACATAACACACTTGCACACATGCACACACACCCACATAATCATAAATGCACCTTGCACTCTGATCCTCTTCTTTATACTCTTTTTTTTTTCTCATGGTTTATGGTTAGTCAGAGCGCACTCATAGGGGCCTTCTATACTTCCTTTTTTCCAGCATCCTCAGCTCCCTGTTTTTGTCCCTGGCTAGATGGGATGCTGGCGCACCATCTCAGAAGAGGCAGGTCCTCTGAGCCCCTGATAAGACAAGAATGGCGGGTTGCAAATTCTATATATATTGCTTCTAAAGGAGATATCACTGATCCCTTACACACACATATATATATATATATATATAGAGAGAGAGAGAGAGAGAGAGAGAGAGAGAGAGAGAGAGAGAGAGATGTATTTCAGGAGAGATTTGGGTGTGTTAGGTCAGTGCTGAAGATTTTTAAATAGTTTGTAAACACTTGATGGCCACATAAATAAGAGTGAAGAGTACAGTTCTAGAATGTAGTTCTAAAAAAGGCTCCTACAGTATTTTTACACTGCCTCTCCATCATGTCAATCACCACATATCATGTATTTGTGCACATGCCATTAAAAAAGTCACAGGGTAAACATAGGGTGCATTTATTTTCATGCAAACTCAGTGCACAGTAAAACTAGAGGTGTAACGATACACCAGTGCCATGGTTCGGTTTGGTTCACGGTTTTGGAGCCACTGTTTGCTGTGGGGGTAGGGTTCATGGCATGGCACCAGCAATGCTAAACAACACTACACTGTTAGAAACCGCTGTAGATTTAGCAGCACAGTACTGTAAAAACCTACAGTACAATACCACATTTATACAATACAGTAAAATACTGTCATTTCTATTGCATTCTGGGTAATTTTGACTTGGCGGGAATATTTTACAGTATATTTTAGTGTTGCTGTAACCTTGCTGTAGCCTGACTGTAATACACGGAGCAATAATACAGGACTGCAGTAAATAGCCCGCCACCTGACGTCACATCACAGACAACACAGCTGCTGCTGACCGGAAAGAGATGCAGAACGGAGGATTTATGCAAGTTCGGTAAGTTAATTTGATTATCATGTTTTTATTATATAGTTTACATGTTTTTTAATGTGGAATGAAACTGCAAGTTTAGCCGCAAAGGTTATAATCTCCTCCCTAACAGCTGTAGTCGAAACTCCCTGAGTTAATTTACGCGCTCTTTCACCCGCTGCTCTCCTGGCCGACATTCTCACATCTAGTGAATTAGATTATGATTTATTTCGACCAAAACTAGAGTCGATGCTTGTTGGAACTGTGAAAAGACAAACCGAGACCGTTTTGGTGAGTTTACTTTTGTTTCTGTCGAGTTTGAACGAAGCTTGCTTTACTAAGGTATGCGAGGTAAATGACCGTGTTTGTCAACGGAGTCTGCTGGGTTTGAGGAGATCGATAAACGGTAGTTTGAGTTTAAACAAAAGAGATATATCTATAAAACAATTGTCTATCTCTCTAGGGATCCCTTTTATAATGTTGTCTGATTCGAGCCTGTCAGTGACAAACAGGAGCACTTTTTAATACATAACGTATTATTTGCAGTCCGCTTCACGGTCGCGGTTAATACTGGACAAAGTCACTTACTTAAACATGGCTGAGAAATACAGTTTCACTTGCCATGTAAAAGGGTGGTTTGGGGTCAGAGATATTGTTACAGGTTATTAACAAAATTAAAAATATTTAGGCGGGAGACCAGTTCTGTAGCATGGGGATTGATAAAAAATGATTATGATAATAAAAATATGATTAGTGGTCAATTACTTGTATCAGTTAATGTTACTGATCTATTAGTCAAAGACAAGTAAATACATGCCAAAATCTTCAGCAAAGTCAAGCATAAGTTTTTTGTTTTGTTTTTTTAAGTCACTCTGATGTATTGTTGGAGTGTATGAAATACACATATATAGGCAACATTCAATGTGATTTTAGCCTATACATTGTCAACAAGTAGGCTAACACATTATTGAATCAAATTTATTTGATTTCTTGCAGCTCAACAGTGTGGTCCACTTGTCTTTGCACCCTGGGAAGGGCAATGCTGTCACAATGCTGTTTTTTGTGAGTATTATTTAAATTAATTTAATTTTTATTTACAGTTTAAGTCAAACGTTTACATACACTTTGCAGAATCTGCAAAATGTTAATTATTTTACCAAAATAAGAGGGCTTATCATACAAAATGCATGTTCTTTTTTTATTTAGTACTAACCTGAATAAGATATTTCACATAAGAGAGGTTTACATATAGTCCACAAGAGACAATAATAGTTGAATTTACAAAAATGACCACATTCAAAAGTTTACATACTGTATTAATACTGTGTTGTTACCTGAATGATCCACAGCTGTTTTTGTTTTGTGTTTTTTTTTGCTTTTTTTTTAGTGATGGTTGTTCATGAGTCCCTTGTTTGTCCTGAACAGTTAAACTGCCAGCTGTTCTTCAGAAAAATCCTTCAGGTCCCACAAATTCTTTGGTTTTTCAGGCATTTTTGTGTATTTGAACCCTTTCCAACAATGACTGTATAATTTTGAGATTCATCTTTTCACACTGAGGACAACTGATGGACTGAAAACTGAAAAACGATCCATTAAGATAATTTATAAAACTTGAAAACTTTTGAACAGAATGAAGATGTGTACATTTTTCTTATTTTGCCTAGATATCTTATTTTTTTCATTTAGTACTGCCCTTCAGAAGCTACAGAAGATACTGTACTTACATGTTTCGCAGAAGACAAAATAAGTTAAATGTACCCTGATCTTCAAATTCCCCCCGGCTCTTAATGCATGTTTTTTCCTTCTGGAGCATCAGTGAATGTTTGAACCTTCTGTAATAGTTGCATATGAGTCCCTCAATTGTCCTCAGTGTGGAAAGATGAATCTCAAAATTATACAGTCATTGTTGGAAAGGGTTAAAAAAAATACACAAAAATGCTGGAAAACCAAAGAATTTGTGGGAGCTGAAGGACAGCAGGCAGTTTAACTGTTCAGGACAAGCAAGGGTCTCATGAACAACTATCACTTAACAAAAAACACAGCTGGGGATCATTCAGGTAACAACATTAAGAATCAAGCGTATGTAAACTTTTGAACGGGTCATTTTTATAAATTGAACTATCATTTTCTCTTGTGGACTACATGTAAGCATCTTTTATGTGGAATATATTATTCTGGTCAGTACTAAACAAATAACATTTAAATAGCATTTTGTATGATAATCCCTCTTATTTTGTTAAAATAATTAACATTTTGCAGATTCTGCTAGGTGTATGTAAACTTTTGAATTAAACTATTTATTTATGTATTTTTCATCTGTGCTACAGAATTTTCATTCACTATTTTCCTCATGCTGTCTGTTCATCTTTATTGGTGCTGTGGATAACAGGTTTTGTCTTTGTGTGTGTTTTATGACTGTGTTTCAGTTTCACCATTGATGGGAAGAAATGTACTGGCAGACAGCGAGTGAGCAGAAGATCAGGACGGTGGTGCACAGTGATGGCCATCAACCCTGCATGTCAACAGCTTCATTCAGTCCAAAATGATGTTTAAATGGAGGACTTCACAGAGAGGGTCAGTGGCCTGTTTGCCACCACCCACATGCCCTGCATTTAGGGGTGATGGTTATGAGAAACTTGTTAGTGTTTATGCTCATTTTAAGATAGTTTAATTTTTAGATAGATTTAAGATAAATCAAGTTCTCTCATAGGACATTGATTCCCAATCCAGCCCTCAAGATGCATGTGTTTGTTTCATTTATATTCTTGCACACTTAAAATTCTTTCATGACTGTAAATTGTTGATGCACCATACTAAAATGTTTTGAAACGTTTTAATAAAAATACTTTTGTAAATATGTTTGGATTGTATTTTGATTTGTAATGTTATTCTGAATTATAGTAGTATCACAATTGTATTAACTATATGTATGTACTGTTCCAACTACACAATACACAATAATAATTACATATTATTTGTTTTTGCATATTACATATGTATTACAAATACAACAATAATTGCAAATATTGAACAAAATTAAAAAAAGAAACAAAATTACAAAGTACTGTAAAATACAGTACAATACTGTTTTGTAGTTATACAGTACATTGTTCTACATGCTGTAAAGTTGCATTACAGTACATTGCTGTAAAAACAAAATACAGTAACTTGCTGGCAACCGTGCTGCCAGTAACTTACTGTAAAAATACAGGAACATTTTTAACAGTGTAGATTCACTTTTAACTTAATAATAATAATAATAATAATAATAAATGCTCTGTTTAAAAAATGCATTAACAAATGAGACTTTAAATATTGTTGCTTTGTAAAGTGTTACCACAAAATCTATTGCCTTTGTACATTTAAACAAAATGAAATAATGCCTAAATAATGCAAACAAGTCATTGGACAACATTATTTAGGCTACATATAAAAAATGCATGTGCCATGGATAAATAAAACCGAATAGCCAGACAATAAGGAAATTATTTTAATCAAATATGTAATAACTCAATCTGACTCTCAGGAGTTTGCTTGCAGAGCAAACTCAGCGTGGATATTATGTGAGCCCACTTATGTGAAGCAAGATGCTTCAAGAGACCTACCTGCAAAGCTACAGTACTGTAAAAAGTTATAGCCACTTGTGTAACAATGCTGTAAAATGAGGATGCTGTCAAAAATAATGTCATAAATAGATTTTCTGTATCAATTAACTTCTATTAACTGAATTAAATCAACATTTGGTGTGACCATCCTTTGCGTTTAAAGCAGCTTTTGCCCTAGGTGCACTTGCACATAGTTTTCCAGCTAGCTTTTTAACCATAATTAAGTCATTGCACGATGAGTGCCCAACACTGGTGGACGCAGACTAACCTCACGTCATATGTGCACTTTATAATAAACACAAGCATGCAGGTCCAGTCATGATAGTTTGTTTGTGTGGTCAATTCCTATCGCACAGTATCATCCATTATGCATATACACGAGAACATATGTGAATCAGCAGAAGGTTGTGGTGAAATCTTTAAAAACTCATAAAGCGTGCTGGTATTCTGAGCTTTACAGCCCAGCTGCTGCTCGCACTCCCTCAGACATGTGAAACAGCACAGTCCTACTGAACTCCCACTGACCTGTGTGAGGGTCACACTCGAGCACACGCACACACACACATGCACACGCATACACACAGGTCACATTCCACTCTCATAGCAACTCATTATACAGTCCTTTAATTGGCAGGTGGTATGGATACATCCTCCAGCTCAGACTGTCAGGCTTCCTCTGAACCTGTCCACTTTGGGTCTCCACCTCTACAGAGTAATCAACCACAGAAGTGTCATGCACATTTAAACTGAAAGTGAATTTGATTGTAATTCTACAAACACACACACACACAAAACTCTAGCACTTTAGTATAGGGACCAATTCTCACTATTAACTACACTGTAAAAAAAAACTTAAAGGGTTACTCCACCCCAAAAATGAAAATTTTGTCATTAATCACTTACCCCATGTCGTTCCAAACCTGTAAAATCTTTGTTCGACTTTGTAACCCAAATTAGGATATTTTTGATGCATTCTGAGAGCTCTCTGACCCTCCCATAGACAGCAATGTGATTAACACGATCAACATTCAGAAACGTAGCAAGGAGATCGGTAAAATAATCCATGTGATATCAGGGGTTCAACTGTAATTTTACGAAGCTACGAAAATACTTTTTTTTTGTCAGCTGCGTCACGTGGATACGCTGTTTACGTCATTTGCGCTTTGATTTGAATGAAAACAGCGTATCCGCATGGTGCAGCTGACACAGAACAGCATACGCTGTTTGCGTTCAGTGGATACTCTCCAAAATGGCGCTAGGGTGACGCGGAGGAGACAAATTGTTGAATAAACTCGTTATTTTTGTTTTCTTTGCGTACAAAAAGTATTCTCGTAGCTTAGTAAAATTACGGTTGAACCCCTGATATGACATGGATTATTTTACCGATCTCCTTGCTACGTTTCTGGATGTTGATCATGTTAATCACATTGCTGTCTATGGGAGGGTCAGAGAGCTGTCAGAATGCATCAAAAATAACTTAATTTGTGTTCCGAAGACGAACAAAGCTTTTACGGGTTTGGAACGACATGGGGGTAAGTGATTAATGACAAAATTTTCATTTTGGTGTGGAGTAACCCTTTAAAAATTTAAGGCAACCAGCTTCAGCAGATTTTTGAGTTTTCTCAACTTATTTTTGTAGGAGATTTTTGAGTTTTCTCAACTTTTTGTTGTATAAACTGAATACAACAAGTTGAGAAAACTCAAAAATCTGCTGAAGCTGGCTGCCTTAAACTTTTAAGTTTTCTCAACTTTTGATTTTTAGTTGCTTATTAGCATGCCTATTATTAACATATTGGCTGTTTATTATTATTTATAGCACATATTCTGCATGACCATAATACCTAAACTTAACAACTACCTAATAAATATTAATAAGTAGCAAATTAGGAGTTTATTGGGGCAAAAGTTGTAGTTAATGTTAATAGTGAGAAATAAAGTGTGACCAAAAACCCTATCAAAATACTCACTGTTTCAATAGTATACCCACAAAACATAAACAATAATTGTGTTAATGTGATGTGGAAAAATAGCTTGCTATCCTTCTCTGTGTAAAGTTATATATAATTTTGTGGTCTTAACAGATTTTTAAAAAGCCTTAAAATGACTTTTCTGTCATTTTCTGTCTTTCTGTCTGAAATAATAATATGAAAAGTTGTATATGTAATATATGTGTATATGTGTTTTATAATAATATGAAAAGTTAAATTTTTGTATGAAATTTGTAAAAGCTTCATATTTCTTATTTTAAGTTCACAAAAAATTAGTCCCATTTACTTCCAGATTAAGTCACTCGTGTAGCCACTGTTTGTTGTTTTACTTTCTAAGAAAAGGAGGTAAGGCCATTGCATACTGAGTCCGAAATGTTCGCATGCGTTTTTCCGTTTTTTTCGTATTCCTCATCCTTTCCTATCAAAATGCATGCAACGGATGCGAAAACGCAGAAAATCGAACCTGATCCGAATTTTTTTTGACGGACGAAAATTTCGGAGGCAGTGTGCAAACGTGATTGACACAACGTGAGGTCGTATTTATTTTTTTATGTGCAAAAATTTCAGACGAAAATTTCGGACTCAGTGTGCAGAGACCTGTAGTCATGCAAATATATATATTTTTTCATTGATAATCAACATTGTGCTAGAGATTTTGTCAATATTAGTGTATTCTGTTAAACTCTGAATATTCCTTAAAGTGTTTTTTTTTTTTTATGTCGGGTACCAAGTGACCCAGAACTCCTGCTTTACCCCTAATGACCAACTGAATGAATAAACGATTGAAGAAAGCAGAAGGAAGGCAGAGAAGCTTATAGAAATGTAAATTGGAGAGGAAATTATCAAGTGGTGCTTCAGAGGGAAGTTTGTCTGCGGTTCATGTGGCTGTATAATGATAGTGTTGTTCAGGAACAGCTTTCTTCCTGGGCTGAATTATAAATAAGAGCTGAGAACTAAAAAGTTTTGTTGTACACCATCTGTTGTGAGACAGACTGATTTACTGTAAAATGATTGCAAATTTTATACAGTCTCTTGTTTTTGATGTTACTGAAAGCAGGAACAACTTCCTGTCAGAGCTGTGGCTCAGTGTTTGGTACACGTGCTTTGAAACATTGAGCTGTCTATGTATGCATGATGTGAGTATCAATCTTTGTGTCAACAAGAAAACAGAAAAACATATATAAAAATAAAATTATTTGAAAATAAAATATATAAATATTATATAAATTAGGGATGGGCGATATGGGCTTAAAAATATATCACGATATTTCTGGTATTTAACTATAGAAACTCCACATATCCATAGCAGAAGTAATACTACTGACAACGCTTCATGAAATTCCTTATATGGACAGCAAAGGTATCCAGTTATCGCTGAATAAATCGCACAAAGGAGATAGAGAAATTTTTACTGATGAAACTTAATAAACATAAGATTGCACAAAATATATGGTTTATCTGTGTTCGTCAAGCAATCTTGGGTATTTTTATAAGGAAACTATATTTATAATGCAATGCTAATCGACATAGCCTTTATCACTGTATATAATAATATCATTCTGTAATATGAAACCACGTCTGGTCATAGTGGTAATAAAAATCATTTAATTCAGTTAGAGAACAGACACTACAATTAAAACTGAACACGGCTGCTCAATGCAGCACACCGAACGAACGACAGTCGCGCATCACACATCAGATTTAATTTATCACGTGAGGAGAGTGAGTCCAGCTGACTGACGAGAAGAGTGAGGCGAGACAGACAAGAAGAGTGAGGCGAGACAGACAAGACGATGGCAGAAAAGTTTCAAAACTAAATGTAAAAGCACCTGTTTTAAAAATATTTTGGATTTTGAAAAGCCTGTTGACCTGCCATTTATCTAAGGTGATATTGGTTCCACAGTATTTGCTGATTTTTATTTTATTTAAACTGTGTAATTTTTTTCCCATTATTTTACATAAAGGTGTATGCAGTCCGAGCCGCCAAACTTTCTTAATCGTTTTGCTAATAAACGTTCTACGTTTTATAATTAGGCCTATTTGTTCCTCAGTCTTTACTGATTTTCAGTTTTGTATACATATTTGAAATTTGTATGTTATTTGTTATTTTATATTAGGCATAGGCCTATAGCATGGTGTATTTGTATTCGTTTTGTTAATAAAAGTTATATGTTCTACGTTGTATTTTGTTGTTGCTTGAATTGAATTCAATTGACGCCGAATTGCCGCTAATTTAAAAGTGAAAGTAAAATGTGCAAGGTGCTTTTACAAGCTATTTAAAACCGGAGGAAAGTGAGGGAAAGAGGGAAAACTCAAGCGAACTAAAAGCAAACTGCTTGATGCCGAATTGCCGCTAATTTGAATGTGAAAGTAAAACGCGCACGGAGCTTTTACAAGCTATTTAAAACCGAAGGAAAGCAAGGAAAAGAGGGAAAACTCAAACGACCCCCCACCACGGTGATCAAGGTTCAAGGTTCTTTATTATTTGTCACATACACGATCATACAGGGTATAATCAGTAGTGAAATGTAGGTCAGGACAGGTCCGCTCAATGGACAGTGCAAAAAAATAAAATAAAAGATGAAACATAACACAGGCGAGTATATATAAATATAGGTAAGAATAAGATAAAAAATAAGTAAAAAATAAAATAAAATAAGGAGTAAAATGTGCAATGAAATAAAATGTGCAATACAGTCTACTGTGGATTTAATAAATATTAATATAAACAGGGATGTGCAAGAGGAATGTGCAAACAGGTTGTACCGGGTATGTACACATAGCAGCAATGTGGATGATGGAGAATAATGGGTGTTTTTTACAGTTTATTAAATTGAGTCCTGTAGATGTTATGAGACTGAGTTTAGGAGCCTGATGGCCTGAGGGTAGAAGCTCCTCCTCAGTCTCTCAGTTTTTGCCATCATGCTCCTGAAGCGCTTGCCAGATGGCAGTGTGATGAAAAGACGGTTTCCAGGGTGATTTGAGTCCTTCATGACTGTTGATGTGAGGGCAACTGGACGATAGTCATTCAGGCAAGAGGGTTTACTGTTCTTAGGCACAGGGATGATGACAGATTTCTTAAATGAGGTGGGAATCACAGAGGTAGCAAGGGACTCATTAAAGATGGAAGTAAACAAACCAGCAAGCTGATCGGCGCAGGACCTTAGAACGCGGCCAGTAATCCCATCAGGTCCGGCGGCTTTCCTGACGTTCACTCTCTTTAGTTCCCTCCGAACCTCGTCCTCCGACACGGTGATAAAATGTTCATCGCTGTTCTGTCTGCTGCTTCCTGACGCGCTGATCGGCAGAGTCGCACCGCCATTGCATTCGAAGCGGCCGTAGAAGGTGTTTAGCTCTTCGGCCAGCAATGGATCTGCTCTCACCTCGGCGGAGGGGTTATTTCCAGAGGAACAGATGGTCTTCAGTCCCTGCCACATGCGTCGAGAGTCATTGAGCTGAAAATGTGACTCAATTCTCTCTCTGTATCGGAGTTTAGCAGCTCTAACTGCCCGTCGGAGAGCATAACATGATGCTTTGTACTCGCTCATGTTTCCTGACAAAAGACCGGCGTTGTATGCGGCAGTGCGTTGGTTAACCGCAGCACGGATTGTTCTGTCCACCCACGGTTTCTGATTAGAGAATGTCCTTATTGTTACCGTTTCAGTGGCTTGGTCAGTTAGCATGTAAACAAAGCTTAATGCTACATCCGTGAACTCGCTGACGTCAGCTGAACTCGCCCGGAACATGTCCCAGTTGACGTCATCAAGAGACGCCTGTAGCATAGCTTCAGAGTGGGAGGACCAGCGCGTCACTTCCCTCACCCCCGGGGATTCCTGAACGATCCTTTGTTTATATTCCGGTGTGAGGAAAATGGCGGCATGGTCCGATTTGCCAAGAGCCGGCAGGGAAAGAGCTTTATAGGCATTCTTAAACTGAGTGTAGCAATGATCCAGTGTATTCGGTCCTCTAGTTGGACACGATACATGCTGATGGAAGGTCGGCATGACCTTCCTGAGGTTGGCTTTGATACCGGTATTACCGGTGTTGTCACACGTCGATTAACCGGTGGGAAAATTTCCTCACTGTCACAACCCTATTATTCAGACCGCTTTTTTGTGCACTGTACAGCCCTGACCAAACCAGTTCCAGATTGTAGAAGGATCTCCTCGTTTAGCGATAAACTCCTCCTCAATTTCACAACTAGACTCTATCGTTATTATCGCGGGAAGACTAATTCATATCGTGGGGAGAATTTTTACTGGTATATTGCAAATGATAAGATATCGCCCACCCCTAATATAAATATATAATACAGGGCTCTATATGCTTACTTTTCTTTTTAGGAGCGCTTGTGTTTTGGACAAATTTTGTCCAACAATTTAGGAGCACCTTCAAATCAATAATCAAAAATTCTGATAAAAAATGAACCTTCCCATTACGAGGTGATATTTGACTCCTTAAAGTGATTTACAGGGAATTCTGTTTTTACCTTTGTAATGGCATTTATCTAACTTTATTAAAAGTATGTCATCTTTTATATCAAATTAAAAATATATATATTAATAAGCTTTTTATCATTTCTAATTAAAACAACAGAATAAAAACAAGTAGAACAAGAAGTAGAATAAGATCAATCAATCAAATTAAATCAGTATTTAAGAAATAAATTTGTACAGAGGTGGCACAGAAGAACACACAAGTAGCTTGTAGGTATATTTTCAGATGTTTAATGAGGCTCAGAGGTTGCATAAGTGCAATTAAATTCATAAATTCATGTTGAGGTTAATATTTTAAATATATAATTTTGAATGTAGAAATATTAATTGATTTAAATAACAGAAAAGATACTTTAAAAATTTAACTGCCAGTAGGAGGCGGTATGTCACTGATTTTTCACTGAATCATTCATTTAATTGATTAGTTCGAACGGCTGATTCATTCAGGAATGAAGTACGTGACTGTCTTTATGAATGGGTAATTGAATCATCGACTCACTAGATTCGTTTAAAAATGCAGTTCATTCATAAACGAAACACCGCTGTGTTTGAATGGAGATGCGCAGCGGCTTAGCTGGGACTTTGTTTGAAACGATTTTCGTTGATGAAATAGAGCAAAATAAGGCAATAGTGTTGTAGTCAGACAATATAAGTCACTTAATATTAACTTCTTGTTTAATGAACTGTTGTATTAAATTATTAAATCAATATCACATTTGCAAACTCCCTTAATAATCATGAAAAGCTGTCACTCATCTTAGTTCATTGCGATCTCACAAAACTCCATTATAATCAACGCAGCTCTCTACACTGCACAATGAATCTCTTGTTTACACTCTGTCTACACTTTGTTTTGTTATAATGAGAGAATACATCTGTGATACATTACTCAACGCTACAAAAACACGTAAGTACGTTAGAAACCTTTAAAGCTCCCTCAGCACAAACACAAATATGCTGATCGGGTCAGTCGCACTGATGCTCCTAAATATTTTTTCATAGTCACACACAGTAGTTTTCAGTCGCAAATGCGTCTGAAATGGTCGCACTGTAGAGCCCTGTAATATATAAAAAACTAAAGGTTATGAAATATTAAAAAAAGATCCTGAAAACGCTCAAGATTTTAAGACTTTAGCTCATAATTCATAACAGTAGCTCTTGTTTTCTATCATCTTTCTAATCAGGATCTCAAGCCGAGACGAGAGCACAGCTAAGTTTAAAGGTCAACAGAGTGCAAAAAGTCAGTGCTCAGAAAGCTTTAAAGTGATCTGAGTTTCTTGACTAGAGTCACTGTTCAAACAGACAGCTGACTAGTTAAAAGTCTTATTCAGTTACAAAACATCTCCCTTCAATCAACGATTGAGTCAGGGTACAGCCCCAGTTTAGATCTGGCTGAATTTAAAGCCAGAAGTGGCTTCATACCTGTTCAGACATCAAACATCAGCCCTCATCATCATCCACAGCTTTGTAATGTATATGGGAGAGGATTGCATTTGTGGAAGATTGTGTTTATACTTCACCTCAATGTTGTTTTTTGTCTGTAAACTGAGATTCCATTTCAATGTCTTCAATCACTTTGAGACCTTTTGAACACAACAGCTGATGTACTTTCCTATTAGCCATTTTCAAAAATGTAAATATTTAATATGTAATATTTTACGTTTACAGTAATATTCAGTAGCATTAGTGCAAATGATGTTGGCAATGTAGTGCTTTAATGTGTTTTTATAGGAATGCCAGGAAATCCAAATAGCTGGATACATTCTGTGACACACTTCAAACTGTTGCTCTAATTTCTTTTCTAAGAGTCATTTTTCATAATTTCCTGTCACTACATTAGTGGAAATACTCTATAATCTATAGCATTTCTAATAGACAGAAAAGGACCTTCACAAAAAGTACTGCGTGATGTGTGGTACAGTGTGGTACAGTGATGGTATCACATGGCAATACCTTTGATATACTGTATACCTTGCTACTTGAAATGATAACCATACCCATGGAACTTGATATTTATACATTATTTCAAGAATATCATGGTATTAACATGTCCAAAGAAACTGATAATGCTATTTTGGTTACTTTTTTCTTAATGGGAGCTTGATGAGTAATACATTGCACATGCTGAAAAAGAACAAATTGCACTGAAAATGTCTAAAAAACAACTAAGCATTCGGTTCTGGCTGCTTCAAACCTGGATTTGTTATCAGGAAGGATGTCCCAATTACCCCTCATGAGGCTGTCATCTGGGAACAGCCATTAGCACATTTTTTCAAACTGCAACCCCTACTGTATTTCACAATGTTTGCAGAGGAAATCTTATTTTCGTTCTTTTTATTTTTTTATTTTTTGGTTCAGGAAAAAAACTAAAAAGCCTTAATGTTTCTGCCTAAATCACCTAAAATCTGGAGTGTGTTTCCCATGCAATGACAGTAACTCGCTGCTTAACTACCATAATATGATGCATTGTTGAAGAAACTGACTAGCTAGTCACAACTATTTCCTGAAAACCTAGTAACTTTCGTCATACATCCCTTGTTTAAGTCACGTTGGTTCAACAATAGAACTGACTTTATTGATGTCATGGCACAGCTTGTGGAGTTATAACTTCTGCTAAATAATCGGTACAAGATCAAATTAATGTCAGATTATTGCTGTAAATAACTAACATGGCATCTGTGAACTGCTGATTGTATTGCATGTTTGTTTGCATATGTTGCTCAAAAGCATGATCTGTTGAAGTCCACATCATACTATCAGCAGGCTGGGTTGCAGAAGTAGTAGAGGCAAGATCTAATGCAAGCACTATACTTATATGTATTAAACGAAAACTCAAGCAAACCAAACGCGTAGGAGGTGCTGGTTAGGTATGTTTTGAAGCATGGCAGCTGGTTTAAGCTGGTCATGTGCTGGTCCTAAGCAACTGGCTCCCGCTCAGGACCAGCTAATAATCAGCTCAGGACCAACTAAGGACCAGCTCAAACCAGCTGCTATGCTTCAAAACATACCTATCCAGCATATGCTTTTTTTTTCAACAGGGCGGGAGAACAGCAATGAACTAACACATAAGAAACCAATATGATAGCAACAAGAACAGACAATGAACTGAAACAAATAGTGGGTTTAAATACACAGAACATAAGGAGATAATTAACTAGACGCAGGTGTGCAAATCAAACCAAACACATGAGGGAAAATCAAAAACCATGTAACAACTGACAAGGGAATACTCAGACCAAAGCAAGACAGGGAAAAATACAGACACCTGACAAATACTGCTTTAAATACATAGAAACTATGCTTCTAACCACAGTTCAAGAGTTTGTGAATGTTCATTGGAACAATGGTTTTGGGAAATACTGAAACACTGAACTAAGTTGCTAACGATGGAACTTTTGAAAATATTTGGCAAATTATGCTTTTGGGAAACACACCACTGGTTAATAAAATTTTAATCATTCTTGGTAATTCTGAAGTTTCCTAGACTTTCTTAGCCATTCCTTTGGATACTTTTGTGGTGTCATTGAATTTGAATATTTGGTTGAACTATCCCTTTAAGAAGATAGAGATATGTTATCCCTCAATTCAGAATCACAATCCAATAAACATTAGTTAGTTTAGATGTCATAATTTATTTTCAATTGTGAAAACAAGGCTATGATCTATGATGAGTACATGTAGATGCACAGTATGTTTATAACGTTGTGCTATATTGAGGTCCTATGTCACATAATTTTTTGAAAGATACAAATTTAAAACATTGCAATCCACTCAAAAACTGTATCTGTCCCTCGCAGCCTTCAATCATCCATGAAACATTAAACATGGCGTCTACCGTGACTAAAGCCTACAATCAAGTATAAACCAAGAACATACTTGTATTTGTTTATTTCTTTGTGTTGATCAGTCTTCACGCCGATTTCACTGTCCAGAGGAAAAGGCCTGAAGCATCTGGATCCCAGTGCGTTCCAGACACCTGTTCGATGGTTTGGCCAAGGCTGGACAACAGTGTTGAAATGATTGTGAGAATTATGGTTTTGTGGTTAACCACAGAGAGTTATGACTGGTACATTGAGAACAGCATGAGTCATGTTGTCTTTGTGTATACAGGCAAACACTGACCTCCATAAATGGATGTTTCGTTCTCTTTATCGTAATAACGCATTCCCATTTAAACAAATGGAATAGAAGTCATTTTCCTGCCATGTGCCCACACAGTTATGTAAACAAGCAGTGCTTAAGTCATTACAATATAATCAGGCTGTCTAGTAAACACCACAAACGGTAATGTCCAACAAGACACATCAAACAAAATCATGTCTAATTGTGTGGACTTTTAAAATGGCCACCCATTGGAACCACTTGCAGTTTAACCACATAACTGATATTAATTTATAATGATGCTTTCAAACAATCTTTGTGTCTTGAAGGTGCACTTAGTAAAGTTTATGTTATGCCAGTTGATATGCAGCATCATGCAAAAGTAATAGTTTCCATTTATCAATATGTTTGAAGAAGGATAACATTAAGCGATATGTATCTGAGCAGTGAACACTCACTCTGTAGTCAAAACAAGGTCATATGGAGCTTGGAGGAGGGGACAGGTTGTATATCAAGAAGGAAAAGGACACTGATCACTCTTATCACTTACTCTTTTCTCTTTATTAGACACGTTAATCTCTCTGACACTAGGTACTTCCTTCATAAAATCTAGGCTTAGAGAATGTATAGACTAAACAAGGGTACATACTGTCACATTGTCACCCTTTTGAAAAAAAAAGTGTGCTTAATTGTAATGATTGTGCACTTGTACTGTCCACCTAATTGCATTTAATATAAGCTTAAACTATAATACATTTTCATTTAATTGCAATTAACAGGCAATTAAGTGTCAGAAAACACTATGTTCACTTCACACTTAAGTATTTTTTTAAGTATATTATTCTCATAATAAATATTCTTTAGTATGCTAAAGTGTCTTTATGTACTTCAGTGTCTCTCTATAGCAATACTTAAAAATGAACACAGGGTTATTCGTTACATCTTTATTTGCAGCATGTGTTAATATTCATGTATTAATAGATTAAGTCTGAAAGACTTTGATTATATGTAATTTGGGCATAATTGTTGAAAGATTATGCACCAGAATGAATGCAGATAGTTTCAGGCTGAAATCAGGGCTCTGGAATGGAGCATAGACTTCCCTCTGTCTCTTATTTAAGGAGGCTTAAAATGTCTTTGAATGAATGAGGCCTATTGAACATTCAACTTCCTACTACATAACAACAAGATGCCTTTGAAATATGTGCCATAAATATGTCTGACAGTTAAAAACTCTGAAGTACATAACATGCTTTCACACTAACAGCTGAGTCCTGTAAGGTTGGTTTAAAATAGGCATTTATACAGTATGTGAAAAGAGACTTAAAGGTGAAGTGGCAGGTGGTTGGGTTTGGACTAAGCTTGAACCAAGTATAAAAACAGTGTGTGCATGATTTCTCTGCACTGTTTTCTGTGAGTGTGGCTTTGAGCTTCATAGTTAGACGATTGCCAGTTCGGTCCTCATTAATATATGCCTCTGTTGTCTAGTTTCATTGTTGCTTTAGTGGTCAGTGTCGTCTGGGACATTTCTGGCCTGTGCAGTAACAAATCTGTGTCTGTGTTTTTCCTCTCTATGTTTTTGTCTGGTATTGTTTTTTTGTTTGTTTTAGACATAGCCAAAGGCCTAACAGACAGACTTGTGACCTTCCTGTGAGAACTGAACAGACTGCACACTGACCAAGCGCTTTCTATCATGTCATCACTCTTAGTGGAAACATATTTTTTGATCATTTTTATTACACTTTCAATTGCAAAGGGATTTCATTGTGGAGTTTTTAGTTTTGGTTTATTTTTTTTATTTTTTTTTAGTTTTTTAAAGGTACAAGAGTTTACTTCATAAAAATATGAAACAGTACAACTTTTTTTCAAATTTGATAAAAATAATGAATTATTCTTGAGCAGCAAATCAGCATATAAGAATGCTTTCTGAAAGATCATGTGACACTGAACATTGAATGATTTGTATGTTGTTGTTTTTTTTTTTTTTTTTTTTCACATAATGTAAGCCAAGATGGATCCAATGTTTTTTAACCCTGTGGGATCTGAGGGTGTTTTAGGGCCCTGGAGAAGTTAGTGAAAATCTGAAATTTTTAAGTCACTGAAATAAGGCCATAAAACAGATACAGAATATTTGTTCACAAGACTTTTGAGAACTGGATTTGGTAGACTAGAGTTTTTGCCACAAAATGATGTGAAAATCATCCTGTTTACTAATTCACAGAAAACAATATATTGATTTAACTTTTGTAAAACATGTTTTGTGATAGAATGCCTGTATGCAAGGGAGTGACAATGGCTATGAATATTTAGTGATTCACACTTGAGAGACAAAGGGCCTCCCATAATGGGCCATCAATATGAATGTGACTGAGGCAGGTAAGAAAGAGTGTGAGGATAGTAAAATAATGTGGGTTTTATATGTTATAAAACATTAAACATACATCCTGGAATTGTGAGACATTTAGACAATGAAATGACACATATTTCAAAATGTTTCACTTGATTTCATAACATGTAGTCAGGAATTATAGTTTGGGAAAAGTCTAACTAGTAAAATGTGTACAAGTTATGTCACAATAACATAACAACAACAGATGCAAGTAATCTTAGTCTACTCATTAGAGTGATATCCTCCACTGGATCAGTCTGCGCGACACATCGCATTGTGTTCCTCTTCTGAGGTAAATTCTGGGTTATTCCTCTCAGTGCGTCTCTTACGGGGGTGATGTGGGCATTTACATGTCCATGTGTCTCACGTGGATGTTTAGAATCTGAAAAGCGCGATCGGCTCGTGGGCGTGACCGCATTAGAGATAATGAGTTTAGATGGGAAAAACTGGACATCGCGTTAGTTTCATACGAATTACTTTAACAGAGAATATTTGTTTTGGACGTGACTTACTTCATTAAAAAGTAGGCATTTCAAGCTTTCTATACATTAGGGATGTCGATGCATAGCCAACGATACGATACATTAAAGATACATATGAAGCAGGTACCGATGCGATGTGATACGATTCACCCCTTTTTACGATGCAGTGCGATTCGATTTCGATTTGATTCAATTAAACACAATGCGATTCTATGCAATACGATGCAATGGAGAAAATATGATTACATTTCACTTTTAATGCCTCAAGGCCTGTTTCATAAAACAAGTTAACCAAATAAGCCAGGCTTATTTCAGTTAGTCTGACTCATTGTCAAATGATTTGGTTCCATAAAGCAAATTTAACAAATTTAACAGCCTAGATCAAGCTTAGTCAATGTGGCAACTTTATGCTGGGAAACTAACCTGAGCCCGTATTCCTAAAGATTCTAAGAATCCTTTTAGAGAGCTCCTAATTTAGCTTAAAAAATTTCTAACTAGGAGTCTTATCTTAAAAGTGATTCAGGACCAATCTGAGAGCAACTCTGAGCGAGGAAAAGACAGAAACTTTTATCTCAGTGAGGAGGTGGGGCTGACCCCGTTGCTAGCTATGACACAGTCTTTTGAAGACTGTGATTGGTGGGTTGTCCAAGAAGGAAATAAAAGAGCGCTTTTAAGAGTAGGGTCTATTATAAGCCTTCACTTTGAAATTACAGGCGTAATATTTTCTGTTTTACCGTACTCTCTCTCTCTCTCTCTCTCTCTCACACACACACACACACACACACACATTATATATGTATATATATTCTTTATTTTTTTATTTACCATGCTGTCATACTTAATGTATTTTATAGGAAATGAACAGCGACATAATAAGTGCTGTAACAGACCCAAATCATCACTGCTGCATAGTTGCATTTTTCCAGTTGCCAAATATGTTAATGTAGTGATTACGTCCATTTCTGGCGCTATGGCATTTCAGCGCGGTGTCGGAGATATTAGCGTGTCTCTAATAAGATCGGTCACAAACATGATCCCTGCACGATCTAATGTGTAGCGTCTTATTAACTCACTGTCATGCATTGTGTGCAACACATTTCTTCTCCCTCTTCATGTTTCGTCCATTTTCTCCACTGCTAAAGAAACTCTTAAGCCCCTTAAAAGTCCTCGTCCGTACTCCTAACAATTTTGGAACTTAAGACCTCTTTTAAGGGGTTAAGATGCTTTCTGAATTACTTTTTTCTTTACTAGGATTTTCTTTCTTTACTTTTCTTTAATTCTAAGAGGAAACACCCACATTTCTAAGAATTTTCTTAGAATTTTGTTACTAGGAGCAACTTTTAGCACTAAGATTTTTCATGAATACGGGCCCTGGTCTAAAGCAGGCCAACTGTCAGGCTAAGCTGAGCTCCTCTAACACTGACCAATAGGAACACAATGATACATACATTAGACTTTTTTGACAGTTACTAGCCATGCAGCCTTTCTCTCTGGTTTTATGACAGATGTACCTTTTATAGTTTGCAGAACAGATAGCAGAACATTAAAATGCAAATCTGATTTACCTAATAGTCCCTTATAGTATCATACAAATACACTTATATGTAGGTTTAAAATTCTACAAAAGACACATTTAATGTCCAACAACAAATATTTTAGCAAAATGTATATTTTACTCAGAATTATTGCGCTCCTATTCGATTGCGTTCCGTCTGTTTAGTGCGCATTCGCGCAGCAGCGCTCGTTCACTCGCGTAAGCCTGGCCCACTCCCAACAGCAAAATGGATATATTTGCATGACTTTCTAACATTTACAGATGAAAAATATACCTGTAACATGTCAGTTATGCACTGATAAAAACACAACGTCTCAAATGCATTAAACAGCACAAATATATTCGCTGATTTTCCATGGTGGATCGATTTGATCCGTGATCGACACTAAGGGCTGCTTAAGAATAAGCGTCCACAAATTAGTGAGATTGTGTGAATTTAATTTGTCGTTTATAGAACCGATTTAGCCCCGATTGATGTGTTAGGTTATTTCAAGTCAGGTTTTGGACTTTAATCCCCGCTTTTCCTCAGGACTCCGTAGTGTTGTTGTGATGCGTCATATTCACGCACAGCAGTGATGAGAGAACGTGCTTGAGACACAGTTTTGAGAGGAGAAATCAATCTACATATAAAATATTGGTCACAGATTATTGGTCACTTTCTAAATAATAAAATATAGCGCATCCACTATAGCAATTATATATAAATAAATTGTTTTTTACCGATGCAAATATGTTAGAAATGATGCATCGCGATATAAATGACAACTTGTAGCCGATGCACACTTTTTAAACCGATGCATCGCATCGTTAACTTTTTATGCCGATGCACCGAGCGAATCGGGGAATCTTCCCATCCCTACTATACATATATTTCTCATGTCTTTGAGGCGAGTATTCGCTGAGATTCAGGTTGTTTCATTGACGGAGTATTTTTAGTTCTTTTCACTGTCATCAAGAAAATACGAGACAGACCGCACCGGTGCGGGCTTCGACCCCAGGGGGTTAACCATTCTTCAAAATATCTTCTTTTGTTCTCCAACAGAGGAAAACCTGAGCTACTGTAAGCAAGCTTTCTCTGTTATAATTCAGAGTTGTTACTCATTACCCTTTTTCCTCTAGTGGTTTGATTTTGGAAAACCTCACTCAAAAAAACATACTCCCGAGTGCATACTCAAGACCATTTCCACGGCTTGTGTTGGGAGCGGACAAAATGCTAATCAGGTGATCTTTGTCTCAGGCTTGTTGGGAAATGTTTTTCCAGGTAGCAGTGGAAAAGGTCATTTTTGTGGGGAAAGCGTGGGGTGGAACAGGATAGAACACAATACTCCTCTCATCATCTGCTGTAATCATCAACTATTTAGCAATAAACTGAAACTGGCCAGTCTTACACTCATTGTTTAGGATGCCATGACGTTTGTGCTGCTGTTTAGTTCTTCATCTTTCCCACCTTCTGTAAAACAATGCTTCCCTATGGAGTCATCTGCTTGCATTGTATCGGGACTTACAGTGCTAAAAGCTGTACACCTACAGCCACCATTTGTTTGATATTAGGCTGTTACGCTGTCCTCTTACTATTTTACATATTTGATAAATATTCAGTATTTAAATGTTTAATTTGATTATAAATCTGGGCTCTGCAGTATGAATATTTGAAAGGAAGGACTTGCAACTTTATTTTTTCTTCTTTTAGAGGACCATGAATCTGTCTGAGGTCTCATTTAAAGAATTCTTTGCGACTTGAGGCAAGAGGTTCAATGTGGCCTTTGTGTGTTGCTTGCCAAGCATCTCATATCAGACGAACAAGGCAACATGTCTCTGAATCACTTTGTCGCACAGCAAGGAAAAAAGCAGACAGTTTTGTCTTGGTCTTAAATATTTCATGGACACACAGGGCTGTTTCAGCAGTCTGTGGGATCAGTGTGTAGGTGTGAGCAGACATGCTGCCGTCATAGAATGAGACCCTCTGATAAATAAGGTCCCCACTCACAAAAAGAAAAATAAGTCATGTATTCATTAGCTCAGTAATGTTCATTTACAGACCCCCTAAGCTGAATTCCTGCAGTTAATGCACGTCACAAGTTAGAAGTTAACTTTTCTTTACAGTGAAATGCTTTAGGTGGCACTAAGTTCAAACTATATAGCAGCTTTAAAGAGCATATTTAAAGATTTTAAATGTGTTTCAGTTATGGGCTTTAGATCTCAAATTATTATTTGATTTCTTATTAGATTTTATCATGTGTGTGTGTGTAGACTCGATTAAGGTGAGATCAGATCTCTGTGTGGAGCACTGGCTATTGTCAGACTCCTTGTGCATATAAAAATCTCACTAGATTATTACAATTAATAGCAGAAGGAATGTTTGGCAATGTAAACTGATATTTCATACTGACACACTACAGCAAAAAAAATAGAAATAACTTAAAATGTTTTTTTTTTTAATAATAATTGCTTAAAACTTTTGCACAGTACTGTATTTAACATCACATACATCTCGTATTGCATCTCTTGCATGTTCTTCAATGACACTAATGTTTCACTCTGTTTAGATTTTAGTTAAAATATTGTAAATATTTTTAAATATTGACAGGGTCTGGTATTACGGTTAAGTATAAAATACATACAGTAAGTATAAAAAATAAAGGATGAGGGCATGTTAAAAGCTTTAATGTGATTTATATATAACACAAAGGAAATCGATTAGTTTTAATTAAACAAACCATCAACCACTTATTTTCAATCAAAAAAAATAATGGAAGATACTGTAAGTGGTTTATGGTTTTTGTATGCGATTGTAAGTAGTTGAGTTGGTTTTAGTAAGACCTTATAAAACCTTAAAAAAATTATCATGAATATTTTTGAAAATGATCTTATCCTCTAACTGTCCTGCATAAAAAAAATGAAGTATGGTTTGTTGAGTGACATGGTTTGACCATGAGTCATGAGAGTGTCTGGAACATGATGGGGATTCACATCACGCTGCCGCTAGGGATGGCTCGATACCATCATTTTGGCTTCGGTACGATACCAGAATGTAATACCTCGGTATCAATACTAAATCGATACCATAGGTGACAAATAACCAGCCTCAAAAGATAAGTGATTTTTTTTTTTTTTTATAATAATAATAAAAACAGTTTCATATCTTAATACCTTTGTATCAAACTGTAACAAAAAACCTACAGGGAACATAGGTTACATTTTGATGTTGGAGAAAAAAATATATAGGCTAACTGAAGTAATAAGATGAAAATATATTCAAATCTTATATTTTCAGTGCAAACACATAGTGCAAACAAAATGTCTCAAAATGTAACAAAAAACTACCAGGAACATAGGTTACATTTTGACTGAGTTTGAAGAAAAAAATACAACTGAAGTTGTGCAATTAATGCAACAAATGTTGCTTTATTGTAAAGTGTTATTCTAACAGTCAAAGTAATATTCAAAATCACGTTATTATTTCTCTCTCTCTCTCAGATTGTTTTCAGATTTCAGACTCAGTCAAAGAAAATTAAAGCATTAAATATAAATCTCACTCTCTCGGCTGCTTCATATTAGTGGTCAGCAGTGCGTCAGAAACATTACCTTCATATCATTGATACTAAAATTAATATAGCAAAACTCTTGCTTAATTCAAATCCAATTAATATTCGATTGTATGAAATGCAAGTGCATATATTACGTGACCAAAATGTCACTGGTTCTAGCGTGTCACAAACGCACGTTTGAGCTTATTGTATTACATCTGTATGTGCGTTGATCAGTTGTAAATAAAAGTTCAAATTAAATCTGAATTTATGAATGATGCACTCACCTGTCGATCTCTTAATTCTCTGAAAAGATCAGGATGAGCAAGTGACAAATGCTTAAAAATATTTATGTGTTCCTGTGGCAACATGATTTAGGCCTTTAGCAACGCTTGCATTCAGGTGCAGTAAGGTCCGTTCCTTCACCTTTGTCATCTGTTTTGTATCCAAAGTAATGCCATATTTCACTTCTACTGTTCTCTTTATTTATTAATTTCAGGTGCGTTGATAGAGTTTAATTTGCTTGATCCATCGCATTGTTCTGTTGTCACATTTACCGGTTGCGCAGCAATTTGGGAAGCACTGCCACCTACAGGTGCATTTCACAACTGCAGCGTATGAAACATACATTTGAAATATAATATATACCGGTACTTTTCCAGTACCGGTATACCGCGCATCCCTAGCTGCCACATTAGAAAAACCGACAGCACTGTGAGAGCCTCTAGCCCTACATCACAACTTTCAGCATTCTTGTCTGTTATTTACAATGCTAAATATGCTATAGATCAAATGCACTTTGTCATTTCGCATGGCATAACATCTGTTGGCACTGAATAAGCACATAACCCAACAATGTAAACATGTGCCATCTTACCATTGTCTTTTTTTCTATTTTTCTCAGGGAGTGAAGAAGAGCGGTGGACCATGTGGGGGGAGAGACTGCAGCGGAGGGTGTCAGTGTTTTCCTGAAAAGGGTGCGGTAGTTTATCCTCTAGCCCATCCCATCCCTCCTATCCACCTATGGATAGATGACTGCCATCATGCACATGCAACAAGCAAAACATAAATTAGTGTCAAGAATTTTGTCTAAATTGTGTTCTAAATTGTGTTCACAGTTCAAGTGCATGCAAAAAATATTACAACGGATAAGTGATAAATGATATTGGTATTTGCTTGTACAACACTTCCAAACAATCTCAAACAGATTTTTATATCAAGAATACACAATAAAGCTTCATTTCGAAGAGCAAGTATACTGAACTTGAAACATCATTAGTTTTTAAGTTTATTAAACTTATGAACATATTGAACCTAAAGTACACTCAAAAAAGTTGGATGTCTTAATTTTTTACAGTACAATCCAGATTGAATTGTAGGTGCTTGACAGAGCATCAGGCAGTACAAGATGTGTTTGCTTGTTCACCATATCTATGACCTTTTGTCTTCTGCGGTGAAAATAAAGCTCCTTAGGGAGGGTGGGGGAGAGAGGAAATACATTCCTTAGCAAACATCAGGATATGAAGGGCCTTGTGAGTATGACTTGAGATGTCAGTTCAGTTGTCTTTTTTCCTGCACTGTACAGGATCAGGAAAAGGGGTTTGATTGTTCTGTTGAGTCATATAATAAGTGCCAAGGCTGCTAAAGGTAAAAGGCACTCATTCCAAAATACATTTTTCCTTTTGTTAAACATAAATGAAAACATAGAAGGGAAGGAATCGCGGACAAACACTCCCTGTTTGTATTTCTGACGCACATGAATAGTCATATTTCTGTTCAGTTTGACATTCTGTTATATGTAAGTTAGCTTTTTACTGGTGATTTATAGTTTTAATGCACAACAGGTTTTACCAGGGACTAAATATAAAGCCAAATATAAAATATAAATGCCCTTTAATGCAACCCCCTACTGCGCCCCAGCGTTGTGGCGGCAAACTTGGCACAAGAAAGTAAAATGTATTCCATACAAAAGTACTATCAAATTTCACAGTTTTGTTGCTTCCAGGATCTGTCAGCATCTTACTTTAGCACTTTTCCACTCTTTGTATAGTACTCAGTTTGATGTATGTGTTCATGAATGATGTTTATAGGGAAAAACAGCCTCACAGATGTCTGAACACAGTTCATATCTCACACTGGATCCCTTGTGACCCTCTGCTGCCCGGCGTTGACATGTGAGGCCAACAGGAAATAAACATGAAACTAATTTGTGTTATAATGACAGGACCATTTGTTTGTAACATTTAAGTTGAGAGATGTATTTTTTGGCCAGAGGAACTGTGGATTTTAAATTATTATTTCTTGGCCTAATAAAACAGTCTTAAATATACATTTTTATTAAATGAAATAATACATCTGCAATAGATTGATCATTTAGATTTATGCACAGCGGTATTTTTCAAATGAATCTTAAAGGATCATCCAGTGGTTCATGGTAAACACATTATCTTGTCTAACTAATTTTATGAATGTAGCTGTACTGGCACTGTGCAGCTTAGCTAAATCTGGAGGGTTTTTTCTTTTCTATTTTCTTTCTAGTTAAAGAATAATAGTTTTAAGAGATGCTATGGACCTGAAGTGTCTGCCAGTCAATATTAACCCAAATCAATACCATTGATATGAGTTATGACTTGATGAGAAGAAATATTTTATACACTTAAGTGAACATGAGTGACAGAAGATTAGTAAATTAACTCCGTCACTATGTTAAATAAAAGACAAGTATACAGAACATATAGCGTTATTTTAGCAGGAAGCGTAATACAATGCGTATCATCAGATAATTTCTTGACTCTTATAATAGTTTGTCGTTGGTGGGAAAGAGGCACAGTTCCTCTTGCCTGTCTTTTTTTGGATGCGGGTAAAATGCGTATTCTCTATAAATGGATCCGTGTTTCATGTAAATAAGTTGTGCATCCTGCATCTCCTTTCATAAACTTCCGTGTGTCTGTGTGAGAGAGGATGCAGTAGAGCTCCTGAATTCCCAGTATCTGTCTCACTGGAGCGATCCGTTGACTTGACTGTTTGCTCTCAGTGTCTGTTAGATCACACACATTCTAGTCCATGCCTTTACTCTCACTACAGTTAAAATGCATTGATATTGATAACTACATATTCATTCATGCAGCAATAAACAATTATTATTATTATTATTATTTTACATTATTATTATTTTGAGATCACATCGTATGGAAGTTTCCTCACAAGTCTGCAATAATTCTGAATGCCATCTTCATTTCCTCATGCCTCTGCACTGAAAGAGCCTCTTCTTCTCTTGTTATTCAGCTCAAAGCATTTTTTTCCCTTTAAATATCACAATCTTCCACTCGCCTGTGCCTTTTCCATATTCAGCTGTGGAGTCTTGGAAAAAGTCATTTTAGATTTAAAGCGCACAGCTAGACAAACAAAAGATGCATTGTAGGCAGGAAGAAGCGCAAGATAAAACTGGACACAGAAGGATTTATTTTCTTTTTGGGTGGGTGGTATTTGTGTGATCTAAACAACTTGTAGCTGCGTCCCAAATGAAACACTATGCATTTATACACTATGTATGTACTTATGCACTATGTACTCAACCATGTAGTGTATGAAATATATAAGGTTATTTTGTCATTAATAATTGGAGTCTGATCGGCCCTCCCCCTTTGCGATGTAGTTAAAGCTACGACAGTTGAGTGCATGAAGTGTCCAACATTCCACACTTAATTTTTTTGGTTATTTATGTGCATCATCTGGGTATTTAAAGTGCACTTTTTCTTTTTGGAATCTTCAGTGTGAACACACTACTTGCTCTATTTATACTGCAAAACGTCATAGAATAGTGCATAAGTATGCGATTTGGGATGCACCTTGTAAAAGCTCTCATTAATAAAGAAAAGCATTAAAGGGGTGGTTTAATGGAATTGTTCGAAGGCTTGATTGTGTTTATGGGGTGCACAGCAACATGTGTTCATGCTTCGTTTTAAAAAATCGCATTATTTTTCACATATTTTACCTGTATTGTACACTGCTTTTCAGCTAGCATAAAAACGGCCAGTTGATTTCCTGGCTCTGTGAAGGCCCTCCCTCAGAAATACACGATGGGCTCAGATTGGTTAGCTGGTCCAGTGTGTTGTGATTGGCTAAACCGCCTCTAGTGCACATCTGAACATCCTGCCCCTCAGCTCAACGGCATGTGCTCCGGTTGTATTGTAAACAATGGCGTAGTCTATATTGCTTATCAGTTTGAGCCCGATTGAGACGCAGAAGATATTAGTGAAGAGGATCGCACAGAACCTGTGCAAGCACGGCTCTTAATGGTAGGCCTATGTTTATTGTTTGTTGTTGTCTCATACTTTTAGATACTGTTATTATGCTACTGCTTATGTTAGCTTTTAATATATGGTTTTATCATGATTAAATCTTTAATACAGTACGTCAACCGCATGCGCATCCATGTTTAACGCTTGTCATAGCTATGTGAAAATAAGTGTATAAATCGAACAGTTCGAGCTGAGCTGATCTGAATGAGAGAGAGAGAGAGAGATGCAGAGCAGAGCGTGTGCAGAGCAGGGTGACGCGAGGAACAGGATTGAGAACCGCTACTTTAGAACATTGATTTTGAAACTTGTGAATCCATTAGAATCGTTAGAAGACAGAATCACGATTCATACAATATATGAATAGATTTTTACGTGCACCCCTAGTTTTCTTCCTCTTCTCTAAAGCAGCGCAGCATGGGCTCGCACCCTTCATTGCATATTCCCGGGGGAGGTGTTTATCTGGGTTTATGATGTCACTAACCTGGAATTATTTTGTTGTAGTCCCTTACCAGCCGTTCGCTGTAGGCGATGCTATGCTAATTCTGTAAAAGACACTTTCTCCCTTTGCATTGAACTTTGAGCTTCGTAACATTGCAGATGTTGTTTAAGCTCACACAGCTACATTACACACTAACAAAAGTTAAAAGGGTGAAATCGTATTACATTTACATTTAGTCATTTTGCAGACGCTTTTATCCAAAGCGACTTACAATTGGGGAATACATAAAGCGATTCATCTTAAAGAGGCAAATAGACAGAGGAAGTGCTCATAACAACAAGTCTCAGGCATTGTTCAAATAAGTACAAGCTAGTGAGGGAAGGAATAGATAAAGATAAATAATTTATTTATTTATTTTTTTGTAAGTTTAGAGTGAAGTTAACAGTTCGAGTATTATATGATATTATATGACCCCTTTAACCCCACATACAAGACACTATCTATCTATCTATCTATCTATCTATCTATCTATCTATCTATCTATCTATCTATCTATCTACACCAGCCTTATAACCTTCAGACCTTGAATCTCTCTTTAAAATGCACAAGAATGCAAATTGCATATGGCTATGATAACTTTCAAACTTGAAGGCTTTTTCCAACTTTCAGAAAAACAGACTGGCCAAAACCCTGTTAGTACCAACCGTATAAGCAGTAAATTGTTGTTTTGCTGGAAACATAGACCCTGACAACTTCATTGAAAAAGTGCCTATAACACATTCCAAATGGTGAATGCTTATCCTGACCTCTCCTTCCTTGAGTTTTTGCATCTTTGATGATTAGTCTCCTTTAAGGACATGCAAAGTATTGACTATTTGTCTTGACAAACATTCCATTATATTTACATTTACATTTATGCATTTAGCAGACGCTTTTATCCAAAGCGACTTACATTGCATTCAAGTTACAGTTTTACATTTTATCAGCTCTTGCTTTCCCTGGGAATCGAACCCATGATCTTGGCGTTGCTAGCGCCATGCTCTACCATTTGAGCTACAGGAAAGTATATTTATATATATTTATATTTACATTTCAGAGTCAGAGAAGAAAATGTCAGGGTCAGAATAGTTTCATGGCATAGATCTGTGCAGTTTCATTTAAACAACATAATATACTAGAATGCAAAAAATAAAATAAAACTGACCTTGAGTTGTAAAACTGTATTTACGATGCTTTTGTCAAATATGATGTACGGGACTAGTAACTACTGTAATGACATTCACAGTAGACTAGTAAACCCTCTTTTCCAGCTACATACTTACATATATGTGGTCTACTTAGGCTATATGATAAAGATGCCCCTGTTTTACTAAAGACCCTGGCTTTTTTGTGTTAGACTCAACACAGGATTTAGACCAGCAGTTTCCACTCAATAGGCAGTCTAAACAGTGATCTAACTGTAATCACCACAAGTGACTTGAAACGAAACAAGCTGAAGGCAGCTGAAAAGAGTCACATGAGGTTTGACGTATATTCAAAACATCTGTCTGCCTGTCTCAGACAGGTACATTTCCTGTAGAGGAAGTCTTGCTTTGGAGTGATTCACAGTCAGTCAGTCTTATCCTAAACATCTTCCTAAATAGCTTATCTGTCTACACTGTGAAGAACACAGAACGTTGTTGCTTAGGTACAGGTGTGCCAAAAAAGATCAAGATATATATCATACCAAGAACCTCCATCTCTCAGATCAGTGTCCAAAATTAACATTCTGCCATGCCTGCCAATGATGACCAACTTATTTTAAAATATATTTATAGATTTTCACTTTTTTTTTTTTTTTGGTGACATTTCATCTCTGCTAGATGTTATACAGTCGACTGTAAGTGTTATTATTATAAAATGGAAGTGTTTAGGAACAACAGAAACTCATCTACGAAGTGGAAGACGTGCGTGTGAAGTCACAGAGCAGGTCACCAGTGCTCATTGTCCATAAAATTCACCAAAGCTCTGCTGATTCCATAGCTGAAGAGTTCCAAAGTTCTCTGGCATTAGAATCAGCACAAAAACTGTACGGTGAGAGCCTCATGAAATGGGTTTCCATGGCCGAGCAGCTTCATGCAAGCTTCATATCACGAAGTACAATACCAAGCGTCAGATGGAGTGGTGTAAAGCACACCGCCACTGGACACTGGAGCAGTGGAAACCTGTTGAAGCAACATATCAGTGTTGCCAACTGCTTTCAATTGAAAGTAGCTAAAACTGTTAGCTAAATGTCACTAGATGACATCTTAATGGCAAATTCACTGATCTATATAAAGATGAATATAGATCAGTGGGCAAGATGAGAACTTAGATAATTGGTTTGTCCCAGAAGTTGCTATCTTTGTCCCTAAACTTTTGAAATAAGTCTCAAAAGGGGTGGGGGAGTCTCTAAATCTAGCTACAAAATTGCTAAATTTGCAACACTGCCACAGATAGCAGAACAACGTTACCTGTCTGACTGCATTGGGCCAACTGTAAAGTTTGGTGGAGGAGGGATAGAGTATAGGGCTGTTTTTAGAGGTCGGTCTAGGTCTTACTTCCAGTGAAGGGAAATCTTAATTCTTCAGCATACAGTGACATTTGGACAAGAGTGAGGGATTATTCCCCCGTTATAACAGTCACTCATTTTCTTTGGGGAGTTTACAATAATCTATTTCTGGACAGGAAGGAGCAGATCAGTCTCTCATGACTTCATAGTGAATAGAATCAGATCATGTTATGTCTCTCTCTCTACTCAGACCCTTTCTGCCCACGGGAAAGTTTCCCATACATGTATGGCACACACCCAGACCTCTCACACATGTTCTGACACACACATGTTCTGCTTCCATGTGCACTTACATATGTCATACTTAAATGTCACAATGATAAACACACCATGGAATGGACACCACTTGCATTTCTAAGAAATGTTCAAACAAAGGCCAAAAAATTGGAGTGCTTCAATTTCTTAGAAGACCACAAACGAGAATCAAATATAGTGGTCATATAGAGTCAAGTATGTGATGTTCTGTGTTTAGTCATTAAACCGCATATAATTTCCAGCCGTCAAATGGAATATCACCACAATTTCAACACAGTAAATTTGTTATTTAAACAAATAAAGTTTGTATGTAAAGATTTGATATGGATAATATATATGCAGAGAGAAAATGTATATGCTAATACAGTAATGGCTAGGGGTGAGAATCTTCAGGCACTTCACGATCCGATCCGATTCCAATTCTGGGAGTCATGATCCGATTCCAAAACGATTCTTGATCTACATTTTTTTCCCCAATTAATTCTTCTGCTGTGCAAATACATCTTTACAACTTTACATCTTAACCAAAATTGGAGTTTCTATGCTTTTTGTTTATAGCTGGAATCTCTTTGTGTCAGTACTGCCATCTTAAAAGTAGGGGTGTGAATCTTGGTTTCACGATTCAATTCGATTACGATTATCATTATCAATTTAATATCACAACGCGTCACATTCTCAGTTTTCAATATTACTGCACATGGCTACATTTTCATATACATTTTTAATAAAATGTATTTTGTGCAAAATTTACTTTTTTTTATTATATAAGCAGGCTACTTTTAAAAAACAATTACTTATTTAAAATAAGTGTTCTTTAAGTATCCGAAAGTTTACAGACAATAGTTATGGGTTTTTCTTTTTTCCTCAGCATTATTGCCGTTTGATTATTACTGATGAGATCATAGACAGTGGCAGCTTTAACAGGCTGCATTCAGACTAATGCACAGATCTATTTCGATATATCAGATGGTTTGTCCTGCTCTGAAAACATAACTGACTGTGTGTACATCAATTTCGTATAAAAGTATTCAAAAATGCAAGTGCATTTAACCGCAGCCGCAATCGAGCTTCAGGACAAACAAACACAAAGCGCACGTGAAAGTCTGTCAGTGTGCAAGTTCCATGCATCTAATAGTACTGCATTCCAAACGGCATAAATGAAAGCATATCTAAAGCAAATCTAAAGTAAAACATGGCGGGTGGAAGCACACACGGTCAAGCAATGTGCACGTGTCTCACAGCGCAAATTCTGTGCAATGAAGCCCGCCGCGTCTCTAACGCGCACACGTGCCATATGCGGGGGGGAAAAAAACAAGCTCAGAATCGATTTTGAAATATTCAGAATTGATTCAGAATCGTTGAAGAGAGAATCGTGATGCATCGGAGAATCTATTTTTTTCTCCCACCCCTAATAATGGCTGCTGAAAATTCAGCTTTGCCATCACATTCACAATATTACTGTTTCTACTGTTTATCAAATCAAATAAATGCAACCTTGATAAGCATTAGAAACAAAAACATCAACAACTCTCTAAAATATCTAGTTAGATATTCATGCAAGTAAACACCTGTTGAGTTCAGTTCAGAATTAATTGGGAAAAAAGTTTAAATGCCTGAATGAAGTGTTTGCCAATTCAGCAATTACAAAATGGACTTGTTGCCAAAAGAGTTTATAGAGAATCTGTGCTGAAAATTTGTATTTAATATGGATATGCTTTAAAAAGGATTAAGGAAATCCTTGTACTTAAAAAAAAAAAATAGAATCCAGCAGCTGGTAGTTCAGCAACACTGTCCATATGTTCACCATCAAATCCCCCCTGATCCCCTCAATGATGGCTGCGAGCTGGTAACGCTCAATTTGCATTTTTTCATGACAGCTTGCTGATGATACTGGCATCTGAAAGCTACAAATGATACAGTGGATGGAGTGAAATCACAGAATAATCTGTTTGTGGTTTAGTTTGGTGGCCAAATCAGAAGTAGATCCTTTCCCTCAATTGACTATTGTGTGTGAAACACGTTTGGAGCTCTGCCCAGGTTGGCCAGTTGGTCAGCTGGCGAGTAGTGTTTTAGCACAGCTGGGACTGGAGTGGGTGGCAGAAGCATGCTAAGCGATGTACTAAACCAGCTACTGGTTGAACAATCAACACATCTCTTTTTTGATTCTAGGTAATGCTTGGCAGTTTGACTTTTGGTTTGTTTTTCATTGAATGTTATAGGATTAGGATTACACTAATTAAAAAACAAACAACAAAAAAAAAACATTGGTATAACTGGGCTAGACATGACAGCAATGATTCAACCAATGATGTTAGTTTTGGGGGCGGGACTACCTGTTTGCTCAAGCAATCATGCATTTCTTTTTCTGTTCTGTTTACACACTCACCTATAATTAAATAATCTGGGTTACCGTACAAGTTAAAGATATAGTCACCCAATAATGTCCATCCATTGAAATGTTCTTAAAGACATGGTAAAGGTAATCCAAGTTAATTGAGCAGTTAATCCACATCTTCTGGAGAGACACAAATCACATACTTTGTGATTTTATTCACATAAAAACATTCATCAACACTATTACATAGAGCACATCAAATATGGTAAACAGAAGCTCAAACATGCTTGCTTGCAGGAGAATTAATGAAGTTTATTCGTCTTTTTGGTGACTCGTTGAGTTCAGTCAACAGCATCTGTTGCATAGTGTAGATTACCACATTTTATTTCCACTTATACTGCCTTTTCTTTAATAAAAAAAAGAAAAGAGAGAGAAAAATCAATAGTATAGCCACATTGTAAATGTATTTTATACAATTTTACAACTTAAATGCCCAAATAACTGTACAAATTATTATATAAGTGCTTTTATGAAATTATTTTTACCTTTATCCTTTTAAATTCTCCAGGAATTGATCCCATTTACTTTCATTGAGTGCTTCATAGTGAATTTTAAAATGAGATTTGAGTCAAAATTGGTCATCAAAATTATGCCAAAAAATCTGTTGAATGAGCCTAACTTGCATTAAACTCTTAATATTCCTTTAAGTTACTTATATTTTACTTAAAATACCTGTTGTGGAAAAAAAGTAACAAATTTAAATGTTTGCCACCCAAACTCAGTAAACGTGTAGTACTGTAGTCCAAAGATGAAAACAACATGTTACCCAAAGTGACATAAACATTTCATGGTTTCCTCAAAGGAAACCTGATATTTCCAGCTCAGGAGGTGTTTGCTTTTATAAACCAGGGCTCTGAATCCCATGGGTATGTCTGTTAGGATATGAAAGGTAAAGGCTCTGTAATGTTATTGATTATCTGGTTGAAGTGGTTTAGTTCTTCCCATAGCACAGGTCCCCAGTCTCATTCTCACTTGCATCACAGCTGGATCCTGTCTGCACTCATGTGCCGAGCCTCAGAGGGCTCATTCCTGAATCTTGAGGCAACGGCGCAGGTGCCTCTACAAGCACCTCCTCAAAAAGTGGGGGGCCCAGCCAGACCTCCCAACACACGTGAACCACAGACAATGTCTCATGCGCTCACATAGACATGCTAATGGAAAAAAAAAACTGTGTAAACAAATGGCATCTGGAAAACAAAATGAAGCAAAACCAATGGGAGGAAAATATTTTAGCCGCAGTCTCAGTGTTTATATGCTGCATTGTTTACTGTAATATCTTTCATGTCTTGTTTCTTCAACTCTGGATTGAAATGCTTGATGCAGTGTGAGGCACGTGTGGCAACACGTGGGTCAGAGACCAAAAGATGATGTGTCTGGACCAATTACAGCCAAATCTAAACACATTAAAAGTATAATAAACACAGGATACCAGTGTAGCTGATCTGTGCAGAATGCATCCTCTGAGCCCAAGCCAGTTATCAGGAGGATGTCAAATAATTTATTATGGCTGGAGAGTGTCATTGAGACATTTTCATCTCTTTTCATACAGATGTTGATTTATGTGTTGATGCTGCTGTCTTTTACTTAGGGTCAGTTCAGTTGTGCACCCACTGCTTGCCCCAGGCTCTGTCCCTCCAGGATGTTGTTTAAGGACCAGGTCCAAGAGAAACAGAGTGCATCACTGGGATGCTTAACTCGACTAGTCTTTGTGTTTTAACCCCGAAATATTAAATTAAATTATATATAATGGGCGAATTCCAAACGGAAGTGAGCATTCCTATGCCCTACTCCCTTCGAAGGGCAGAGCCCTTGATGTGTGTTAGGGCATTACTGGCTCGTATAAGAATTTGGAACTCCCTTGGCAAAGGGAATGACTGACCAAATGTTACCTTGACAACATTGTGCATGCGTGCAGCATTCAGCACTTCACCAGTTGTTGCAAATAAATATTTATTATTATAATTTTATTCAAATATTGTTCAATTATGTCTTATTTATCATTAAACTTTTTCAAACTAAACTTGCTTAACCATCTTAAATCATATTCCATCACCAACAAAAATATTTTGTATTAAATAAAGACAAATTTAATTAACCTATTCTGCTTACGTTTGTATGTGAAGTCAAAAGTCAACACCAACTTTGCTTTAAAATGCATCGCAAGATCTCCTATCCGAAGATCCCATGATCACAAATGGAAATCACTTCCATGAAGTGACCATCGCATATTCCCTTCGCTAACGGACTTCTGGAAGGACCCTTCGTGAAGGGATTCAGTTGTTTACTTTCGTTTGGAACGTCCCTACAAATGGCGTACACATAAGTTTGGGGTCAGAGTTAAAAAAACAAAACAAAACAAAACAAAAACAAAAAATAGAATAAAATAAAATCTTACCTAGAAGATGTGCATGTGGGTTAAATGATTGACGAATCATACTCATTTAAAGATTAATATCTAATTTTGTCTCACATATGCATTATTTGTTCTGGATTCTGAGGTTAAGAGGAGGTGTTTGAAAATGGAGCAGGGTGATTTGGTTTAGTTTTCATGTTTGAACACCTCTGGCACTTTATTTAGTCACCTATTTCAGAGAAAGCAGCTGTTTTCAGCTCCATTGTAAGTGCCACTATGCATAAACACAGTGACCCAAAGAGTATTTGGTCACTTAAACCACACAAAAACCATAGTATGAATGCCACTGCATTTCATAACTGCAATTTTATGAAGACACACCAAGTGGCATTAATTTGATTTAGTTAGGATTTAAATGATAAAATAATCAGCATTATGTTTAAAATTAAAGCAAAAAATATATTTGTATAGTTTGTGCAGTTTTTGTCAAGTGTTAGTAGAACATGTTCATAGATAATGTGATGAACTACACCTGTTATTACTTTTATAGGACACCTGTGTGAACCAGAGCTGAACTGAGACTTCAGAAAAAAATATAATTTGTTTGCTGTTGATACTTGGTTTAATAATTTGTACCTAATGCAATGGCTTTCATAACAGTTATAGTGTGGCAAAAATGCCCAAATACTTTTTTGCCCACTGTAAATGTTTTGCTTAAACATGGTTTCAGACAAGAATGACACTTAAAATGTTGACATTATCAGACACCCACTTAGTGCCTCTCTCTGTATCTATCTCTCCACCATCCTGTTTAGATTCCTGCCTTGCTTAAGGGAGATATCTGTTACTAAACCAATAGAATGAACCATGGCAACAGCTCTAGTCCTTTAGCCCAGTCAGCAACACTGTGTAAATACTGTGGGGAAAAAATAGAGAGTGCCTATGAAAGAAGGGACCCGGGGTATATGTGCTGCATCTGTGTGAAGCAGGCCTATAGCCTCACATGTATTTGGACTATCACTTTTCCCAAGGACCGGAGATATTTCATTGTGAAGATTAGTCATAGACTAAATAAAATCAGCTCCAGTGGGAGGTTAAATGAACTGCGACCCCCAACTGGGACACGGTCTCCAAATAGAGGAATATGAAACATTTAGTGACATGAAGCAACTGTAGTGTTTAACATAGAATGCATTCATACATTATCTCTTTGTCAGAACACCATATATGGAAGTTTTGCCCTAGCTCTTATTCGAATAGTCAAATTCACATATACAGTTAGTGAATTCAAGAATATGTCTACAATTTAGGGGTAATTTATGATAAAACATTAAATTATTCAGATAAAATGTGCTATTGAACACACCGCTTTGTTTGAAAAATATGAACTAGTTGATAGTTGACCAAAGATAACATATCAGCAAAGAGTGACTGAAGTTTAAAGTTTCAAGTATTAGACAGTATTAAATATGCAAGTAAACATTCCAAAATTTTAAAAAAGGAATGCCAGAAATGTTCTTATCAATCAACTGCCCCAAAGTCCTTCTCAACCGCCTGATAATCATGAAGTACCTGCTCAAATCCATTGTTTTCCCATTATTTAATAGATCCATGCAAATGGCCTCACATTTTCAACAAAGTTCCAGCTGCAGTCAGTGGTCAAAGTTTGCAATACATTTGTGTGGGACAAGGACCTCTAGATTCTGTGCACAATTCTTCACTTCATTCTCCAGTCCAGTAGGTGTCAGAAAAGCACTGCTTACATGAGTTTGCCAAATGCCAATAAAACACCAGAAGAAGCAGGTGAACATTTCCACCAACTACTGGAATGGAGTGTGATGCACTGAATGGACTTTTCACTTTCTGGCAAACTATCCCTTTAATAGTGATAGGAGATGCAAACCTTTTTGAAGCTTTAATTCAGTTGAACCAATTGCTTCGCAAAATGTTTAATTGTTTCGAAATACTCGAAATACCACACTGGTGACGCCTGCTGGTCAAAACTGTGCAACACAAACACGCAAAAAAAAACTGCTTTTACAAATGATTGCAAATGTTTAAATGAAAGTATTAAATATTAAATGCAATTAACATAATCAAATACCATTAGATATTAAATGTCTGTATAACATGTTCTTTTAACTCTTTCCCCGCCAGCATTTTTTTAAGTTGCCATCCACCGCCAGCACTTTTGATCATTTTTGGCCCCAAGAATATTTTGTTGTATGAATACTAGTAACAAAGAACAGAGCCTCTGATTTATTAAAAAAAATAAAAATTACACTAGCTTCATGCAATTTTTATTATTATTATTATTTTATCAACACTTGAATGTGGGTAAGTTTCATGAAAAAGCAACATTTGAAAAAAAAGTTGAGAAAATTGTGTTTTTGTAAAAGACTACGTCTGGATCAAATTCAGAACAATGATTAAAACACTGATGGAATAGATCAATTCTGTAAACACCCCCAAAGCTTGCACAGTCCTATAATACTTCCTTGATCGACATGTCATTCGTTAACGTGAGGCAGTTTTGATTTATATTGTTTAATGCTTGATGATTGCATTATTTTACATATGCAACTGCTTACATATGTGATCGCTTGTTTCTGTTTCTTCTTCAACATGTTTTAAACAAACAGTCAATGCTCAGTTAATACTCTCTTTAAAAAAAATGGTCAGTACTCAATGCATAAGAAGCAGCATTATAGCGCCTCTTACCATACACCAGTGAAAACACAGAAAGCTGGAAAATTCTGTCAATTGCGGTGAAAGAGCTATTTTGCAGGGTTTGTTTTGTTTGATCAGGTAAAAACCATAGACACTAGTTCAGTGGTTTGCTGCTTCATCTCAATGATTTAGATCAACCCCAAGAGCGAACCATTGGAATTTTGAAACATTTTGTCGCAGTTATGATGTAACAAAGCCTCGTTTACTAAAATCTCGATACTGGTTTGATCACAAGTGTTTAATACACACTCTGAACCACTGGTTCAAAACAAATGATTAGCAAAGGTTTTGAAACACAGCTTTGAAAGCACCTACCACTAATCTTTAAATACCGTTATTATCATATCTAAATATTTGTTAGATTTTTGTATTTATTTTTGTACTTTGTTACTGTATAAAATAAAACCTACTCACAGTATTAAACAATCAAAACCTGATAAATGTTCTGATAAAAGGACTATCTGTGAGCTGTAGTCTGTGGCATAAGTTCAATAAAAACATGAAGCACAAGGTTCAGTTCAGTCTATGACCATTCATGACACTACCTTTGCCCCTTAACCTTTGGCCTAAAGCTCAGAAGAGACTCAATTGGAATCAGATCCAGGAGTATTTTCCCATCATGCAAGCACAGTGACCTGCACATTCTGGTCTTAAGAATGTTTATTTGTTTGTGTTTTAAAGGGGAAAAGTCACGTTTTTGGCCTTATTTCCCATCGTTTTTTTTTGTCAGAGGGCTTTCCTGAATGCTCCCGATGGAGATTAAGCATTTAGACCAGATTGATATTTATGGTCTTTTTGCACGGCAGCCATTAATAGTTTAGATGCTTTCCATTTCTGTTTAGTTTCTAAAAAAATAAATAATAATTGCAAAGACTATACTAGCCCTCTGAATGACACATAAACAGCATCAGTAAAATACTGTATGTAAATGTGAAACATTCTGTGCATTGTGAATTCAGAAAGTCGTGGGAACAGAGTTTTAATAGAGTGGTTTTATTTTGAAACTCACTGGACGCCTGGAGAGCCCAGCATGACTGTATATGGATCTGAGTGTGTGTATAATTTTATACAGTTGTTGGCATGGCATTAATGATGCACATACAAACATAGATGAACATGGAGGTCTGGACTTCCTCACGCTCCTTTTCTCCAACTCAGTCTCTCTTTCTCTCTCTCTCTTGCTCAGTCTGTCTTTGTGTCTGTGTTTACTGGCACGCATTAGGGGAATTTGAGAGAATGAAGCTCACATTTACCTTTTAAAGCCAAAGACAGTGTGCTAGGCAGAGCTCTGGGTAGGTACAGACAGCTGAGGTCTCTCTCAAATTCAGATCTTCATGAAATGTATCCCTTTCATCATACTGAAATATTTGCTACCCTCAGCCAAAACGTCTAAGCAAAGTATTGTACCTGATTCTTTGAGTCACTTCGACGTCTCCTTATTGTCAAGACATCACTAGCATGTTTCACATTACATGACGTGCCCACTGTTTACTTAGTATGGATCTGCACATCTCCAATGACGTTATTCCCTATTAGTTGTCTCTCAGTGTAGATATCAGTGCTTAGTATCCAAATGACACAAGACTAACTGAGATGTCAAACAAACGAATAGAAGTTTAAACAACAGTTCCAAGTCATTATACAGTAATTGCGTAATGCACACACTAGGATTTGCATCTTGTAAGTGCCAAGTCTTCTGGCACCGCTCTTACTCTTGCATACATACATCCATAGTTATGCCTTCCCAATGATGGAAAACTGCGAGGGTTGGTGAGAGGTACTCATAACGGTTAGGTTTAGACCTCACACTGCCCATGTTCACTCCAGCCATGCAATACTGATGCTGCTTCTGTACAGACAAAAAGAAAAAAAAAACTGTGTAAAAGAAAAAAAATATGTAGAAAAAGTTTTTTTAATCAGAGGTGAATGACTGTATAGCAGTGCTGCCCCCTTGATAGTAGACCAAACATTGGTTGATGAGAAGAGGCTTAGTTGACCAAATTTTTATTAGTTGGTTAGTTGAAAAAGTTAGTTGAAAAAATGATTAATTTACAAATTAACATTCTCTTATCAAGTTCCCGAGTAAATTATTCATAATTTATTGATTCTCCCTAATTTTTTTTTTTTTTTATCAACTCACAAACCCACTGCAGTTCATACATGAACCCCAGTTTAGGAAACCCCAGTGTATTGTAATGTTTAATGCATTTTATGATGTTGATATAAAAAAAAAATTCTTTCTCTTTGCTTTTTTTATGTCAATATGTTACGTTTGATGGTAAGTTTAAAACAAGTTAGGTAAAAAAAGTAGTCTAAAAGTAATCTAAAAAGTAGTCAGTACCTAAAATGAGTAACCTAGATTACGTTATTAACTGTTAAAATTTGCACTTTTGTTTTGTTTTGCTTTGTTTCGCTTTTGTCATCTAGTATTCAGATAATTTACATATATTAAGATGAAATTAAAAATGAATTTTTGGATCCTTAAAACCTCAAATATGGGCGTGTCACTGGTTCAGCCCATGTCATCAAAATCTTACTCCAGCCAGACAACCAAAGTTAGCAACCTGATATTAGGTGTTTCTTCTCAGGTGTTTGAAGGTTCGGTTTCCCAGTAAGTAGTTCAGCTTAGCAAAAACAAATATTAGAGGGAACATTACACAGCACCCATCCCAACCCTGCGAGACCCTCTGCACCTGTTCAAGTGATTCACGTCCAGAACATGATGATGATGTCATAATCTCATGATGGGTAGTATATTTCTTTTGCAGTTAATTCTCTTCTGGTCCTGCCTTAGAGAATTTGTGAAAACAAAGAGAGCGAGGATAGACACCTGGAGTGCCGTCTTCACATTCTCTTGTATTGTAATCAGGAAAAGTGACTCATCTAGCCCTTGTCTATTGCAGATGTTCTTAGTATAAAAACATCTAAAAATGTGTTAGCATGTTAGCCAGTAAGTCATCCATGCCCGTCTTGGTTGATTCTAAAGGAATGTTTTGGTTTAATATAATAAGCTAGATGCTATTTCTGTCTCCATGCTGGCTGCAGTAATGTAATGTACTTTTTAATAAAAGTCTGCAGGTCAAAGCAATGACAACAATGTTGTCCTGTTGTAAGGCTGCATGTTGTGATGGGGTGTAAGGAAGAAGCACAACTCCACTGAGGTTTTAGGCCTCAGAGAGCTCTTGTGACTAATATGATCCAGGCCTAGGGCTGGATCTGCTCACTGCTGCTTGGATTTCTGCCTTAGAACATAATATTACACAGTCATACAAGTGGGTGAGGAAACTTTAGTGGAGAAAAATCCACTAAATAATTTTCTTCAAAGATTCTTCGAACATTCTGCTTTTGTGTTCCACTTAGAAATACAGATTTGGAACAAATGAGGAGGAATAAATGATATCTAGATATCTTTGAATGGCCTTGCTCTGAGCCCTTTGTGAACCTGCATTCCTGAACTGGACTAGTAGTTTAGAGTGTAGTCCTGATGTTTAGGCATTTGTCTGGGCTTCCTGCCTTTACTCTCAGAGTGTTTCCTGTTTCCTGAGTCAACTTCTTAGATTAGAGCTACTGTTTGATTCAGAAGCATGTGACCTTGAGATCATGTGCAACTCTGAGAGTCTGCATTTATTTGATTGAAATACAGTAAAAACAGTGAGATTGTGAAATATTATTACTAGTGCTGTCAAAAGATTAATCTCATCCAAAATAAAAGTTTTTGTTTACATAATATATGTATGTGTACTGTTTATTTATTATGTATATATAAATGCACACACATACAGTATATATTTTGAAAATATTTACATGTATATATATTTATATTTTTGTTTTATATTATATATAAATATTTTTAATATATAAATATAGCATATTTTTCTTAAATATATACATGCATGTGTTTGTATTTATATATACATAATAAATATGCACAGTACACCATCATATATTATGTAAACAAAAACTTTTATTTTGGATGTGATTAATCGTTTGATAACACTGGTATTACAGTTAGCCTACAATTATTTGTTCCTAAAGCTGAATTTTCAACAGTATTACTCCAGTCTTCAATGTCACATGATCCTTCAGAAATCATTCTAATAAGCTGATTTGGTGCAAATGAAAGATTTCTTAATATTATCAATGTTGAAAACCGTAATATAATCAGTGTTGACACTGTGATACATTTTTTCAGGATGCTTTGATGAATAGAAAGTTCAGAATAACAGCATTTATTTTAAATATAACTTTTTAACATTATAAATGTCTTTACTGCCACTTTTGATCAATTTAATGCTTAATTACTGAATAAAATAAAAATAAATAAATAAAATTAAAAATTAAAATTAAAAATCTTACTAACCCCAAACATTTTCATAACATAAAGAGAGAAGGAGAGAAACAGTATTCTTTCTTCATTGTCTACTATTTCATATCTCTCACAACTAAGAACATCATCTGTTTTCAGACCATTGTAAACATCTGTTCTAAATTCACCACAGTGGGCCTGTAAAATCTAGATTCATATTTCATACTATGAACAGCAGAGCAGAAGAAAGTCCCAGGGCATTGTGAAGGACAGTAGAGGTCTTCACGGATCCAAAAATTCGTACCCGGACCCGTATTTTATTTGAAAGTGGGACCCAAACCCGTGTAGACCCGAGAAATGCCTTAAATGTACTACCCGGACCTGACGCGGACCCGACCATTATTCGAAAGTTGGACCCGAACCCGACTGGGAAGACACAGACCTGACTGTACCCGTCCCGATCGGCACATATTGCACAGCAAATGCTGTTAAGTCAATAAACATGTTGCGAAAAAAACACCTTTTTGCCTTAACTACTGTTAGTAGCCCTCTCCCTGACTGCGATGCATACAATCCTCCTTGCCAATAAATGTCCATCCATGTTAGGCTGTTCCTCTCTCTTGCCGTCTGAAACAACCTTCTTAATCCACTCATTATTCCAGCTTCAAAAGTACTTGCTGTCACGGAGACGGATGTCTAATGCAACTTCGCGTGTTTTTTTTTTCCCACCTTATTTCCCACTCACACTTTTCTCATCCTAATTTTACAAACTGCAAGTTACAAAACACATGCATGCTGACTGACACTGATCACTTGCGGGTGCGGTGTTCTCCGATCGACTCAGGTATTACACACAATGTTAAAAAGACCCGGGACCCGAAGTAATAGATTACTTCCCGGGTCGGGTCCCGGGTCCTCGGGTCTCGGGTCCTCTGTGTAGACCTCTAAAGGACAGCTCACATGGCCTTCTACACCACCAGGGCTAGCTGTTTTCTCTCTTGCATGATTACATGTACCACTATGCTGTACCAAAGACTATAGAATCCCCAAGACATGTCACTTGTATAGTTTTGAATGGGGAAAAATGCAACACTTAATATGGCCGCTCAATCGCAGGAAGCCCCGCCTTCTGAATGAAAGAGACAATCGCTAATCGGTAAAGTCAGCGCGTCACTGGAGCTGCCGTTAGAAGTCCCGGTTGTTATAGAAACAGTCAGCGCTCTGAGACGCGCGCTCAGGACTGCGCATGCGCACTGGCTGATCTAGCCTGAGAAATAAGCTTTTTATAATGCTATTTGAGCAAAAGAAACAACATTTATGACACAGTTGTTGTCCGATTTCATTGGTGATTTCAAATATGAAATTGAATCGTAAGCTTAGAGAACAGTTTTGGAGAAGTTTCTGTTTCCCCATACAAAGTGATAGGAGCTGCACTTGGATGCCTGAGACTTTGGCTGTACTAACCTGGGGTGCGTTTCCCAAAAGCATCGTTAGCCAACTATGGACGCAAGTTCCGTCGTTACCAGCATAGTTCAACGATTCGGTGTTTCCCGAAACCATAGTTCAAACGAACGTTCGCAATCAGCGTCACAAACGTACATGGTTGGAACTACAGCTCTCGACCTGTGGTTAGAAGCATAGTTTCTTGTTAATAAGATATATGGGCTTAAATAAATATGCTCTTGGGCACAACACACAAGCTAACATGCAGTACTATCTGTATCTTCCATTCTATCTAAATATAAAATGCATTTTAATTATGTATTTTTGTAATCGCCGTTTTTGAAAAGTGCGCATGTGCATAAATGCCTACGGGAACCCCGGAGTGTGACGTAAGAGGGAACTCGCAATTAATTTAACATCAAATAAAGCAAAATGACAGGGAACAAAAAATAGTAAATTAGTCAGTAGGTGCCATGTTCAATACAGCAGCATCTTAGAGATCTCTAATCAGTTAAATAAGAGAAGTTATTCCTCCACCACATGCGTGTGACGTCATTAACAATGGCCCTATGTTGTTGAACTAATGTGGTTCAAACGACGGAGATGCGACCATGTTCGGGAAACAGTCGAGACTTGCTAGTTCGTTTCCAAAACAATGCATCGTACTATTGTGGTTAATCAGCGAGTTACGACGTTGTTCGGGAAACACACCCCTGTATAGCGCATCATTCATATTAGAGGCCATAGCACTCAAAGATGAAAGCTCTGAGCTGTTTTAAGAGTTTGGCACATAATATCAGATTTACAGTGTAATTCTCCAATTCTTGTACCCTAATCTTGTTTTCAGGAAAAAAAATATATATATTTATATATATATTTATAATGGATTTTAATGAGTTTTAATTCAAGGACAAAAGGCAATGGGGTATAAGAAAAAAAAAAAATGTCCATGCTGCCTTTAGTCAACTTGAAATCAGTTGTATTAAGTCTTTCTTTCTTTCTTTCTTTCTTTCTTTATAAAGCACATTTTAAAACAACCAAGAGGTTGACCAAAATGCTGTTCAGGAAATTGAAACAATAAAATAGCAATCAAAATATAGACAATATACAAAAAAACAGCACAATAAAAAAATATGTTTTACCCATCATACATTTTTTAAATAAATAAGATTTGAGCATAGATTTAAAAGTATATAGAAGGTGCTGTTCGGATAGCTACAGGGAGATTGTTCCAAAGAGTTGGCCCGGCAACGGCAAAAGCTCGATCACCTCGATGTTTCAGTCTGGACCTGTCGGGGTTCTGTTGTGTGTGTCATGTGTTCCTGCCTCTTGTGTCCATATTTGGTTTGTTTCCTGTCCTTGTTAAGTGTCATTATGAGTTAATCCTTGTCCAGCCGTGTTTGTCTAATTATCTATGATTAACCTGTGTATTTATAGTCCTGTCTGTTCAGTTTGATTTCGTCTGGTCTACTCGTTACTCCCGGTGTTTTCTGCCTTGCCTTGCCTCGCCTCGCCTCAAACTTTGTCCTGTGCACTCGCACATCTCTCCTTGCTCTTGCGCTAGATATTAATTATTTTCACACCTGGATTAAATGTCAAAAGTTATCAACCTATCAGATTTTTCTACGACTGACCCAATGAAAATACTAGGCCTACCTGAAGAGGGAACTGATCCTGGAATTTCTCTACAATTTAATAATATTTATCAAATGTATATTAGAAATGGATAGGAATCGGGTGCTTGGATGATTTATATAAAAATAAAAATAAAAGTTTGTCTAATCGTTTGGTCAAACCCCTCTGAGCGATTTATCTAAACAAACAAACAAAAAAGTATATGATTCTTAAAGTTAATGTGGCCATACATGTATTGTGTACTTGGGTTGAAATAAATAAATAAATATATATATATATATATATATATATCTTCTGATTTAAGACAGAACTAGGGTCAGATGCACTATTCCCTAAATAGCCTACTTAAGATGTGGAGACCAAATATAACACTATAATGAATTTATCATATTTGTGATAACATCACTACATTATATTCTATGGGTTTAATGCATCTGCAGACAGTGTCATTACCTATAACTATCATATAACTGTATATTCACTGTTTTAGAGGAGAGTGCCATTGAATGTGTTGCTAATATGAAGTGAGTTTTCATGAAAAAAAAAATCTAACTAAAATCAGAACTGAAAACTGGATTTAAAAAAAAAAAATAGATAAAAAAAAACTCCCAATAAATGTCCAAACAGCGATTCTATCAGAGCATTTAGTGTGTTATGATATCATCGTTTACAACTATTTTTGCATTTGATGTTGTTTGATAGGAATTGTTACTTACTATTGCCAACAACTGAGAATTTTAAATTCAGTTGAGATATCTGGCATAATATGATATAAAGTAAAGTTTATAAAAGATATAAAGTAAAACAAAGTAGCCTACAATAACCAGTGTGTTAAAACAAAAATACAACAATAAAAAAAAAAATCAAGGAAAGGCCCTAATGAAGAAATCTGTTTCAAGATATTTTTTAAAAGTGCATATTGATAACTTTTGACAACGTTTAATTCAGGTGCGAAAAGAATTAATCTTCATATATATATATATATATATATTTCAACCCAAGTACACAATAGGCTACATGTATGGCCACATGAACTTTAAGAATCATATACTTTTTTGTTTGTTTGTTTAGATAAATCGCTCAGAGGGGTTTGACCAAACGATTAGACACACTAGTTTTATTTTTATTTTTATATAAATCATCCAAGCACCCGATTCCTATCCATTTCTAATATACATTTGATATGACTAAATATTATTAAATTGTAGAGAAATTCCAGGATCAGTTCCCTCTTCAGGTAGGCCTAGTATTTTCATCGGGTCAGTCGTAGAAAAATCTGATTGGTTGATAACTTTTGACGTTTAATCCAGGTGTGAAAATAATTAATATCTAGTGCAAGAGCATGGAGAGATGTGCGAGTGCACAGGACAAAGTTTGAGCGCGCACACGCACACTTGAGCAAGAGGAGAGACATGTTTTAAGTGCACACACTCTCTCTGCGCGAGAGCAGCCTATATCCGAGCGCGCGCGTCAGGTTTTGTGCGAGAGCAAAGGAAATCCGCGTGCGAGCAGGGAGATTCGCGCTCGCGCATTATATTAATCTACTTTCGCGCTACAAAAATGCACTCTCGACATTTGGCAATAAAATAACGCCATATTCCTGTATCCTCCCTGCTGTGTGCACCGTGACCGGACCTAGGAATGGATAGCATTTTTAAATGCTCCGATATTAGAGATCTCACTGGTTTGTGTGAAAGCAACAACTCAGTGAGATAAACTGGTGCAAGATTATTTAGTGATTTAAAAATCATAATTAGTATTTTAAATTCAACTCTCAATTTTATAGGCAACCACTGCAATGAGATCAAAATAGGAGAGATGTGCTGATATTTACGAGTTCCAGTCAGGAGCCTGGCTGCTGCATTTTGGACCAATTGTAACCGCTCCATAGATGAACAATTAATCCCATAATAAAGAGAATTACAATAGTTCAAGCGCGTAATGACGAATGCATGAATTACTTTTTCATAATTCTTTGTTGATAAGAACGATTTCACTTTAGCCAGGCGAAGAAGATGAAAAAAACACGACTTAACTACACCATTTATCTGTTTGTCAAACTTTAGGCCCAAGTCAAACCAAAAGCCTAAGTTTTTTGCACAAGGAGTAACCCAACGATCCAAATGACCAAGGTTATAATTACTAGCATTAAAAAGTGACACCTTTGGCATTTGAGTCATTTCAACAACTTAAATCTGGGAAAGTTATTCTAACACTAAATTTTAAGATGTAGTTGCCAGTTTCAACAATCACATTTTACAGTGTGTAAGCGCTCCAATAACCTGCCCTCAATCTGTTTATGAACAGAAGAAAATGCCGTTTCTGATGGCTGAAGGTTCAAGGATTCAACTGTGCATTCAAATATATATATATACGTATATATATATATATATATATATATATATACAGTATATATATATATATTGTCTACAAGCCAGTATCGTCCTTCTATGCATCTTCCTTAGTTACAGACACAAACATTAACATAAATGACTGCTGCTAAATTTATTGCTCTACTACCTTCTCAACTCTTCCGTTTCTCCTGTTTTTTGTTTCCCTGCAGATTTTTGGGTGATGAGGTAATGGAGGAGTTGAGGATACACTTAACACTTTAAATGTGGCATTACTGTCACACTCAGTGAAGGGGTGAAGGGGGGTTGCATAGGAAGATGGGAAATATGGAAAGTTCAAGAAGGATTTACTTTTGTTAAGGCCAACAGGGTCAGCAGATTTAGAAACAGAATTTAAACTAATTTATCTTGGAGAGACATTCAGTGAAAAGAAAGGAGCGAAAAACAAAAGGCATGAGATTAATGCAGAGAGGAAGCGATGGTGTGAGGCAGGCCCGGATTGGCTAATCGGGAGCACCGGGAGGATTCCCGGTGGGCCGGTCTGTTTTTTTGGCCGCTAGGGCCGGTGTCATGCCACTGGGTTGAAATATGGATGCTCTCCTTAGACTGCCTGCACTCATAGCAGCCCCACTCTTTTTATTTATTATTTTCTCACAGCCCATAATTATTATTTTCACTATGGTGCTCCGATTGATCGGGTACCGATCATTATCGGCCGATAATCGCTTGGGGATGTTTGATCGGCGGTCTCTAAAAAGGCCGATCTCATAAACCGATCTCAAGCTGATGACGCGCGTGCCGTGAGAGGTTTGGCACGACATGCAGCGGCACCGTCTCAGTCTCTGTCCGGCGCGGGTGAAATAATAATAATGCTGAAGGTGAGGTACAATTCATATTTATTCATTAAATAACATATAAAGTAATTTGAAACTTTCTGTGAGCCATCATTTCATAAACAGCCTGTGTGAATCACCGCACGCGCTTTCCCTCTCAAAATGCGCAAATGCTTCAAATCACATCGCGTCTGCATTATAAGCGAGCTGCACGCTGCATAGTTGACACAGGAATTGTCACTTACACAATAGAGGCAGTGTCGCATCGTTACTAAAGTTTATAAATTGCTTTTCTTGTTAATTCTTGCCAGTGTTTAACCATTCAGCGCTCACGTGCTCTCCTGGAGACCGTGCGCTCATACATTAGAAGCGCACATACATAATGCCAGGTTCACATTACTCCGTTTGCAGTGCGTATGTTGCGTATTTTTCCACGCTCATCATGTTAACGGATCAGAGCGTTAACACTGCACACGGTTGCGGTCCGGTAGTGCGTTGCAGCAGAGCAGAGATTGTTTCCGCACCGAGTCTATCTTTGCTGTACTGCACGCACTGAATTAAAGTGACAGCGTATTGTTTGCGGTAAATATGAACATGGATTGACAAGAAAATGTAGTAATTACAATATAAATGCATATAATTAAAGTCTACTGTGTTTCAGAGTCATCACATGTGGCTTTTTGGCTAGGTTTAAAGGAAAAGAGCACTTTTAGATAAACAAGCCAATAATAGATGGCACTCGTGGAGGTATGGAAAGCAAAGTTCTTTATGAACCGCAGGATTGCTTTAGCCTGACTACGTCAGACTTCGTACTTCCGCTCAATTTCATTTTGTTTCTGTACTCAGTCTGATATAGCAAACCAGCTCCCAGATTATCTCCGGTTCCGCACCAGCCGTCCAACCAACGTACAGAGGGCGGGCTGAGAGCCGTGACGTAAACGCTAAGCGCCGAATTTAACATTGTAGTTTAGGTTAGGGAAATCTAAAACGACAGCGGACATAGAGACACGGGATGCTATTCGCTCTGTTGTGGAGAATATTCCCGGCATTTGCCAACTGAAGCCCGAACAAGAAGAGTGTTTGGTTCACATTTTGAATGGAGGTGATGTTGTGGCCCTACTCCTGACAAGTTTTGGGAAAAGTTTAATTTATCAACTGTTACCCATCGTCAGCGAGAAACTGGGGAGGCCAAAGTCAGGCAAGGCGATAATTGTGATTGTGTCCCCCTTGGTTGCCCTCATGGACGATCAGGTTAAGGAGGCAGCAAAACTCGGTCTGTGTGCTGCACAGCCATCTTCACTCCGGTATTTCGCTCGATGGTTTTGTTTTCGCCGCATACCTGTGTTTACAGTGGAAGTTCGAGGCGGCTGAGCCGGCGCATAACATACATCATAACCAAATATTATGTGATTGGCTTACGGGTACACCAATGATTTTAAACTTCAGACAAGCGCCCCCCCACAAGAAAGTAAACACTTGTCAATTATGCCCTTCCAGACTCTGTCTACGAAGCAAAGCGAAGTAGCAGAGTTTGGTATTACCAGGCTAGGATTGCTTGTAATAAAGATTTAAATGCAAAAGAAAATTCAGTAGATCTGACTGTTTCTGCCAGTCATAAGTTAATTTAGAATGTTTGTGATAACATAAGAAAAGTAGTTTAAATGTTTTGCCACTTGCTTGAGCAACTTATTATATAAATCTAGATGTAGCCTAAATGCAAAAGTAAAAAGCATTGAATAATGTGTTTCTTATATTTATTGCATTTAAACACGTCTATAAAGATTGTATTACTGTAAAAGAAAGAAGAATCACAATGAAAAAGCATTTTCAGTAACAATGTTTGGATTTGAAATCAAAATAATGGATAAATGAGGTGTTTGTGGTAAACAGATGGATCAGTAGTGGACTCCTGTGTGAAATCAGGCTTGTGCTGTGTGTAAGCTTTTCTGAAACAATTGCACAATTGTAAAAACAAAAATGCACTGGATGATCAAACATTTAGGTGAGATAAATGTATATTTTTGAAAAATGTCTAAAAAATGCCGCCCTCCACCCCTCAAATGAAAAAAATCCCCTCTCACAAGAGTCACCTAAGAGGGGAATTCCCCCCATTTTCAAAAATGAAATTCAGGCACTGAATAAATGTCTAAAAATACTGATTGGAGTATCACTATAAATAATTCTGCATGATAAAAAGATGGGTCTAAAAAGATCGGTATCGGTGATCGGATCGGCAGATACTGCTTTCTGTGATCGGCGATCGGTGATCGGCCTCAAAAATCCTGATCGGCGCACCCCTAATTTTCACTAGACTATATCAATAACAAATTCTCAATTGATAATTAATCATTCTTTTTGCGTAGCCGTTTTTTTTAGCCGTTTGGAGAAGGCTTTAAGACCAAGCGGAATCCTCTGCCGGCTGCTCCCGCTTCACAGCGAGCGGGACTCGCGCTAACAGCAATAACCTTCACCATCCGCGTTTTGATTTTGCCAAATGAGTTTGCGCGAATGCAAACAACTTATTGATCATGAACATCCAGCAAGGCAGAAACACATTAAATCTACCCGAGGGAAGACGTCTTTCATTGTAAGTTAATGCTGTTAAATAGAGGGGAAAAAAAAAACTTCTCGTGTATTCTTAAACTTGGACCACATTATGGAAGTACAAATCCAAGCAGCAGAAGTTTTCTTTAATTGAAAAAAGATGCATAATATAATATAATATGCATAAATATGCAAAATATTCATTTTCATTCATTCAAAGGCTATATGGTTGCAATAATATTTTAGTTCAAAACTTTAAGTGCCATTGTTTAAAATGCTTTATTGACGTTTCATAGACCTTCAGTTGTTACGCTTTCAAATTCCATGCCATTTGTAATTTAACAGTATTTTCTTCTCCTAAATTACTACACTTGTGAAGTCACAATTCTATATTGGTAGGGTAGACTGAGTACAGTAGAGACACTTTCTGCTTTTTTCATCACTACACAAAACCTAGATGGTGAAATGAAGTGATTTTTCACATGATATTTATTTTGCTTGTGTACTAAAATATCATAAATTGATAATAGACATAAGTAGTTTATATTTTCCACAATTAGCTCATAAACATGAGGTGCATTTTTGTCTCAACTGTACCCTTATGGTGTACAGTTGAAACAGTAGCATGGTACAGTTGAGACACCCATTCTTAATGATCTAAAGCTGGCTAACCATTTATTGCACATATAATAAATTACAAAATTACAGTTTTAAATAATTATAGTTTAAAAATAAATTTATTTATTTGCTTTTTAATTCAGATTCAGTTAAACAAAATACACTGAAAAAAATGACACTAATTTTTTTAATGTAAGTGATAAACAATTTATTTTAGCTACATTCAATTTAAAAAAAATATTGTTGAAAGTTAGTTAATTAAATTTGTTTATTTAAATGTAGCTAAAATAAATTGAAAGCAACCACTTACCTTAAAAAAAATAGTAAATTCAATGAATCATTTTTTTCAGTGGGAACAAATATTTAACACTAGAAAATATGTGGCAAACAGTACAAATGTAAACATAACAGTAAAAATAACAATATACATATCTGTATATTCTATAAACCTACCCCTAAACCTACATCACTTGAAACTTTCTGCATTTTTACATTTTCAATCATTCTGTATCATTTATAAGCTTGTTTCATAAAAAAATATTCCCATAAGGTTAGAATTTACTGATATTACTATACTTGTGGGAACATATAGTCCCCATAATGTAGGTAATACCAGTACACAAACACACACAGCCTCTGTATGCATTTTATTTTCTATGATTGAACTGTTACTGTATACAGTAAAGGGTGTCTCAACTGTACCCACTTTACCACCATGTATATTTCTTAAAATGCTATGTAATCCTTTTACCATTCATGTTAGAAAATACGTCCATTAATAATTGACAGTTGAAATATCACAAATATCATTTTTTGAACAGAATTTGCGTAGCATATGTGTAAATGTGACTTTTATCCTATTATCATAGCACTGTACAACTAAACATCATGTGAAGCAATAGGACCCCAATCCCGGTACAGTTGATACACTGTGTCTCAACCGTACCCCACTGACATGCTCGTACGTTTCTCTAGATTATGAAAAGACCTTGCATGGCACAATGTCATGAAATATGTCTATTTTTAGAGCACAGAGTAACGTTTGCAATGATATATGTTAAGTTTAATAATCATAAAAGAATAATAAGCTATTCATTGAGGAAGGGACATGGTGAAATGAAAATCTCACCTTGGAGAAAAAAATAATAATAATTGCCGATATCTTTGGAATGGAAAGACGCACACATTTCAAATTTCCCACGATCAAAGAGAACACTAATACACACGTGTGGAGCAAAAATCACGGATCGGGGTTCTTGTGTACACAAGTTATTTAAGGTGTTTCAACTGTACACATGTCTCAAATGTATTCAGTCTACCCTACAATTTACTCAGGCCGATGACATTTTTTTTTGTATGACATTAAAATTATTTTTAGAATAATTGTACATAAATAGGTTAAGCAAAACAATTGTGATTATTTCTGATAATTTTTTAACTGCAGGCAGACTACATTATGGTAGTACAGTACAAATATTTGGAGCATCCCTTATTCTGTCCCTTATTTTCTTAAATAATAAACACTTATTTTCTAGAAGAATACACCAATAAAAACTATTTTCTTAAAGAATAAAAGATAAAGAATCACAATTGTCCCTTATTTCCATTTCTGAAGTTAATTGACAACCCTAATGCTGTCGTAATTATCTTTTGACTCCCCTGACAGTGGAACCTTGCTCAAAAAAAAAATTCTGTTGTTGGAAATATGCGATCAAAAAATAATAGATTAAAAAAAATAAGTATAATAGAAAGTGCAAAGGCTGCACCGAATAGGCCAGTACAAAAAAAAAACCACAAAGTGGGCCGGTCTAAGGCATGAAATTCCAGGCCTAAAAATGTGTCCCACTCCGGCCCTGGTGTGAGGCAGCAGCAGAGGGTGAGAGAAAGGAAATGACCTGTACGTTTTATGACTCCACTCTGAACTGGAGAACCCTGGGAGAGTTTAACTCTCACCTGGCACACCCAGGACCTGTCAGTGACTTAAACTAATGGCTAATCGCTCATTTCCTCTGCACACAAATGTACACTTAGAGCGATGTCTGTTTGTGTTTTTCTAAATTCATTAAAGGCCTTTTAGCCACACTCTCCACCTCCTTCATTTTAGACTTTGAGACTTGATTTTGCCCTAATTGCCTTATTAGAGTTTTTAGACTTATTGTTGCCCTGTTTCTGACTCGTGTCTACCCACATTATTCTGTGTAAAAAATAAAAAAATAATAATAATAATAAAAATAAAAAAACAATAACATTTTGAAGAATAATCTGTTTTATATAATGGAAGTGAATGGGGACTGGAGCTTTCAAGCTTAAAAAAGGAAAAAACTATACAAATGTAAAAAGGTAGTCCTTTAAAAATGTGCACTATATTCCAAATCTTCTGAAGCCATACAATAGTTTTTGTGAAAGATAGACAGTCATTATTCACTTAAGATCATAAATTCACTTTAAAAAATCATTGAAATTCACTTCAAAATTTAAATATAGTACCTTTAGATAGATGTGTTATACCAGATTTGAAGTCAAAACTGAATTCAGTTTAGGTTGTTCATCACATAAAGCTCTTGTATAGTTTCAGAAAGTATAATTCTTAAAAAAAAAAAGGTCACACTTTATTTTAAGGTCCAATTTCCGCTATTAACAAACCATTAACTACAACTTTTGCCTCAATAAACTCTCAATTTGCTGCTTATTAATAGTAAGGTAGTTGTTAAGTTTAGGTATTGGGTAAGATTAGGGATGTAGAACATGGTCATGCAGAATATTTGCTTTATAAATACTAATAAATAGCCAATATGTTAATTATATGTATGCTAATAAGCAACTAGTTAATAGTGAGAATTGGTACTTTACTAAATTGTTACCCAAAAAAATACCTTTTGTGGTCATGAAGATCAAAACAACAACAAAACACAACAAGGGAAATATTAAAAAGATAAATATATTAGAAGTTTAGAATGACATGAGAATGAGTAAATTATGCCAAATTATTATTATTATTATTTATTTTATTTTTATTTATTTATTTATTTATTTTTTTTTTGGGGGGGGGGTGAATAATGCTTTTAAAGGACAAGTTTGCTGATTTTTAAGCAGCTTTCACCCCAGAATATAGATTTTGCCATCATTTTCTTTTTTGGGTGAAGGCTGGTTGAAACTTGTCCTTTTTACGTGTCATTCTCCCAAAAAATTAAGATATTGGCATCATTTTCTTCCTAATGTAACTTTTCACGTCACCACTATTTCTTGTCTTTTGTCAATTCTGAGTTGGGCTGTTCACTCCTCATTAGCATCTGCACTAGTATGATGAGACAGGACAGATGAGACATGATGCAATCAGCAGGGTTGAAGGACGTTTCATCTTCTCTTTTGCAAGCAGATGCACATCTGCAAAAGCAATGCCAGATGATCAAAGTGAACAAATAAAAAACGCTTCAGATACCCTGAAAGACCCAAACTCCACCTTGAGGTGGAGTTAATCAGAGACATGGGCTTAATCTGACTGTGTTTATGCAGGTGCATGGAAGGTTACGGCTCCACACGAACACACGCTTCTACGCATTCACACTAATCTGTGATTGATAGGACTTGGGCCAAGAACCTTTTCATCTGAGTGCATTTGCTGTGTCGTGTGCCAAGAGTTCAAATCAGATTTAAGTACTGCAGACTGCCAGTGCTCATGCTTGTCTATCATCATGACTAGCTCATTTCACTTAATGTACATGTTATAAAGACTGTTGTCAGTTCTATTACTGCCAAGGCCTCAAGAGCCATGACACACATTACTGTTCAAAAGTTTGAGGTTGGTATGATTTTTTTTTTCATGTTTTTGAAACATGAAGTCACTTATGCTCACCAAGGCTACATTTATTTCAATCAAAAATATAGTAAACACATTAATATTATTGCAATTTAAAATCTTTGTTTAAATTCTTTGATGAAATTGTGATGCATTTTTTTAATTCTGTAACAAAGTTCAAAAGAACAGCGTTTGTCTGAAATATAATTTTTTTGTAACTTAATAAATGTCTTTTTCATCACTTTTGATCAATCGAACACATCCTTGCTGAATAAATTTATTTAAAAAAAAAATCTTTCTGAGTCCAAACTGTTTTACAGCTGACATGTTGAAATACTATTTAAATATTACCTTCTATTTGTCATAAGGCACAAATATGCAGAGTTCAACAGTGACCAGTGGTGAAAGCACTTTAGTTTTGTCTTCTTTATATTGCTATATTTATATAAGTCTGCTGGTTCTCTAGGGCACAGCAGGTTGGTTTTATCCTGTTGAGCAGAACAGAAAATATGGGTCAAGAAATCAGGAAGCCACATAGTAGGGGACAGGACATGGAAAGGCCAGCAGGGAATTGGCCTGGTCACTTGTGATGGCCCAGGAAATAACAAATCTTTGTTACCTTAAAGGCTGCAGGAAAATCATTTTGCATGAGTGGAAAAGTGGGGGGAAGAAAATTTGTAAGACAGCCAGGCAGTGGCCATAGAGTAACATTATCTTTAGTAAACTTTGTTATATTTTCAATGACTGTGACATGCGTATAGACTAAACACAGATACGGTAATGCTTTATTTTGCCAAAAACTACCAACAGATAATGTATTCACACACAGAGGGTATCAAGGACATGTTGGGGTAAAAACATGCACTGGAGGGCATCACACAGGATGTTTGTATTTACTCTCAAAAATAATGTGATTTTCTGTGTCTTTGCTAGATTGTTGCTAGGCATTTGCTAAGGAAATTTGGGTCATTAATAAAATGTTGCTACAACATGTCAAAACAAACCGTAGACTGTTAGGCAATTCATACTTAATGGGCCATATATTTGGTGTATTTTGGAAATGTACATAATATATTTGGCGGAAGGGGCGAGGGTACTTGTGGTAGATTTGCTGGATAATACAACTGCTGAATAATGAGCAGCTCAAATCACTATGGCCTATTCCATGCCTCTGTAGTCATACATTGTTTTGGAAAATACTTCATTTTTAAGTTAATTTGTGACGTTGACCATGTCACTCGTACATACGGTTTGATGTTCAATCTGCTCTCATATCAACATTCTAAAATCATACTGGAGAACATGATCATCATTTCTGTCTCAGACTTGTGGAGTTGTGGAGGCTCAGTAGACATTCTATGTTAGTTGATTTATCAGTTAAGTTCTTTTTCCATGGAATTGAGACATTGAGAAACATTGAGGCAATGTTTTTTTTTTTTTTTTTTCAATGATCCCTGGAGTTTTGAAGAAACTATTAATTGTTTGTAATATACTGTATTATGTCTAATTTCCTGAGAGATGTCTTATGTTTCTAGAACCACTTATGTTTTTTTTTTTTTGTTTTTTTCTAACATGGGAAATATCAACTGCATTTATTGGAATGTTTACTGTGGAATAATGCAGTATGGTTTCATTTACTATTTGAAGGACAGGCAGTATACAGTATTGTGTAATATTCAGCTTCACTAGTGCGCTAGCTCAGCTTAAACGGTAGCCAGAATCTTATCTGTGAAGTCAGAGGTCAAAATACTTGTCTTCCAGAGCTACAAAACACATCACTCACATGGTTCACCTTTGTTTGACTGATGAAGACCTTAAGACCTCTATGTTTCACCCGGCCCTCTTCATAAAAATCTAAAACTACAAGTTTTGTTCTTGGCTGTAATCTGGCACCGTAGTTTTTAGTTAATCACTTTTGGACCTGTACTCTCCATCTGTCTGAATAGGCATAATTTATGGATGAACAGGTGGGACATGTCCCAGCCACTTTTTGCCAAGGCTGGATTTGTCCCCACCACTTTTTGAAAGCTCTTCAACTCCTCTGTTAAGAATGGCTTGCATTACATGCATTACATAATTTATCATAATAAAATGTCACTCAAAAAAACACTCACTGTTTCCACAACATTAAAAGTCTGTGGAAACAGAAATTGGAAAACATATTTTAAAACCCATATAGACAATGAATGGGTAAAAACTTTCAATTTCTCCAAATTATTTTGGGCAAATGCAGTAACATGATTAATATTCATGAGCCTAAAAACCGACATATAAATCAGTGCAACAGACACTAAGCAATCTAAAAAGACATTGGCATAGAGACTATTGTAAGTTTATTTTTTAAGTAGTAAATTAAATTATTAGTGTGTTAGTCTTATTTTCTTCTAAAAACACTGACTGACCAATAATTTCTTAAGTACCACCGTTAGGTTCTGTTATTAAATATGCATACTTGGCTGAAGTTTCATAAACATTATTCCATATTCCACATCTTAGACCTCCATACTTAGCATGCAAAGCTCATTCAGTGTCATCAAGTATTTTCAAATAACCAGCGCACTACCCAGATGCCTCTCTTAACCTGGGATGTTGTTTTATGCTTTGTTGACGTAGATGTGCTCTATGTGAATGGCATCCAGTACATAGTACTTTCTTTGATCAGATGGAGTGCATCCTTCATGTTCTTCTACTTCACTCTTAACAGGATCTCAGATCAGTTGGCTGACTGTGGATTAGGGGCAGGGGGTTTAAATGTGCACTAGACAGCAGGGCGTCTGGTTATCAATCTGTCCCATCAGAGTAGAACTTGGTTTGTTCACTGGATTTAAGTTCTTATCCATGCAAATCTCTAGACATAAACACAAACACAAGCCTGTTTCCTTGTCCTTTTCCATTAGAAACTGCAATGAGAAATTTCATTTAATCAGCATTAATTGCTTTTGATTATGAAGCAAACAAATCCACAAGAGGGCAGAATCCATAACACACATCTAATATCAGTTCTTTTAAAGTACAACATGTACAAATGACTTTTTTGTTAGAAGATTTGTGTACATCAGGTAGATGTTTGAATGATGCACGTTTTGGCTCATCGATGAGTTCAGATCAAGTCAAGGAACAGCAAATAATTAAACTTCACAACTTGTCATAGACTTAAAATATATGTGCAATGTGGTGATAAGAGCACTGGATGGCGCTATAGAGTTTAAAAAAAATGTTAGCAGAGTTTACCATCTAGTGGTCATGTTTTAAAATGTAAAAAAAAACACTATACTATATACTATACACTAAATTGAATCTACTAGTTTAGTGTCTACGCAGAAGTGTGCAGTGTACACTGTATACTGCATACTATTAAAAGTAGGTGTAATCAAATCCATTATGCATCAAATGTAGTAGATTATGCCAGGTGTTGCATGTATACAACAAATATATACTTTGTACAATTTATATTGAAGAAAAACTGTCATAAACTAGTCAATGTTTGATATAATAGATGTTTTTGGTAAGTGTATTGATATTATTAACTGTTATATTTTTTATAATATTATATTTTATGTCTAATAGGTTTATTATATCAGTACAGCATTAATATTATTAACATTGCATTGCAGGTTTAATATTTCTGTGCACTTCACAATGAAATTCACTGCTATAATTATTCACCTTAATCTTTACTAAAAATATTGAGTAGGTGACATCTCTGGTAATGTTTCAGTAAATAGTACATTACCTTTATTTTATGTTTCACTTATTACACTTTATTCATTTTTTTTTTTAATCGGGTATTACATTAAAAAAAAATTAATGACACAAGATATGATCACTAAGTGAGCTGCTTCTTTGTGGTCTATAAGTGTAAATGTCAGTCTACATTTATAGAAGTGTCCATGTGACTTTTTTTTCTATCATGCAAAGGGGTGTCAAATTCAGTTCCTGGAGGGCCACTGTCCTGCAGAGTTTAGCTTCAACCTTAATTAAACACATCTGAGCCAGCTAATCAATCAATCTTCAGGATTACTAGAAACTTCTAGGCAAGTGTTTTGGAGCTGGTTGGAGCTAAACTCTGCAGGACAGTTGTCCTCCAGGATCAGAGTATAACACACGTGTATTATAACTTGTGTATTTAATGATCCGATTGATGACTGTAAATGCACCAACTTTTATCTTATTCAAATTTGTATTTAATTTAAACTAATTTGTAAATTTATGTATGTGAACTGCAGGGATTGCCTGGACCCCTTGGTCCCCTGGGGCCCACAGGCCCTAACGGCAGACGGGGGGACCCTGGTCTCCAGGGCCCTAAAGGAGAGAAAGGAGACCATGGCAGAGGAGGCATTATGGGTCCAAAAGGAAGTGTGGTGAGTCTCTCTGTCCTGTTCTCTACTTCGGCTGTTATGTAAGATCTTAAAACAATAGGTTTAGATGGAATTTAAGCTGCCTTTTCATTATCTCTCATTATCTTTTCGCTTCCTAATGGCAGTTGCATTGAAATTTCAGATCGTCGTGAAGCAACTGTTACCTTCTGCTTATTCACCTTGATAAAATGAATGAATAATGAATGTTTGAATATATCCACACACAAAATAAATGATCGCCGATAAGTTTGAAAGAAAAGCATAGGAGGTTTTATAAGGCTAAACAATGTAAATAATGTGCTAATTATAAAATATATATTTCAGACATAATTATTCATAACCGTGCATTTTACAGAAATAATTTTTACAGTAAAAGTGTTATGAGAATAACATTTTAGTCCAAAAAATTTTAATTTTTACCTTGTATTCTTAGTTTTGATTAGATTATATAATTAACTGTATTTGATTAGATTCAGTGTGATGGTCGCATAAGGTCTAGCTGCAAAAGTTATTTTAGTAGCAGAAATAATACACACAATGGGCCTCATTTACGAAACGAACGTACGACCGAAAATTGGGCGTACGGTCGTTTCTACGCAAAACTTGGAATTTATCAATATGGACGTGAGCGGTGGCTACGATCAAATCTCACGTCAGGTCTGAGCTCGTGTACGCAAGTTTTTGAGTTAGCCTGAACTTGCGTGCAGCATAGAGAATTTCGGAGAATTGTATAATGACAGCATTTTGTTCATTTAGATTATTTTCCTAAACCGACAAACAAAGGTTTTTTTTTTTCTTTCAGGGCTTTAGCTTTATACGCAAATAGCAGCATAAACAACAGACCGTGAGGAATCACACATCGTCGTATCACACACCTGCAGCGCTTCTGTGAATGGAGAAAAACTAAAATTATAAAATTAATAAAATAAATAGGGCTACACGAAATATATTTCTCTTAATTAACAGATTAACAAAAGAAAAAAAAAACAGTCCGACAAGTATAGGCCACTTTCGTTTTTATGACACTCTTAATGCATTTTATTTGTTCTCTATAACTTTATTTTTTTTAATTTAACTGATTGGTGATCACGCAGGTGCCTCACACACACAACATTTCAGCTTTACTAACTTGACATTTCAGCCATTAATCAAACTAAAATGCAGTCAACCAAACATAAAAGTTACACTGCACAATTTACAAGGTCCACTGTAAAATCAGCGTGCAGACCCGAAACACACATTTATTGCACATGTGAAGGGTGATATTTTACGTAGATATTGGAACTCAAGTGAAGTACAAAGCCTTGTTTACATCATAGATAATAGTTTAGCAACTAAATGTTACATGGCAAAAATGGAAACATTTGGATGTCGAATGAGAGAGGCTTGTGAGCCCAATGCCGTTTAGTTTTGCTTTAATTAATTCATTTTAGCTTGACGTTGTATTGTTTGTAATGAATGCCACTATAGCCTAATTTGTGTTTTACTTCATAGTTTATTATAAAATTTTATAGCTACTAATTTTTTCATTCTTGTTTTGTAATACCGTTAACTTTAAAGGGTTTGTTGTGGATTAAGGAGAACTAAATAATCTATATAGTGTTTATAATGTTTATACATTTTTTGTTATTTACTGGTATTTAATATACATATAAATTAATGCCATTGTTTGCAATTATAAGATTAAAGGGTGTTTTTGGAGTAAAATCAAATTCTCTTTCATGAGATTACTTCGTTTTTTTGGCCGGGTTATGTTTCTCCGTGTCGTAAACTCTAGGGGCGAGGCTTCTAAACCGGGGTGTTTTTAGGGGCGTAATATTCAAACAACGATTGTTTTCAGCCGCCACATTTATCAATGTACGATCTTTCGTAGGATGGGATTGGCGGCATACGAATGTTTCATAAATCACACGTGAGCTCTGTCGTAAATTGATTTGTGCGCACAGATCTGCGCTCATTTGTACGTTAGATTGATAAATGAGGCCCAATGTCTCAGTGATACTGTATAACTTTTCTAGGTTTAGCCATTTTTAGCCTCATTGTACTATATAATTCTCTTTAAAACAATCTCAGGAGTAGTTCTGAGAGTGGGTTAAACAGTAAAACTTTACATGAAATGAGATGAAATGCTATTGTGTTTGTGGCTTTCTTTAGGGAATGGAGGGTGTTCCAGGGTTTAATGGAGCAGATGGTGTTCCGGTAAGTGTCATTTTGTTTATATCCACAGTATTATGATAAGCACCGTCATTAGGCATAAATAAAGCAGAGTTTTACAAAATGGCAACAAGAGAAATATGATAAAAGACACCAATGTTTAATAAATAGCTACATATATTAAAACTAATCATGGGAATAAACAAACCTTCCTTCCAGTAATATAGTTGAAATACCATAAATACCTTTCCTTAGTTAGGGATTTTTTACCCAGTATGGCTCACTGAAGGTAAAACAGAATATGTTGGTCAAGTCTTCAATTCTGATCTCTCATCAGGGCCATCCTGGGCCATCTGGGAATCGTGGAAAACCAGGAGCTGACGGTTGTAACGGAACCCGGGGAGAATCAGGAACACCAGGCCTTCCAGGACTCGATGGTGGATCTGGAATATCAGTACGAGTGTTAATTTATACATAGCTCATCTAACCCATAATGCTTTTATTTTCTCTCTTTCAATCGCTTTGTCTCTGTGTACTTGCCTATCTCTAAATATAATATTTTCTAGGGCTGGTCAGGAATGAAGGGAGAGAAGGGTGACCCCTTGGATCTGTGGGTCTATATGGAAAGATTCAGGGTAAGAGGAACTAAACGTTTCAACAGAGGATACGATACCAGAAAATAGTTTTAGTTTACCTTAAAACCTTATTATGTTTACATTTACTATAAATTGAGTAAATGCATTTGATTTAGTTTTAAAAAATGCATCATAATTCTCTGATATATTACAGGGAGATCCAGGACCACTAGGTTTTCCAGGATTTGATGTAAGTTTGATTTTTATCATTTGTCTTGTGACAGAACAGAAACTGAATCATCAGGGATGAAAAGGTGAAGGGGAAAGGTGTTTTCTAAAACATTTCATTTCACCCTTACAGGGACCAGCTGGTAACCCAGGGTACAGTGGAATACCAGGATTACAAGGTCCTTGGGTGAGTTAGTGACACTCACAATAAAATTACTGGTATAATAAAAGTTATAATTATAATTATAATTAGGGCTGTCAATGTAACTTGTCAATTTGGTGCGATTATTTATGGAAAAAAATAATGTGTCTGCATTTAACACACCCTGCCCCAGCCCAGACCTGTACATCACCTTACATTACATACAGTTACTGATAAACATGATGCAGGACGACAACTGTGATGCAGCCTATAGAATGCAGTCATATGCCCCTAAAATTCAGGATACAAGGGCACGAAATGGGTTTTTGTCTTATATTTATATCATATGGTAAAGTTCAGTAATATCACGCAAAGAGAGTGTTATTTTCCCAAATATCTACACAATTTCCTACTTCCTACTTTTATTGACTTTTAAACACAATATGCCAGTATTGTCTGTTTTTGCTCAATTCCGCTAACTAAAATTGATGCAAACATAACTGTTGTGCAAAACAACTTGAACAAATCAAGAGAGCCGATGAATCAGGGATCCATTCATAAAGACAGTCACTTGATTTGTTTCTGAATCAGCCATTTTAACAAATCGGTTGAATGAATGACTGAACGACTGATTTTAGTATTTAGAGTATTATAATTTCTTTGCCCAAACCCATCACTAATAATTATTAATGACAGCCCTAGTTATAATATAAGCACTGCTTGCTTTATTGCAAACCTAGCATCACTTCTTATTACTTACTTATTATCTTTCTCTAGGGTCCTACTGGCATTAAAGGTGTTAAAGGACAAAAGGTAAGTAAAACAAAATGTTTTGCTTAATTTTATTTTTAAGATTTACTTTTGTGTTTTATGACAGCATATGTTTTAATATGTTACATCACTTTGGCAAATAAACATCTTCCATTTGATGTTAATGTGTTGTCTCTGTACAGGGTGAAAGCAGTAAAAAAATAAAAGGAATGAAAGGAGAATTGGTGAGACAAATTTGTAGTGTCTTATATCAGACTAATATCACGGTCTATAATCTGCACTGTTAACCTATATGAATTTTATTTCCGCACCACAGGGGGAGATTGGAGAGCCGGGCCCACCAGGACCTTACTCACAAATCCGTACAAACCCTTCAGAATGGCAGGCAAGAAGAACATGAGTTTATGAGAATATTACAAATATTTTCTCTCAGGGGAGCAAATGATCTGTCTACTGTCATTTTCATCTCTCCCGTTTGTTTTAACAGGGTGAAAAAGGCTTGAAAGGTTATAAAGGTGAACCAGGAGATTTGGTAGGTGGCTTTTTTGAACACAAAAAATATTTTTTGCAATGCAAACCCGGCTTTAGTGTGGGTTCGGAATAGCTGGATCCCACTAAAAATGCTTTTTTGCATATTTTTGGTCTGATTTTAATGGTCCTATAAAATAGGTTATTGAAATGTAATCCTGAGTTTTGCAGATGGTCTTTCCTCATTCAAGTAGACAAGAGTGACTTGAAAATAGCTGGCAGTGTCGCCACTGAGTGAACCTACGGGGACTTTGGCAGTATCTTGATATTAATATTTTGTGTTTTAAATTATTTCAGGGGTATTTATCTACCAAAGGAGAGACTGGTGTGTCAGGGTTTCCAGGACAACGGGTATGATTGTTTAAGAGCTGAAATCTCTTAATTAACCCTATCCAAAGACTTAAAAAAAAAAATATATATATAGGTTTTAATACAACCAATCACAATGTATCAACCAGCTAGGTCTGCTTTTTTTTTTTTTTTTTTTATCTGAACATTGTTTTGGGTATGCACACATATTTTACATTTTTATCTCAAATATTTAACCAATTCTTATTAATTGCAGGGAAACCCAGGACGAAATGGCTTGTCAGGACCTGGGGTATATCATTTTGATCATTTTCCCAACAGTGCATTGGCATTTGTGCATTTGTGTGGACTTAAGCATTTATTAAAGTCTCTCTCAATTTCTACAGGGTGAGACTGGACTACCAGGTTTCCCAGGATATTCTGGCCACAAGGTATGAATCCATTTCTGGTTTAGCACTATATCGTGTCATACCTTACCATTCAATCTGCATCAAAAGTTGTATGACCTAAATGCATATCATTCAACAGGGAGACAGAGGGGAACCTGGAGAGCTGATATTTCCTGTTGATGATACTGGAGGTACTAAAAATAAAGCAAAAAAGATTATAAAGATTATAGCTGTTTAATGCTGTTTTAGTAGTCCTAATCCAACTTTCAATAAAGTCCAGTTTCACAATATTTTTCTTACTTTGCTTCCGTCTGTTTCTCTTGCTTATATAGTGGGTCCTCCAGGACCTCCTGGAGAGCGTGGCCCAATTGGAAATTATGGTCCTAAGGGTGCTAAAGGACTGCCGGGTCCCCCAGGCCCCCCTCCCGCTGAACAACAACCAGGTATTTTTCAATCTAAAATGGAAATTCTGTCATTATCTGTTGGTGCAAACTCGTATGTCTTCTGTCTGTTAAAACAAACAAGGAGAAGTTTAGACGAGTAATGCTGCTCTTTGCCATGCTTTGCATTCAACGAAACAGCTTGGATATCATTCCCATTGTGAGACAAATAACCCAAAATTATAAATAGTATACACTGAAAAAGTTTTGCCCTCTGTTATAACTCTCAGTTTGATTCAGACTTATGTTGTCAAAAATATAGATTTTTTTTAATTCAGCATATTTTTATATGCTGAATTAACAATGCACAATGCTTTCGACATTGGTGGGGACATAACCCCCCCCACTCCAATATATAATTCATATAGCTTACAGAGTTTCTTTTTTTTTAAAATAGTATGTTTAACAGACAATAATTACACAATTATGATTTTGTTGACCAACAACATAAGCATCAGAGCATCAGAGTGTCTTAATCACACATCACTTTATTTTAATATTAATCGAATTGGACCCAGGATGATTCTAAAAGAATACTCTGCTGTTGCTGTAGTAACGAAACTCGTGCGCATCTGATGGACAGATAAACTGCACGCTCTTATATCAGTGTTGTTTTTTATTTTGTGGATATTTCAGCTAACAGTTTGATTTGTACATTCAGTTGAACAACATTAATTTAAAGTTAAAGACTGTCCGCGACGACTCAGGATGCTGTAACAAATCCTGCTGCACCACACTTACTTACTGCTGCCACTTACATAGTTTACAAAAAAAAAATCTCATTATATTTGTCCCAAATTATTGTTGATGTTCATGACTTTATCCTAGGCTGAAAGATTGTGTATCTTTCCGCACAACGTTTGTCTTTCTGTCCGTATACTTTATATAGGGAGCTAATAATAGGCATAGATCGCGCTTTCTCTTTCCGTTTTGTCAAACAAACACCACTTCAAACTCATTGATGCAACTTTGTTCATTCCTGAAGTGGGCTTTTATATTAGCTGTTTTGGACTGCTGTCTTGAATTGGGTGCAATACCTGTGAGTTGTTCTAAACGCGGCTGTGCCTCTCGTCCAGTGTATGACTACATTCCGCACATGTATTAAATGCGCGTCCTTGAGAACGCGCAGTTTTCTAACATATTTACTTTAACTTGTTAAGTAATATCAATGATATAACGTTTCTGTCAGGGTTCTGTTGTGTGTGTCATGTGTTCCCGCCTCTTGTGTCCATATTTGGTTTGTTTCCTGTCCTCGTCTGATGTCATTATGAGTTAACTCTTGTCCAGCTGTGTTTGTCTCGTTATCTGTAATTAACCTGTGTATATTAGTTCACGCCTGTTCAGTTTGATTTCGTCTGGTCTACTTGTGACTCCCCGGTGTTTCTGTCCATGTCAGTCCTGCCTTGTCCTGCCTTGATGTTCATTAAAGACTATTATTTGAGTTTAAGTCCTCGTCTCCGTGTTCCTGATCCTCCCTCGTGTGTGCACCGTGACAGAAGACCAGACCTAACCGTATGCGGCGCCCATTCACCCCGTTTTGTTTTCCGTTTTTTTCTAAAGTCTTTGTTTTGGTTCCTGTGTGTCTGTCCCGCGGCAAGGAAGTCGCCGCTCGTAATCCCGCCATAGCCCACTGCAAGAGGGCGTGGGAGTTCGGCGGGATCGCCGCGAGTGCCGCGAGCCCACTGGCCGCGAGCCCTCATGCCCGCCGATCGCGGGAGATATCCGCCGCCGGCGGTGGCTCTCCTAGTTCCCGGGTTGCCGCTCCCCCAGGTGCGCCGTTCGCGGGAGATCACACCACCGGCCCGCCTCTGACTCAATGCCCGCCAGCCCGCCTCTGACTCAATGCCCGCCAGCCCGCCTCTGACTCAATGCCCGCCGGCCTGCCTCTGACTCAATGCCCGCTGGCCTGCCTCTGACTCAATGCCCGCCGGCCCGCCTCTGACTCAAAGCCCGCCGGATCGCCGCTGACTCAAGCCCGCCGGATTGGCGCTGACTCATGCCCGCCGGCCGCCGCTATAATAATAATAATAATAATAAACTTTATTTTCTATAGCGCCTAGCCCAAAGCGTTTACACAGGAAAAGATCAAGTCATTTTCATATGACAAGAAAATGTCACGGCCAGGAGTTCCAGAGTTTTGGTGCCGACGAAAAGGCCCGTGTGTCTGTCTTGTTGTATAAACAGCCCACAGCAAAGCCTTAAGGTTAGCATGAGAATTTAACTTACCTTGTCCAGTCTTGTTAAGTGAATTTTGAACCATGGAGACTCGTCTGGGGCAGGCGGCTCCTCTTGTTGTGGCCATGGAGGCCATTCTAGCCACCTGCCCCCTTGTCTTATCACTATTAAGCTGAGATGGAAGCGGTTATCACCAGGTTTAGTGTGAATGTAGATCTGAGGGAAAAATGGAACCCTGTAAGGGAAAGATGTACCTAAAGAGTAGGGGGCCAAAATGACTCCTTTAACGTCATCCACCCAGCCCAGAGGAAAACCAATTTAAAACAGCCTCAGCTTCCGAGCTTAGCCCAGGAGGGCTTCCTGTTCCTGTGGGTTGTCCTGTCCCTGTCTTGTATGAAGAGAAGATTAGAGATGGGCCGAAAATTATTAAGTCTGTTTAGCCCCGGACCATTCCACAACACAAAGGGCTAGGGAGGCCTGATACCCCCTAACTTCCCCAGGAAATTTTTTTGGGGGGTAGAAAGGGTTCCGGCTGTGGGGGCCGGGCCGAGGGGACCGAGGCCAAGGCCCCGAAGACGACCTGCCATGGCCTCCTGAGCTCCCTGCACCGCCATGCCTCCAGAGCTCCCAGCTCCGCCATGGCCTCCAGAGCTCCCAGCTCCGCCATGGCCTCCAGAGCTCCCAGCTCCGCCATGGCCTCCGTCATCTGTTCCGCTCTGGAGGTCCCCGTCCTGTGTTCCTGTCCGTGTTTGTCCTGAGGGGCCTCCAGAGTGCCCACCCCCCCTCCCTGGTGGAACTGTTACGGCGTGGGTCACGCCTTCCGGGAGAGCGGAGTTATGTCAGGGTTCTGTTGTGTGTGTCATGTGTTCCCGCCTCTTGTGTCCATATTTGGTTTGTTTCCTGTCCTCGTCTGATGTCATTATGAGTTAACTCTTGTCCAGCTGTGTTTGTCTCGTTATCTGTAATTAACCTGTGTATATTAGTTCATGCCTGTTCAGTTTGATTTTGTCTGGTCTACTTGTGACTCCCCGGTGTTTCTGTCCATGTCAGTCATGCCTTGTCCTGCCTTGATGTTCATTAAAGACTATTATTTGAGTTTAAGTCCTCGTCTCCGTGTTCCTGATCCTCCCTCGTGTGTGCACCGTGACAGTTTCAGATGCGTCTGAAATGACAAAAACATATATTTAATTATTTGATCAAAATTATAGGGACAGTTTGGTAGTGGCTGGATATTGGTAGGGACACGTCCCTAGCGTCCCCCCCTAATTCTACGCCCCTGGTTGCATGTTTCAGAGAAACGCATCACTAGCTCGCGTTCTGGTATTTTCAGTTTCACGACTCGGTTCACAGTATGTATGTAGTGAACTCTCTTCATGTGTTGTGAGTTTAACATGCATTTGGGAATGCAGTGTGTGCCAGTTATACTTTTTCATGTTTGCATAATTTCCAACAGCAGAATTTTAGTTCATAATTTAATTTTGACCATAGTCAAAGTATTTTCTTAACTTACTGCCCTTAATCTTTTGCCAATTTTTCCCTGTGGTATTGAAAATTGTATTGAATATTGATGTATTTTAAGTTATCATATCGAAGTTAGAAATTCTAGTATCTTGACAACACTAGTTCTCACTAACTTGCTGTATCACGATTAGCGACATGGCACACAGGGCCAATAACAATTCAACATCGACATCAAATGCCAAACGTATCTTTTTGACGGGTTTGAGATGAAAACTTTAGAAGATTTTTATAACACATGAGTCATATGGACTTCTTTTATGGTACTTGTATGATGCTTCTTCTGACGTTTTTGGAGCTTGACAGCCGTGGTCTCTGTATACCTTTTTTGTACAGGAAAGAACAGTGTAAACACTTTCTTTTGTTCATCCACAGAAGAAGGAAAGTCATATGGGGTTGGCATTAATAAAAAAATCATACAATTTTTTGAGTTAACTTTTTAACACATATGGGCTTAGACATTACTTTAACCAAACTCTGTCACTGATATGATTGTTTCTCTGATCCACAGTGGATTTGTGGGGTCCAGAGGGACCACGGGGATCAAAGGGAGCCAAAGGTGAAGCTGGAGAACATGGTAAACCTGCCACTCAGCCTGGGCCACCTGGCACCGATGGGCTGCCTGGATTTCATGGACCACCTGGACCCAAGGGATCATGTAAGTGTGAATTAGAATGAAACCTGGTGCCATCACTAAATTAGGGGTGGGAATCTCTAGGCATCTCACGATTCAATTCGATTATGATTCCGAGGGCTGCAATGTGATGATAAATAAATTATTGATGCATCTTTTGTTTTAATACAGATTTTATTTTTTCTCACTTTTTAATTTTGTTCTCACTGTCTGACTGTCTAAAGCAAAGTATCTGGAATGACCCATAATGAATTTACTTCCAAGATCTTTTATTAATAAAACAAATGGAAGTGATTTGGCAAGTCAACAACAAGGTTACAAAGAACCAACGGGAAATGAAACATATAATAAAAAAAATAATGTGATGTATTGTCAAGTATGGTGACCCATACTCGAAATTGGTGCTCTGCATTTAACCCATCCAAGTGCACACACACAGCAGTGACTAGTGAACACACACACTGTGAACACGCACCCGGAGCAGTGGGCAGCCATTGCTCCAGCGCCCGGGGAGCAATTGGGGGTTTGGTGCCTTGCTCAAGGGCACCTCAGTCATGGTATTGAAGGTGAAGGTGGAGTCATGTGCCTGTAGCAGCAAACTTGTAGTAAATTAATACTGACTTAAGCATATTCTGTAATATGGTTTCTCATATATGTTGTGTTTCCAAAATATTTTAGCTTGGCTTGACACAACTTGCATATAGTGTGGCACTTGTCCAGGGTCTTTCCCCCTTCAACTTCATAGAAGCCAAAGTGCTTCTTCCATACGCTAGCTTTTAACACAGATGGTGCTGGTCTGATTTTAATGCGCCGCCATCATGCATCTGTAACCCCTTTTTACCCTGCACGCGTCTGCGGCCACCGGAGCTGATTGCGGCCACTCTAATCAATACTTGTGTTTACACCAGCCGCGCCACAGCCTGTTTCTTAATGCTTCTGGTGTGAGTTGGCAACGCGTGGAGGACGGAACAAAACCTTGTCGGAGCCATAACACGCCGCAGACGATTGCAGTGTAAATAAGGGGTTAGAGTTCTGCCTTTTGCATTCCGTCAACATCACGTTTTCAATTAACATTCAGAAATAGAAAATTGCTGATTTGTGAATCGATTCATTCACAATCATGCCTGGACGAATCATCCACGTCCACATCGCGATGCACCTAAGAATCAAAGTTTTCCCCCACCCCTGCACTAAATGTCATGGTAATAAAGCATTTTCATATTTATACAATAATATTGTGAAGTAGTAGGCTATTACAATTTTCACATGTATTTTGTTCCTGTGATGACAAAGCTGAATTTTCAGCATCATTACTCCAGTCTTCAGTGTCACATGATCCTTCAGAAATCATTCTAATATGTGGATTTGCTGCTCAAGAAACATTTCTTACATTATTATTATCAGTGTTGAAATCAGATGTACTGCTTAATATTTTTCTGCTTTAACATTTTCACATGATTCTTTGATGAATATAAATTGTACTTATTTAAAACAGAAAAGTTTTGTAAGAATTCAAAACTCTTGTCATTGTCATTTTTAATCAAGTTAAGGCATCCTTTCTAAATAGAGACTTTAGTAATACTGAATACTAGGAAGACGTATTAAAGACTATTAATGTCTTGATACAGTGGAAGAATTCTTCAAAGGTGCACCAGGACCACGTGGACGTCCAGGAAATGCAGGGAAAAAGGGACCAAAGGGTAAGATCAGTGCTGAAGTTAATAAACTGCTGGGGTTATTTGGATGTCATGAAGATAGCATGTTCATGTTTCATGTTGTGCATGACATTGTGGGAACCTTAATTATTTTTAGAGCAGAATGAAGAATTCTTCTCTCTTCTCTGGAAACACAGAAGGTGTTTGTTGTTGACATTCGTTGTCTTTGTTAATCCTGCTATACTGGTGATGATTTTTATTATTTGATCAGGTGGCCATGGTCCGTGCGATTGCGATGTAAAATCCCCACCTGGTCCTCCGGGTCCTCCTGGTGATGCTGGGGACTTTGGCATGGCAGGCGAGTGGGGTCAGCAGGGTGATCAGGGAGAGCCGGGAACCAGAGGTGTGAGTGGGGTGACTGTAAGTAGACATACACCATGTCTTCATGCCTTGTTAAAGAAAAGTTCACCCAAAAATGAAGGTCACCCAAAATTTGTCATTATTTACTCACCCTCAAGTTGTTCCAAACCCAATTTTTTTTTTTTTTTTTTTTTTTTTTTTTTTTTTTTATTTACAGGGGCAATGCACATTAATAAACATAACTGTAAACGTGCCAGAATTAGCCCAAAAGGCTATTTTTCATCTGTAGACCCTTGACAGAATGTTAAAAGGTCACCCTAAAACAAAGACAGAGCATCACACATATACACATCATATGGAGAGAGAAGATAAAAAAATAAAATAAAAAAAATTACAGAAAACAAAAATCACACACAATCAGAAAAATCGCTACTAAAATACAAAATATAAGTGAATTATCTAAAACAAAGTAAACATGAGAGAAAGAGAAAGAGAGAGAGAAAGAGAAAGATGGCAACAGGAGAGAGCAACATATAGCCAAGAGCAATTAGTACAAGGAAGTCTATTGTCAAGAATACAATACTAATGTTGACAGTGCTGAGTTGTCAGTAACCATTTTTTAAGATGAGACTGAAAAGAGCCAAAAGTATGTAATCGTCTAATTGTTGATGGGATGGAGTTCCATTCCCTTGCAGCTTTGACTGAAAATACAGACTGACTGAACTTACTTCTTTTGAAAGGAATAATACAGTCCCCTCTTTCCCCACCCCTTGTAGATCTGTGAGCAGTTGTTCTAATATTCACAAACTGTTTTAGTGGTGAAGACAAGCTATGCATAGTCTTAAACAGCAGACAAATATGTACATATTTGATCAAGTTATCCCAGCTTAGCAAATTGTATTTCTTTAATATTGAGCAATGATGAAACTGAACTGATTTCTTATCAAGAGTTTTTAGTGATTGTTTATAGAAAGACTCTAGTGGTTTCAGAGTAGTAATACTGGCTTGCGACCAAGTAGTTAAACAGTAAGTAATATGAGAAATAATCATGGAATGCATATACATCAGAGCGGCGTCAGACGACATATAATTTCTAAAATTTGATAAACTAAATCTGACCCGGTTACAGACCTTTTTAACCTGCGCCTTAAATGAAAGTTTGGAATCAATCAGAACACCAAGGTACTTATATTCAGATACAACTTGTAATCTTTCCCCTGATACAAATACATCTGGCACTACACTTAAATTCTTAGTTTTGGTGATAAACATACACACTGTTTTAGAGATGTTTAACTGTAAGCAGCATTGTTCTAGCCAAGCTGCAACATGAACCAAGGATTCTGTAAGTTCATTTGCAACTTGTGACACACTACTTCCGTGTATATAAATGACAGTGTCATCTGCATACATTTGAATGTTAGTGTTAGGACAGACGGATGGAAGATCATTGATGTACAAAGTAAAAAGTAAAGGACCCAGAATAGATCCTTGTGGAACACCAGTGGATATACTTAGGGGAGCTGAATTATAATTCTGTATACTAACATACTGTGTGCGACCTGACAAGTATGATTCGATCCATCTTAAAGTATGTGGAGAGAAATTAAAACTTAATAATTTAGACAAAAGAATTCTATGGTTTAGAGTGTCAAAGGCCTTCCTGAGGTCAAGAAACACAGCCCCGACGACCCCTCCTTTATCTAATAGAGACTTGACTTTTTCAGTGAAGTAGAAATTTGCCATCTCAGTTGAGTAGTTTGCTCTGAAGCCAAATTGCATTAGATGTAAAGCAAAATAACTATTATTTAAATAATTAGTGATTGGTGCAGCCATCAATTTCTCTGCAACCTTTGAGACTATAGGTAAAATACTAATAGGTCTGTAATTACTAGCAGAGTGAGGGTCACCACTTTTGAATATAGGCACAATAACAGATGACTTCCAAGCACATGGGAACATCCCCTGAGAAACTGAAAGATTGATAATTTTAGTGATAGGATTAACTAACGACTCACTAAGCTCTTTAAACATTATCACATCCATACCAAAAATATCCTTTGCTCTGGATGGTTTAAGAGATGTAATTGTTCTTGTGACGTCTAATTCAGAGACTGCCCTTAGAGTAAGGGCTTGTTCCACTGTATTAACTGTATAAACTTCTGAATACTTCTGAATATGATTTTATTGGTACCGGTATGTTGGTAACCAAACAGTTGACTTCCATAGCATGGGGAAAAAAATCCTATGGAAGTCAATGGCTACCAGCAACTGTTTGGTTAAAAACATTCTTTAAAATATCTTATTTTGTTTTCAACAGAAGAAAAAAACTCATACAGGTTTGAAACAACTTGAGAGTGAGTAAATGACAGCAGAATTTAATTTCCTGGGTGAACTATCCCTTTATAATCACATGAGATATACGAAAATGTTTGCATCATTTTGCATTGGACATTTTTCAATTGTACAGGGTTCCCCTGGTGCAAGAGGAATACCTGGACCCAAAGGCAGAAAAGGAGAGCTGAGATTCGTTACTCAGAGAGGTGCAATAATCTTCCGTTACATGTTACACATGAGAGTTGATATACATTTTAATATTTTGCCTGCATTTGTGAAATACAGGACAACCTGGTGACCCAGGGGACCCAGGTACTAGTGGCTTTCAAGGAGTGCAAGGAAGGTCTGGGCTTGATGGAAGAGATGGTGAACCAGGTTTTCAAGGACCTCCTGTGAGTCTTTATCTGATCACTCAAAAACGGCACTAAATAGAAGACTAAATAGATATTTATCAAGTGATGCCGGTTTTAACCAAACTATGCAGTGTAATTCATAATTATCTACATGCTTATTTTCCTTCAGGGAGAAGGTCCTGTAGGCGAGCCTGGAGACCAGGGATACCCAGGTCTGGATGGTCCTCCAGGTCTAATAGGTCCAATAGGACAACCTGGTCAAGTTCTCGGAGCAACTAAAGGTCTAAAGGGCCTTCCTGGAGACGAAGGACAAGTTGGTATTGAGGGAAAACAAGGGTTACCTGGTGTTCCAGGTGTGTAACAGTATTATTTTAACATCACTGATATACTATTATAGTTTTTGTTAATATTCTAAATTTAATTTTATTTTTACATGTTCTGTTTTCACATTGATTTAGGCCCCGTTTACACTAATGCGTTTTCCTTTCAAAACAGCATTTTAGAATGAAAACGATCCCCATTTACACTGGCGTTTCCGCTGCGTTTCAGAAACGATCTCCGTTTACACTACACAACCGAAAACGCATGCCACGTGACCATTCATGCAGGCATGCGGTCGTCAAGGATACACAGAGAGAATGTGGGCAGCCACGTCATTGTTTTCAAAAGTCTCCGTTTTGGTCCGTTTACACTGAAACGCAACCCCGGAGTTTTCAAACTAAAACAGGTTCTACAGCATTTTCAAAAGTCTCTGTTTTCAACCTCGAAAACGCCGGAGTAGTATAAACAACAGGCGTAGCCATAGCAAAAGTTTTGCGTTTTAAAATGAAAACGCACTAGTGTAAACGGGGCCTTAGTTTTAGTACTTTTGTAGTGTTTTGTCATTTTTAGCATTGTTTATAATGTATGGTTTTATTAATTTAGTTTAGTACTTAAATATAAACTAAATGAGAAATGTTGCATTGGCAACTAGCTGAAATAAAATAAGCTTTATTTTAACAGTGATAACCCTTGTGTTTAAAAATACTGAGATTCCTTTTAATCTTATACCCTTCTTTTATTCTTTTTATTCATATCTATCTTACATGTGTCTTACAGGAGACTGTAGCCCACAAGGAGGAGATCAGCGGAGTATTCCAGGTAAAGATCATTCTCCTATCTTAGTGCTTCACCACATAGCAGTAATTCCACCATATATGGTCACCAATAACCATACTTTGGCATTATTAACCAAATCCTCAGATTAAGTTGGCTTGAAAAATCAAATTTACTGATCTGCTATCTGAGCTTCTTCTTCTTCTTCTTCTTCTTCTTCTTCTTCTTCTTCTTCTTCTTCTTCTTCTTCTTCTTCTTCTTCAGAGCCAAAATTTAGTTAGTACCTCCTCCTAGAGCTTTAAAGCTACAACCACTGAACTCGGGTCAGACCTTCAGACTGTTCTGAAGTTAGCTGCTATCTTTTCTAACTGATCCGGCTTATGGACAAAAAAAAAAACAGACTATTCTAACCACCAAAAGTCCCATAGACTTTCATTGGGGGGGGGGGACTTTTATACAATTGAGACTTATGATTTGCTGTCTATTGATATAACAAAGCTTAACAACTCCCTTCTGAAAAAAAACCAGCTAAGACAAGCCTAAAGGCCTTTCCACACTGAGCGCGAAAAAGCAAAAAGGAATATCGGACACGATGATGCGCTGGAATAAAACAATAGCTTTCTATGGATGCTTCCACATAGACCTCGAACATTAGCGCACCGAAAATGCAAATGTTTTTTTTTCGCACCAGTCCGAGGATTCTTTTCAGTTTTGCAAAGCAAAAACACGGCCCGTCCAATAAGATTTGAGCTAGGATCTTGTGACCGGAGCAGCTGCTGTTGCACAAAAGGGTGAGAATTGTGGCGCTGTTTCGAAAACCGGTGTAAACAAACACCGAAGAAGAGAATCCCGGATAAGAGAAGAGAGTGGATGCTGAGTTCTTGTTATCGTTGGTATTTGAGAACAGATTTCTCACATGTTCTTTATACAGAATAACATTTATAATAATTCTCCACTGAATTATGTGATCTGTAGAGCACCGTCCGTTTTTTTCCTCGTGCACAAGTGTTTAGTGAGAGCACGTTCACTTTGTATGTATTTATTAGTGCTGTCAAAATTAGCGTGTTAACACAGGCAATTATTTTTTCAGTTTAGCGCGTTAAAAATATTTAACGCAGTTAATGCAGGGGTGGGGCTAGGGTTGGCCACCCCACTCACGACTGCTGCTTCTGTCTAATTTTTCTTGACAAGACCCTTCATTTATTTAAACACAGAACATCTTTACGGCCACATCAAACAGGAGACTTTTCAGACGCGCGCTCCAACTTCTCCTCAGCACCAGGTGCAAGTCAAAGAGCGCGGAAACGGTACTGTGCTCGTAGTGCATGCTCTTCAATTGCACGCACGAAGGCACCGGCACCCATAGCTTGTACGGTTTCATATCAAAGCGCAAAAGAAACTACAAGCATGCAATGTAGTAGTTATGTCGTCAGTTAAGTCATGAAGTTACCAAAAAGGCAATTAAATCTGCCTTAAAACTGTGCGTGTATGTATGTATTTGGTATATGAATCACATTTGATGTCTCTAAAATACAGTGGTTTTCCAATCTGTCCTGGAGCAGCCCAGCTCTGTCTCCAACACACTCGATTCAACTCATTAGTAGAGACTTTAAGACCTGAAGTGGGTCAGAATAGGTAAAGAGATGCATGTCAGATCCGCATCATGTTCAGCAGCAGCAGCTCTTAAAGGAATAGCAGCCAACCTAATAACCAGCTGCTGTGATGTATGTTAAGCAAAGATCAAAAGAAAATTAGGAAATCAGTAACTTTTGTAGCTATAAGGATTTGTCTATATTTAATTTAGAATTTAGTGTTTGATAACTTTATTCAATTTCTGTATATTTCTTACTTGCTGAAGGCCATGGGTAAATATTACATTTATTATAATGGGTTTATGTGAAGATTGTTTTAAGTTCACTTAAATTAGAAGTTATTTTAAGTAGTCTAATAAATGTTAAAATTGATAGCTCTTGTAATGTTGAATGGCTATAATCAACATTTAAATATTAGGAGGAAAAACAATTTTATAGAGACATCAGTAGTATTGGCGTGATACTGGCCTTCAGTCATAAAAAAATGCCATTATACAAATATTAAAAATATACTGTCTTTATGTTGTTTCTACATTAATTTAAAGATTGAATATGAAATTATTGCATGTAAAAGTATTTTTAAAAACTTTAATGTTAGGTGGGATTAATCACGATTAATTTAAAACAATTGTGCGATTAATTAGGTTTTTTTATCGATTTAATTATTTTTTTTTTGCTAAATCAGCTGGTTTTAGCTGTTTTTTATCTATCAAACATTCTAGCTTTGAAAACTATTAAACTGTAACTTAAAACTATTTCAAATGTAAAACCTTCAAACTTAAAGCTGTTAAAACTTCTTCAAACTTTCTGCCTAGGCTTTCTCAAAACAACTTAAAGTTTGTCTACAAACTTTACTCCTCTAATTAGATTATTATTGCACTTCTGCAAGTAACTCAGCCTGAACCGCTTAATTCATAGACTATTAAAACTTCAGCGTTAGGTGTGATGTCTATTTTATTATTAAGAACATTACAGATTTCTGGTTCTAGTTTGTATTATTTCAGTTTGCCCCATTCAAAGCAAAACTTTAGATCAAACGTGGTTTTGATTAAATATTTAAAACTTTAAAATTGTGCATGTTGTCCATCATGTTAATCTTACTATAGTGGAATGTATTGGAGATCCTGGGCCACCTGGAGAGAGAGGGCAGCCTGGACTTCCAGGGTTAGATGGATTTACTGGTAATGGATGTATTATTGTAAACATTTTCACATCTAAAAAAAAATCTAGTAATTCATTAATTTCTGGTTACATTATGGCTGCCCATATATGCATGTTCTAGGACTGCAAGGTGCTAAAGGCTCACCAGGTTTTTTTGGAGAACCTGGAGCCAAAGGAGAGAAAGGTGAACCAGGAAGAGGAGGCCCATCTGGACCAAGAGGTAAGCATTGGGAGGCCTGCATGTTTCTTTACATTTTATTGAATCATTCTTATACTTCTGTCTGTCTCATTTTCTCAGCTCTGATCATGTAATTTTGACCACATAGGTTTTGTTGGACCTCGGGGCGACTTAGGATATACTGGCACCAAAGGTGTGGAAGGAGCTCCAGGCCTTTCTGGTAAACCAGGTTTGGATGGTGCTTTAGGGGGAACAGGTGAACATGGTGAAGTTTTAGGAGCTTCTCCTGGCTCCGCTGGAGACTCAGGACTGCCTGGACAAAGGGGTGTCATTGGTCTTCCAGGAGACCCAGGACCTCAAGGACACAAAGGTGAGAAACCCACCTGTCAAACCCATAGTGATGGATATATGTTGAATCTATATAGCCATCAGTCTTTGTAAAACTATTTCAAACTTTCAGGCAAGTTTCAAAAATTGTCTTGGCAAACATTTATTTTCTAGTTTCTTCCTATTGCATATAAAGGTCATAGTTTAAAAAATGCTTTGAGAGTGTCAGTAAAACAAATATAATCTATGGTCTATTATTATTATTTAATTTGCATTTAATTTTTTGTGGATATGTGCATTTTTTTCTGTGATTGTAAATCCTATTTAAACATTTATGACACCACATTCATAATTTATGCCGCTTCTCCACCCAGAAACTTAGAAGTGACAGTCTGTCTATGATTAAGATGAATCAGTTGTTCTTGAGACTCATTAAAGAATGCAATGTCACACAGGTATGGAGGGAATGCCGGGTATGATTGGCCTTAAGGGTGAAAGTGGCCCTCCAGGTTTTCAAGGAGAGACAGGAACACCTGGATCACCAGGAACATTTGGCTTTCCTGGGCAGCCTGGTCAAGTAGGACCTCCCGGACCACCTGGAAAAACCGGAGAACCGGGTAACTCAACTGATACTAAAAACCTAGGTTTAAAAAATTAGCCACTGTACTAAACTCTTATTATGGGCTTTTGCACTGGGTGGTTAAAGGATTAGTTAACCAAAAATGAAAATTAGTCCATGTTTTACTCACCCTCAAGGCATCCTAGGTGTATATGACTTTCTTATTTCAGACGAATCCAATCGGAGTTATATTAAATATTGTCCTGGCTCTTCCCAGCTTTATAATGGCATGGGTGGGTATTTTTATTCAACAGTTCAAAAGTAGTCAAATAAAGTGCATCCATCCATATTAAAACGTGCCTCACACGGCTCCAGGGGGTGAATAAAGGCATCCTGTAGCGAATTGATGCGTTTTTGTAAGAAAAATATCCATATTTAAAATGATATAAACACCTTTCTTTCACTTCTGCTAACTGTTGTAGGTGGAAGCGTTCCGGCGGATGACGTAAGACGTAGGCGTAGCGTAAGCGCCGGAGATTCGTGACGAACGCGGAAGCGTGACAGAGAGAGAACAAAACAAAACGCTGGTCATGAATTAGAAGCACAAAATAAGGATTTTGTAAAGAAAAATGTTGGAGGATTTCGATATAAGCAAAGAGGAGACTGGTTCTCCTTTGGTAAAGTAAGGAAACTTTGCTTCATTGGCTCCTGTAAACAAACGTTGGTTTTCGCGAGACTCACATGCGCATGCGCTATGCCTACGTCCGACATCATCCGCCGGAAATGCAGTCTCTCATGAACGCACGTACGACAGTTAGCGGAAGTTACACAAAACTGTTATTGATATTTTATTTACAAAAGCGCGTCGATTCGACACAGGAAGCCTTTATTCACCCCCGGAGCCGTGTGATGCACGTTTTAATAAGGATTAATTTGCTTTATTTGACGTCTTTTGGACTGTTGAACAAAAACACCTGCCCATGCCATTTTAAAGCTTGTAAGAGCAAGGACAATTTTTTTATATAACTCCGATTGGATTCGTCTGAAAGAAGAAAGTCATATACACCTAGGATGCCTTGAGGATGAGTAAAACATGGGCTAATTTTAATTTTTGGGTGAACTAACCCTTTAAAGGAACTCATTATAAGAAGTAGCCACTAGGATGGTCCCCCCGAGAATTACATTTTCCCCTAGGGCCATTTTTCTGGTGGCATTAGCATTGCCAGTAGGAACTCTGAAGTGACATAAGCCGGCCAACAGCAACATAATTTAAGTGCTGCATTCAACAACTTAAACAACTGGAGGATGAAGGAGTCCCTGGACTTTGATGTCGGTCCATCTATCACTGTTTTCCATGTTCGTTGAGTTAGTTTGTGGAGTAAGTACATGTAAACTGTGTGTTTGTATGGTATGCGTTCAACCAATCAACATACAATAGTTCCTATTGTGCTGGCTTAGACCCTACTTTGAAGTAGGAGCTAATTGTTCCTACAACTAAACTCACTCCCTGTTCCTGTGGTGCGCATGCCAAAGGCCAAAAATCAGGTACTTCCTCCGTTCCTCCGGTGTGAATGCCCCTATTGCCTGATTTTTCTTTACTCTCTGGTCCAACTCTACCATATAAATCATTAAATTGTTTTGATTTGTAAGGAATTTCATGGATCCTATAGTCTTCAGGATCACAAACATAAATTCAGTCAAGTGTGTCCAAACATTTGACTAGTGGTGCATATAATACATTACATTTGATTTAAGTGGAATGAAGCAAAATGTATTTCTCCCAACAATGCTTGAATATTCTGGGTCTCTATAGGTCCAAGTGGAGAAAGAGGAGGTCAGGGAGACCCAGGCCTTTCTGGGCCCAGACGAGTAAAGGGTGTCACTGGAGAACCAGGAAATGTTGGTCTACAAGGAAATATTGGGCAACCTGGAGATCCAGGACAACAGGGGCCATTAGGTATTGATGGTCTTCCAGGGTTAAAAGGTCAGTTTCCTTTTCTATATGTTATGTTATATTTATATGTTATATTCCTTTGATAAGAGGCAGAGTTCATTGTGCATAACAAAAAGGATGCAAGAAGTGTATTCTCTATATTGCCAAAAGTATTGGGACACCCCTTTCTAATGAACAGGTTTGACTACTTTAGTGATTTCCATGAGTACAAATCTTAATGTTTAAGCATATAATGATATTCTAGGGAATTGTGTGCTTCTAATTTTATAGCAACAGTTTGGACAGGACCCTTTTCTATTCTAACATGACACTGCCTCTGTGTATAAGGCAAGGTTCAAAAATAATTGATTGATTCAGTCAGTGTAGAAGAACTTGACTGGTCTGCAGAAAGCAAAGTCCTAATCCCAGCTGAACACATCTGGTGTGATATTAAATGCAGACCATGAGCCAAAAACTCATCACCAAACAGCAATAACTTGTACATATGGATACAGTCATTTTAGACAATTCTAAGTGACACTTGGAAGTGCCTTTTTCTGTTCCAAAGAAAGGGGTGTCCCAATAATTTTGTCCATATAGTGTATGTTCAAGTCATTGGTGTTTGGTATTGAGTTTTTATATCATTATATGCTTAAACATTAAGAATTTTACTCATGGAAATTACTAAAGTAGTCAAACTTGTTCATTAGAAGGGGGTGTCCCAATACTTTCGGCAAAATAGTAATGTATACAGGTGCATCTCAATAAATTAGAATGTCGTGGAAAAGTTCATTTATTTCAGTAATTCAACTCAAATTGTGAAACTCGTGTATTAAATAAATTCAATGCACACAGACTGAAGTAGTTTAAGTCTTTGGTTCTTTTAATTGTGATGATTTAGGCTCACATTTAACAAAAATCCACCAATTCACTATCTCAACAAATTAGAATATGGTGACATGCCAATCAGCTAATCAACAAAAAACATCTGCAAAGGTTTCCTGAGCCTTCAAAATGGTCTCTCAGTTTGGTTCACTAGGCTACACAATCATGGGGAAGACTGCTGATCTGACAGTTGTCCAGAAGACAATCATTGACACCCTTCACAAGGAGGGTAAGCCACAAACATTCATTGCCAAAGAAGCTGGCTGTTCACAGAGTGCTGTATCCAAGCATGTTAACAGAAAGTTGAGTGAAAGGAAAAAGTGTGGAAGAAAAAGATGCACAACCAACCGAGAGAACCGCAGCCTTATGAGGATTGTCAAGCAAAATCGATTCAAGAATTTGGGTGAACTTCACAAGGAATGGACTGAGGCTGGGGTCAAGGCATCAAGAGCCACCACACACAGACGTGTCAAGGAATTTGGCTACAGTTGTCGTATTCCTCTTGTTAAGCCACTCCTGAACCACAGACAATGTCAGAGGCGTCTCACCTGGGCTAAGGTGAAGAAGAACTGGACTGTTTCCCAGTGGTCCAAAGTCCTCTTTTCAGATGAGAGCAAGTTTTGTATTTCATTTGGAAACCAAGGTCCTAGAGTCTGGAGGAAGGGTGGAGAAGCTCATAGCCCAAGTTGCATGAAGTCCAGTGTTACGTTTCCACAGTCTGTGATGATTTGGGGTGCAATGTCATCTGCTGGTGTTGGTCCATTGTGTTTTTTGAAAACCAACGTCACTACACCCGTTTACCAATAAATTTTGGAGCACTTCATGCTTCCTTCTGCTGACCAGCTTTTTAAAGATGCTGATTTCATTTTCCAGCAGGATTTGGCACCTGCCCACACTGCCAGAAGCACCAAAAGTTGGTTAAATGACCATGGTGTTGGTGTGCTTGACTGGCCAGCAAACTCACCAGACCTGAACCCCATAGAGAATCTATGGGGTATTGTCAAGAGGAAAATGAGAAACAAGAGACCAAAAAATGCAGATGAGCTGAAGGCCACTGTCAAAGAAACCTGGGCTTCCATACCACCTCAGCAGTGCCACAAACTGATCACCTCCATGCCATGCCGAATTGAGGCAGTAATTAAAGCAAAAGGAGCCCCTACCAAGTATTGAGTACATATACAGTAAATTAACATACTTTCCAGAAGGCCAACAATTCACTAAAAAGTTTTTTTTTATTGGTCTTAAAAAGTATTCGAATTTGTTGAGATAGTGAATTGGTGGGTTTTTGTTAAATGTGAGCCTAAATCATCACAATTAATAGAACCAAAGACTTAAACTACTTCGGTCTGTGTGCATTGAATTTATTTAATACACGAGTTTCACAATTTGAGTTGAATTACTGAAATAAATGAACTTTTCCATGACATTCTAATTTATTGAGATGCACCTGTATTGATTGAACAATATTTTGATCATTTATGGTGCATAAAATAAAAATTATAAATGGAATTAATCAAGAGCCGCATTGTTTCTTAACAATAAAGGTTCCAAAGGTGGTCAGGGCATGACGGGTTTCCCTGGAATGCCTGGTGAGCATGGTCTGGCAGGCTTTTCGGGACAGAAAGGAAAAATAGGTGATCCAGGACAACAAGGTGCAAAAGGACCTCCTGGCTATCCAGGTCTAAAAGGTGAATAAAGAGCATGATATGTGTACATCATACACAATATGTAATCTAATGTTACCATGGTCAAATAATACTTGTTAAATAGTCAAATAATATTTGTTTTCCCCACTTATAAAGTTACTTATAAAGTCTACTTATAAAGTTAATAATTCTGTAAATTAGTTTTTCATTACCATTTTATTCTATTCTTTTTTTTCATGTAATATTGTTTTTTAGCATTCCCATCTTTTTTGTTACAGATACATAAAACAATTTGTGCTGAAATGTGCTGCACAATACTAAGATTACACTGAAAGTATTTGCAACTTGTATTTAGGAGCTTGTACTAGGGAGCAAATTTTGCGTTAAATCCTTGTGAGATGATGTCTTCAATATAGTAACTGTCATTGTAGTCTTTTACTTATTGTATACTTGATTGGTTTTGAATGTCTTGTCTGTGCTTGTTCTCAAGGTGAAAGAGGGTTAATGGGGCCTCCAGGTGAAAAGCCAATCATCCACATAACACCACATATGAAAGAGGTCATGAAGGGAGCTAAAGGTGATCATGGAAAAATGGGAGATTCTGGCTTCACTGGTGCCAGAGGTAACTTCACTCATATTAATTTACTACTCAAGGGCACAAAGAATAACATATTGCATATCAACTACAGAAGCAATGAGAGCTCTGAATGTTAATCAGAATTTGTTCATATGGCGATTATTTACATTTCTGCATATGGTCAGTGTGGAATCACAAGAACTTTGTTAATGGTAATAGAACAAAATGATTCCTTTCAGAGAGACACCTATAGGTTTTCTGTCAACTTGTCTTTGGCCAGGTACAAAAGGTCTTCCAGGTGTTCCAGGAACTGAGGGTGAAGATGGACATCCAGGTGAGCCCAGTGATACAAAAGGTACTAGAGGTTTTCCCGGAGTAGAAGGATTTCCAGGGCAAAAGGGAATGCCAGGGTTTACAGGACTCCCTGGAATTGATGGTTTTCCTGGAATGCCTGGACCCAGGGTATGACAATGAGCTCCATCTCCCTCTGAAAACCATTTATGATTTAAAACATTGCACAGAATCTCCTTGTACAGGTATATGTGTCCTGTTAAAACGTTTTGAAAGTTGTGCTTTTAGTCATTGTGTTTAAATCGCAGGGTGACAAAGGCACGTCTGGTGCTTATGGACGGACTGGAGAATTTGGAATCAAGGGAATAAAAGGTGCTCATAAATAAACCTCTGAAATGCCCATTCTATACTTAATGTATGACTTTCTCATACTCTTTAAATAAACTGCCAAAAAGGTTTATGTAGAATCTTTTATTTAAGGTGAATTTGGTCCTACCATCGGTCTTCCAGGATCAACAGGACTGAGAGGTGAAACTGGGCTGCCTGGACCTTTTGGTAAGAAATTTCTATATTCTACACTCTTAAAAATAAAGGTGCTTCAAAAGGTTCTTCAAGCGATGCCATAGAAGAACCATTTTTGGTTCCACAAAGAACCATTCAGTCAAAGGTTCTTTAAAGAACCATCTCTTCCTTACCTTTTTATAATCTGAAGAACCTTCTTTCACCACAAAGAACCTTTTGTGAAACAGAAAGGTTCTTCAGATGTTAAAGGTTCTTTATGGAACCATTTAGACAAAAAAGTTATTCTATGGCATCGTGAAGCACCTTTATTTTTAAGAGTGTATAGTGCATCAAACACTATGATGATATTTGACATGTCCCTATTATTGATCTGCTTCTTAAATGAGTTTTTAATGTACATTGGTTAGGTGAGAAGGGACTCATAGGTAACACGGGAGACAGAGGAAGTCCAGGTTTTGATGGCATTGAAGGGATGAAAGGCTATCCAGGAGAACCTGGAAAAGTTGGACTACCAGGTACAAGAGTCTTGATCATTATCCTTTGATTTAACAATTTCATTGTTTATGAAATGTTTTTAACTGTTTTTTTTTTTATCAGGCTCTGACGGCCTACAAGGTTTCCCAGGAACCCAGGGTCTGAAGGGCTGGCCTGGCGTGCCTGGACAGGCAGGAACCCCTGGAATCCAAGGCCAACCAGGACAAAAAGGTCTGTAGTTCTAATTGTCATTTTTTTTAATGAAACAGCAACATACCTATGCAGATTTGCCTTGTGTGTAAATTTGAAACATGCTTTTTCTGCAAAGATGCTTTAAAACAATATGCATTGTAAATATTCATTAGTCACTTGACTTGCAAAACTCTAAAGAGAGCTGTTAGATCGATATATAATGTTGGCTGGCTTATATTTCCTGTAGGATTTCCTGGTCTTAAAGGCATTTTTGGATTGGATGGCCTAAAAGGTCAAAAGGGTATCAAGGGTGTTGCAGGTACCTCCAGAGCATAGGACTGATCACATTATACACCTTGTTGCCTTCACTTATGAATAACTTACATGATTTTCATTTCAGAAAAGTTTGTTGTTGTTATTGTTATTATATCATGTACGGTATATGCAGAAATTACATCTTTGAAATGTTGGTATGTTTTGTCCCCTGCAAGGTTCTGACAACTTGGGTCCTCCTGGTGAGCCAGGAGCAAAAGGAGAGAGAGGAGAGACCGGCATCCCCAGCACAGAGGCTGGTGTCCCCGGAGAGGTGGGATTCAAGGGTTTCATTGGAGATCCAGGTAGCTCAAAATTCCAAACCTCATATTCTGAAACTGGAGTTTCGTGCATTGTTTATTTGATGCAGCTATGCATCAGTTCTACACTGACACTGTTGTGTGTACAGGTAATAAGGGTGAATCTGGGCGTCCTGGTGTACCGGGGCCTCGGGGTCAACAAGGATTCTCTGATATAAAAGGAGTGCAAGGAGACTATGGCTTTCCAGGCCCACAAGGACTTCCAGGTGAAGGGCTCGTTCCTATATATTTACAATAATCACTAGTAATGAGTACAAGAGACAGTATAAGGAGGAGGAGATGGACTACTTAAGTGGACTTTGGCTCTCAATTATTAAGAACCATTTTAAATATAATTTAGCAGGTTGAATATGTTTTGCAAGTGACTAAAGTAAATATATAGTGTCACTTTGCCTCACAAGAAATAGCTTATTTCTGAATCTACAATCTTTCTTGAAAATTAATTCTGAGAATGTGCCATCTTGTCTGAAACCTGTTGCTGTTATCATTTAGGTTTTCCTGGTCCCAGAGGGATCCCAGGTGACCCATCTCCATTTGGAGCAAAAGGACAGAAAGGAAATCCAGGTGATTTCGGATTGACTGGAGAAAAAGGAGTCCAGGGGTACATAGGAGAAAAAGGGCCATCAGGGGAACCCGGAGTGTCAGGAAGAAAAGGTAGATTATGAAATATGATTATGGCGAAATTCATTGCATTGGCAAAATCAAACAGGAAGACCAGTAGTCATTATGTCAAGACATTTACGTCATGCACCTTCTCACCTTCTCAAATGAAAATCATATTAGATGAGCAATGTTTGGATGGCTCCCTTTGTTCCAGTATGAGCCTTAACTGAAAAAGAACTGTTATGATGTAGGAATGCTTTGTTTCATTTCAAGGTGAAAAAGGAGAACCAGGAATGATGGGATTCCCAGGAAGGCGTGGTTTTGAAGGCGATAGGGGCCCTGTTGGACCTAAAGGAGATACCGGACCCCCAGGTGAGTTAAAATGATTTTTTGGCATAACCCTTTTAATCCCAAATACAACATATATTTACATTTAAAATCTGAAGTGTGTGTAATTGGGTAATTTCCTATCCCAGCTTAAAGGGGTGGTTGATTGCGATTTCACTTTTTTAACATTAGTTAGTGTGTAATGTTGCTGTTTGAGCATAAACAATATCTGCAGAGTTGCGGCGCTGAAAGTTCAATGCAAACGGAGATATCCTCTTTTAAAATTCTGGCAGTTTAATGCCTACAAAAACGACAGGTAAGGGACTACAACGAGTTACTTCCCGGGTCTGATACGTCACAGACCCAGATAAACCCCGCCCCCGGGAACACGCAGCAAAGGGGGCGAGGCCATGCTGTGCTGCTTTAGAGAAGAGGAAGAGAAAACTAGGGATGTACGTAAAAATCTATTCATATGAATCGCAATTCTGTCCTCTAACGATTCTAATGGATTCTCAAGTTTCAAAATCATTAAAGCAGCAGTTCTTAATACTGTTACTCTGTCGCCCTGCTCTGCATCTCTCTCTCTCTCTCTCTCTCTCTCTCTCTCTCTCTCTCTCTCTCTCTCTCTCTCTCTCTCTCATTCAGATCGTCAGATAAGCTCCAACAAACTGTTCCAATTATACACTTATTTTCACATAGCAAAGAGAAGCATTATAAATGGACACGCGTGCGGTTGCTGTGCTGTATTGAAGCTTTAATCAGGATAAAACCGTATATTAAAAGCTAACAGAAGCAGTAGCATTTACAAATAGCAGCGTATTTAAAAGTATGAGACAACAACAACCAAACATATCATTAAGAGCCGTGCTTGCACAGGTTCTGCACGATCCTCTTCACTAATATCCTCTGGGTCTCAATCGGGCTCAAATTGATAAGCATTATAGACAACGCCACTGTTTACAATTCAACCGGAGCACATGTCACTGAGGAGAGGGGCGGGACGTTCAGATGTGCAGTAGAGGCAGTAGCGAATCACAACACACTGAGCCAGCTAACCAATCTCAGCCCATCGCGTATTTCTGAAGGAGGAGCTTCATAAAACCAGGAAATAAATCGAGGCGTTTGTCAGAGAAGGGACAGAGAGGTGTGGAATAAAGGTAAATTATGTGAAAAATAATGCTTTTTAAAAAAACCAAGCATGAACACATGCTAGACTGCACCCCATAAACACAATCAAGCCTAGAAAAAAAACAGTAAACCACCCCTTTAATACGGAAAAATAACTCTACTGCATGGTTTTTAATTTATATATTTCATCTTTCCTGACATGCACTGATGTTTTTTAAAGAGTGACAGTGCTTGACCAGATCTAAATGTGTTGGCTGCAATGGGATTTGGGTCTAGATTGTATATTGAACATTTAACATTTCTTATTAATTCAGACCAGCTATGATGTCAGAACCATTTGTTGCAATGTCCAAAATAATTTTGCACTTTATCTATTCTCTCTATCTTGTTGCTTCAGGTTTTCCTGGCTTACCTGGTGCTAAAGGACGTCCACCAGTTCCACAGAAACTACCAGGGGAGAGAGGACCACCTGGCCCATTGGGTATTCAAGGACCACAGGGACGGAATGGAAACCCAGGCCCTGCTGGACCTCCTGGTGATCCAGGTAGGAGAATTCAAAGCCTCAATTTTAAACAAATGTATCCATGAATATGATGTATAAGATGCTTCTTCTGTGCTTTTGCTGTGCTCCAGAATCATTGTGTAAATGGCTATTTTCTGTTTACAGGGGTTTTGGGTCCAATGGGTGAAAAAGGCATGCCAGGTCTCCCTGGAATACCAGGAAATCCAGGCTTCCGTGGAGATCCTGGACAAATGGGCCACCCTGGTCTACAAGGCGAAGAAGGTAAATGGTGTGTTTGTGTAAAATGGATGAGGATTATGGGATTCTGGGCTAGATTAGTGGATTAAGGATTCTAGACGGCTGGTCACCAAGAAGGCCTGTGTGAGCCTTTCGTTTTTAAGTCATTTTGGCAACTGCCAATGTAAATGTCATTTTGGCAGCTGGCATGTAAAAAGGTTTCTTTGCTCACATGAATTACAAGTTGATAATGAATCTCAATTGGAAGGGACGCGAGGGGGCCCTGGTTTACATGGTCCTATCGGAATGCCTGGCCGCAGTGTCAATGTTGGCTACCTGCTGGTGAAGCACAGTCAGTCTGAGCAGATCCCCATGTGCCCTGTGGGCATGTCCAAGTTATGGGACGGTTACAGTCTTCTGTACTTCGAGGGACAGGAGAAGGCCCACAACCAAGATCTTGGTAAGTGCAGCTGGCAAAGTAATAAAATCAATCACAAGATGTACAGTTATTGCATGTCTGACACCACCATTATTTGCACAAATTTAGAGTCTAAATCCAGAATCTGAATGTTGAATTTCATAGCACTGTTCAGTGTAGCTTATGAAATTGAACGTGTTGTCTACAGTGTTGCAAAAGTTACTCATCAGAAGTATCCCATTACAGATACACATTACTTATAATGGAATCACATTACTTTGTCATTAGAAAAAATAAAAATAAATCACAATGATGTTTTTACTTTTCAGTTACATTCTAAAACTCCATATCTATGAAAAAAATGTAACACCCAATACATAATGCTTATCACTCATACGACATTTAAAAAACACCAGTACTGTTTTAGTATGTACACAAACTTAATTTCAAACAAACAAAAACTAATATAAAATCATAAATAACCAGTGAATCAGTAAATCATTTTACAAATCGGTTCAATTGATTCTAAGATTGAGAAAGATTTGTTTCTTCAATCACTGGTCAACAACAGACCTGTATATGAAAAAATAAAAATCTCCACAATGCATTCCATGTAATTATTGTTTAAGGCTACAAATAAGGCTGCATTTATTTGATCAAAATACAATAAAGACAGTAATATTGTGAAATATTATTACAATTTAAAATAACAGTTTTCTTTGTGAATATATTGTAAAATGTAATTTATTCATGTGATGCAAAGCTGAATTTTCAGCATCATTACTCCAGTCTTCAGTGTCACATGATCCTTCAGAAATTTTTCCACTTCTCTTATTATTATCAGTGTTGAAAACATTTGTGCTGCTTAATATTAATTTGAAATAATTCGATTAAGTAATTATATTTAAATCAGTAACTGTACTTTGTGCTGCTCTGAAAACTATAAAAGGTCTCACGGGTCTCTGTTTTGTCATTCAGGTCTAGCCGGGTCATGTCTCCCCCGATTTAACACCATGCCCTTCCTGTACTGCAATCCTGGAGACGTGTGCTACTATGCCAGCCGCAATGACAAATCCTATTGGCTGTCCACCACCGCACCAATTCCCATGATGCCCGTGGAGGAGGCCGAAATAAAACCATACATCAGCCGCTGCTCCGTGTGTGAAGCTCCTTCTGTGGCCATCGCCATTCACAGTCAAGATATAACAATCCCAAAGTGCCCAGCAGGCTGGAGAAGTCTCTGGATTGGCTATTCCTTCCTTATGGTGAGACTTGATTTCTAAAATGTTACACCTCCATCTTTTTAACAGTCCTCTAACTCATTCTGTCACGCTCTCGCAGCACACGGCAGCTGGAGATGAAGGTGGCGGTCAGTCTCTGGTGTCTCCAGGCTCCTGTCTAGAAGATTTCCGCACCACTCCTTTCATCGAGTGTAACGGGGCCAAGGGTACGTGCCACTACTTCGCCAACAAGCAGAGTTTCTGGTTGACATCTATCGATCAGACCTTCCAGAGTTCCCCTTCCTCTGAGACACTGAAAGCCGGTCAGCTCTTGTCACGCATCAGCCGCTGCCAAGTGTGTATGAAGAACCTGTGAGCTGTAACCTGTGAACAACTTTGACACTATTGCAGCAAAGCAGCATTACAGCATTACTTCATTCCAAATGTCAATTGGACGTTAACGTCACAAGTTAGGCTTTTGAAATTACTTAATGTATTTAATGTATCACATATGACGCCCTCAGATTCCCTCTTCAACACTACTGTGTGCCTTATGTCTGAAGATATGTACATGTGCATAATGAGAAGCAAAAAGCCAGAGATGCATGAAAGCATAGCTTCGAATATTTCTCTGAATTATTTACTTTTATATATATGAAATGGTGCTTAATTTCTAACGTATTACCTCAGCATTATCAGACCTGAATTAATATTACCAAAAACATACAGCTGAACCAAAGAAGCCCATGCTTATGCACTTCTCCACCCTTCTGTGTTATGTAGTAGCACTTTGTGAAATGAGGGGCTGGGAATAAAGAACTGATCTTTTTTTTAATTTTTATATAAAGGCAGTATCTATTTACGCTAAATGCATGTGAATATGAATCAACATTCTATTAGTAATCATTTCATGTGATTAAAAACAAACACACACATGCACTATTGATGCTTTGCAGACATGGCACATGACACACCTCATAAAAATGTAATTTGAAGCAGGACTGTTGGTTTAATAAATATAACAAAGATTTACAAAGACAGCAAAATATAATCTTGTTCTGAAAGGACCTCATCATTTGACAAGATTTGTGAGGATTGTGATTGCAATAAGAATTGTTTTCCAATCATTGTCCATTCTCTTTTATTTAAAAAAATGACTAAAATAATCGTTAACAGAACCACTGAGTCAAAATTTTTAATCAGAATCTAAACCAGAATCATTTCATTCCACACGATTCCCATCCCTATAGAACAGCCATGACATCTATCAGGATCAACGGCACAATGCTTAACTGTGTGGCTACTTTAGATACAGTGCCTTCTGTTAGTATTTTAACTCTTATATAAATATAATTTCACCAGACTTACACTAACACCATCTTCTGCTGCCTGTACATTATTTTTGCTTTGCGTTTGTTTTGTTGATGTGCTAGAACTGAACAGCTTAGAATCAAGTATTACCCCGTATTGTGTAATGTTGTCACCTGACACTATTTATCAGATGGAGACAAAGAGTAGGGTATTCATTGGGTATTTTGTTTCATAAAGGTCATCGACTCTGAGACTTGAAGTTTTTAACTAGTTTTGTCCAGTCAGGAGGCTCTGGATTCTGGTTTGTTTGAGATGAACCCTCTCTTGGTTACACCGATTGCACTGATTTTCTCTGAGGTTTACAGGACACATGTTCAGGTCAATGGAAGACTCGAGTTTAATCTTTGTCCCAATTTCACATGCTCAAGCAGGCTATATCTTCAGTAAACAAAGTCTAGAAACAATTGCTAAACCAATTGTGGGTCACCTAAACGTGGTCAAGCTATTTTGGACTTTGAGCAGCTTTGCTCATTTTCAGTGCACATTGCACAAATATTATTGTCCTGAAGCCCATAAACAACTAACCTGTATTTGACACAAAGAGAACCAAAAACGATTATAATTCAAAACACTTTTTGCATTGAAAACATGTCACTGCTTTTTAATCAAATGTACTTTAAATGTAATTATGTGGAATATTTGAAGACATTGATTTTGAATTGTAGTGTTATTGAATAAAAACAATAAATGCTTTTTGTTTGTTATGTTTGTGTCATCTCTCATTTTAATGATATCTGAACAATATCTACCTTGTAGAAAGTGAAGTATGAACTCGTACACACTACTGTTCAAAAGTTGGGGTGCAGTTTTTCTTTCTTTCAGCAAGAAGCAATAATAATTCAAACTGATAGCAAAGACATTTATATTGTTCCAAAAGATTTCTATTTTAAATAAATTATGTTCTTTTTAATGAATTAAAAAAAAAATCAGTTTTCACAAAAACACAACATTGATAATAAGCATATTACCATAGTAAAGTATAAGCATAAAAATCAGCATATATGAATGATATCTGAAGGATCATGTGACACTGAAGACTGGAATAATGATGCTGAAAATTCAGCTTTGATCTCACAGGAATAAATTACCTTTAAATATTTTAAAACAGAAAACAGTTATTTTAAATCTGAAAACTATTTTCAAAGGAGACTACTTACAAGATATTTTAAACATGTGACGAATCCTAAAACTTGAAAGCTACTGCACACCAATCACACAGACTAACCCATTTATTCCAAACTTTAGGAATTTTTATTTTTCTCAACTTAGAATAAGTGAGGCATTATCAGAAAATATTCATGTGATTTTCACAAAAATATAATGTACTCAAGATATAATTAAAAATAATAATCATCAGCGATACGTCCATTTCATTCCATTAATGCAAAGAAAAAAATATTTTTTTTTTTTTTTTTTTTACAAAATTAAAACTGAAAAATCAGCTATTCTGCATGATTATCAAGTGCATCTATCTTTTAATTCCCCCAACAAGTTTCTTTAATACTGCTCTGGAGAAGAAGAAAAAAAAGTACATAGTAGTAGTTCACATGAACTCTAGTTTTAGGTATGATTTTGATCCATTCCTCCTTTGGCACGGATTGACAATCCCACAATCCTCACGTCTCCTATGTTTGTCCAGCTCTAGGCACAACATCCTGCTTTAGTCCTTTTCCCCTCCATTGGCGTCTCCAGGTCCACAGTGGCGCTCTCTCCCTCGCTCCTTTTCTTCAGGATAGAGGGCAGAACCAGTTCAAAGAGGGTTTCAAACAAAGCATCCACATTGTAACCTGTTTTAGCGCTTGTCTCAAAGCACATCCTCTCAGCAGGCAGACAGGCCTTCTCCTCCAGGCCTTTGTAGCGAAGCACACGGCCGTACAGGGCCACGGCGTCCTCTCTGCTGACCTGTTTGTGCTGAAGCGGAGTGGCGGGAGGAGTCGGACACGTGACCACAGGATGAGGTTCGTCTCTTCGCTCGCTCTCTGTGTCTGACTCTTGAGCGAGAGCGTCTGTAAGGTCCGCTTTGTTACCCACAATGGCAAATATGCAGTCAGTGTTGGCAGTGTCGGTCAGGGACAGGAAGCGGTTTTCCAGCTCAGCCAGGCTCTGCCAGTTGGTAACGTCATAGGTGAGGATGACTGCAGCCGCGCCACGGCAGTACATGGAGCCCAGGCCATGAAACTGCTCTCGTCCTGAACACAACAGAAAACACAAGCAGGAGGGTAAAGCACAGTCATGCAGTACTGCATTTCAGATTTGAGTTCTGTTTAAACTGAATACTTCTATATTCATTTTCTAAGACAAAATCATACAAAAACATACTTGCATACTTTTTATTTTTTTACAGTTCATGTTATCATGTCCGTCAAAAACTTAGGCTGGCTGTCAGTTGGAATATTAGAACTATAAGCATCTACACAACACACTCAATCACTTCACTGTACTTGTTACAGCCCTGCTGCTGGTGATTCACTCAATAGAATTAAACACAAGTAACCTGAATAGTTCTAAGAGGCCACATCTATTTAATAAACTAAATAAAGAGTTACAGACTGAAAAAAAACCTTCTTTCACTTTCTCCTCTAAAACGAAAGCCAAAGGTTGTTGGTCATGATACTGAGAGCTGTAACAGCAGAAATACAAGAGCTCATTGTTGTAGAAATATGTAGTGATCTTCAACTAACTTGGCCTCTGCTGTCTGTGTCTGAAGGGTGAGAGAGAAACAAAGCTCTCTTCATTTTTGCCTCATGCACTATAAATAATTAGTACTTATAAATGCTCATTTTAATTTTACAATACTTGCATATAATCAAGACAAGTTCAAGGGATAAAATTAAGGAATTCAGTTTACATTACCCACTGACATTAAAATCTTCATTGTACATTAAAAAAATGAACAATGTAACTTTAACATGCTTTTATCCAAAGGTATTATAACATATTCAAGGCATACATTTTATCTTTCATGAATTCCCTGAGATTCAAACCCATGAACTTGCGTTGCTAGCAGCATGCTGTACTGGCTGAGCAACAATAGCTGCTCAGACATGGTGAGCTAATACAGAGGAAGTAAGCTTTACTATTATTACCCATCACCAGATGAACTAATGATAAGAATAAAATGGGTTAAAGTTCATGTAGCACCTGCTGCTCTGCAGATCCTTCTGAAGAATTCAAACATTACAAATGACTGACTAAACATCTCTGATCATTTCAGCCTGATCTCAGTCTGAGTGCATCTCTTTTACATGCAGAGAATTTACACGTTGTCTAAAGCCTGACATGTGCAATAGAATGTTTGCATATGTGTTTTATATTTTAATATATAGTATGATATAGAACATGGAGCTCATACTTGATGAGGAAAAATACATTATTTTTGTTCAGAGGCCCAAACGGAACAAAAATATAAAATTTGGTGCATACGTTATTATTAAGTTAGTAATATTGATTCTGACTGTATATACAGTATAACAGTATAACAGACAGTGTTGGGGGTAACGCATTACAAGTAACGCGAGTTACGTAATCAGATTACTTTTTTCAAGTAACTAGTAAAGTAACATTACTTTTAAATTAACAAGAAAATATCGGAGTTACTTTTTCAAATAAGTAACGCAAGTTAATTTGTTTTCCTAAATTATTCACTGACACCTTTCCAGTCCCCGTGTTGAGAGAACATGGGAGTGAGGTGCAGAGGCATTTTCTTCAGCCTGAGACTTATTCATTTCACTCTTGTTGTGAAAGGGCCTTTACAGTCGCCAAAAATATAACTTTTGGGATTTCTGTTATTAAAAATAAATAATCAAGTCCAGCCCAGGTAACAAAAAGTAACGCAAAAGTAACGTAATGCATTACTTTCTATAAAAAGTAACTAAGTAATGCAATTAGTTACTTTTTTATGGAGTAACGCAATATTGTCATGCATTACTTTTAAAATTAACTTTCCCCAACACTGATAACAGACAGTTTATTACACTATAAATATCAGTTGTTGTAGTGTTGTCAAAAGTACCGACCGCAATACCATACGGTACTGAAATTTTAAGAACGTCCTTTTCCCACTAAGAATTTGAGCGCTGTTGAGCGGATTATTAAACAGCGCTGATTGGTCATTGTTCACGCGCTCAACAGATACATCTGTGATTGGCTTCAATGATCATCGCTTCACACTCTTCACCGAGCGCTTCATTGATCATTTTTTGTTATCAACATTTTTTTTATTTTTTCACACATAACACAACATAGCATCCAAAATATAACAAAACAAAACAACAGACACATAGTCAACAACTCAAGGTCCAATCAAAAGTGAGGGAGAGAGGGAAGGACAATAAAAACAGAAAAGTCACTCCTTTATACAATCACGTATATCAAACAAAAAACACTGCCAATCATCAATGGTCAAAGGCTTGGCCCCACCGACTCGCGCCGTTGCACATTCACACGTCACTATTTGCAGGAGGTTACGGATCCAATATGTTTTTCCACACATGTGCGGTGTAAACCAGTTCTGGATTATTGTCTTCTTCGCAGCTGTAAAACCAGCAAACAACATTCTCTTTTGCATTGAACTTATACAGAGACCAGAATCATCATCAAGAAGACACAAACTGGGTTAACAGACCAATCAATTCGCAGTAATGATGACAAAACCAGGTTTACATGTGTCCATAGACTGATGACGACAGGACATTCCCAAAACATATGCAGAAAAGTGCCTGATGATGTAGTGTTACATATATGGCAGTTCAAATTTGACTGTAGTTTCATTTTAAATCTTTTGTAAGGAGTTATGTATGCTCTATGAATGACTTTGAAGTGAATAAGACGATGAGCCAAATTTTTAGATGTTAAGCTGAGATTAGACCACACCCTCTCCCAGTCGACAGATAAATTAAGGTCAGATAATTCCCTGCTTCATTGATCATTGAAGCCAATCACAGATGTATCTGTTGAGCGCGTGAACAATGACCAATCAGCGCTGTTTAAGAATCCGCTCAACAGCGCTCAAATCTTAGCGGGAAATGGACGTTTTTTTAAATATCAGTACCGAATGGTATCGCGGTCGGTACTTTTGACAACACTAATCAGTTGTCACTCTATATCTCCCAATAATATGTCTTGACAATATTTAAAAGCTTAGTTCTATGCTCAAAGCTCTGCAGTTTTTATTGTTTGGGGCAAAACATAATGCAATGGGGGGTCGTTTGAGTTTTCCCTCTTTTCCTTGCTTTCCTTCGGTTTTAAATAGCTTGTAAAAGCTCCGTGCGCATTTTACTTTCACATTCAAATTAGCAGCAATTCGGCGTCAAGCAGTTTGTTTTTAGTTCGCTTGAGTTTTCCCTCTTTCCCTCACTTTCCTCCGCTTTTAAATAGCTTGTAAAAGCACCTTGCACATTTTACTTTCACTTTTAAATTTGCGGCAATTCGGCGTCAAGCAGTTGTTTGTTTTTAGTTCGTTTGAGTTTTCACTCTTTCCTTTACTTAAATAGCTTGTAAAAGCACTGTGCGCTTTTTACTTTCACTTTTAAGTTAGCGGCAATTCGGCATCAATTGAATTGCAACAACAAAATACAACGTAGAACATATAACTTTTATTAACAAAACGAATAAAAATACACCATGCTATAGGCCTATGCCTAATATAAAATAACAAATAACTTGCAATTTCAAATATGTATACAAAACTGAAAATCAGTAAAGACTGAGGAACAAATAGGCCTAATTATAAAACGTAGAACGTTTATTAGCAAAACGATTAAGAAAGTTTGGCGGCTCGGACTGCATACACCTTTATGTAAAATAATGGGAAAAAATTACACAGTTTAAATAAATAAAAAATCAGCAAATACTGTGGAACCAAATAAATGAGAAACGAATGTTAAAAAAACTTCCAATATCACCTTAGATAAATGACAGGTCAACAGGCTTTTCAAAATCCAAAATATTTTTAAAACAGGTGCTTTTACATTTAGATTTGAAACTCTTCTGCCATCGTCTTGTCTGTCTCGCCTCACTCTTCTCTTCTCGTCTGTCTCGCCTCACTCTTCTCTTCTGTCTCGCCTCACTCTTCTCTTCTCGTCTGTCTCGCCTCACTCTTCTCTTCTCGTCTGTCTCGCCTCACTCTTCTCTTCTCGTCTGTCTCGCCTCACTCTTCTCGTCTGTCTCGCCTCACTCTTCTCGTCTGTCTCGCCTCACTCTTCTCGTCTGTCTCGCCTCACTCTTCTCGTCTGTCTCGCCTCACTCTTCTCGTCTGTCTCGCCTCACTCTTCTCGCCTGTCTCGCCTCACTCTTCTCGCCTCACTCTTCTCTTCTCGTCTGTCTCGCCTCACTCTTCTCTTCTCGTCTGTCTCGCCTCACTCTTCTCGCCTGTCTCGCCTCACTCTTCTCGTCTGTCTCGCCTCACTCTTCTCTTCTCGTCTGTCTCGCCTCACTCTTCTCTTCTCGTCTGTCTCGCCTCACTCTTCTCTTCTCGTCTGTCTCGCCTCACTCTTCTCGCCTGTCTCGCCTCACTCTTCTCGCCTGTCTCGCCTCACTCTCTGCGCGACTGTCTTTCATTCGGTGTGCTGCATTGAGCAGCCGCGTTCAGTTTAAATTGTAGTGTCTGTTCTCTAACTGAATTAAATTATTTTTATTACTATAACAAAATGAATAAAAGAAACTGACGGTGAGGGACGGTGCCGCGGTGGGCAAGTGGCGTAACCGGTGTTGTGGCTTAACACCGGTATCACCGCCAACACCGTCTATCGCAGCAAGCCTATCTCATGCTTGAGGTATTCGACCAATCACAACGCACTGGATAGCTGGCCAATCAGAGCACGCCTCGCTTTTCAGAACGATGAGCTTTGTAAAAATTGGCTCGTTTCAGAAAGGCGGGGCATAGTGGAGCAACAATAATGTACAGTATGTGGAAAATAATGTGTTTTTTGAACATTAAAGGGATAGTTCACTTTGAAATTAAAATATGGTATATCAACGCTTGACGGAGGGCGTGTCTGAAGCATGGTGCTGACGCGCCGTCATAGTTACAACAACCAATCACATACTTCTCTGGTGTTGCATGAACGGGATTGGGTATTTGCATGAGGCGATCTGATTGGCTGACGCCTCCGTTGGCGCTTGAAAAGTTGCGTCAGCACCACGCTTCAGACACGCCCTCCGTCAAGCGTTGACGCCGACGCCCCGTGTGAATGCAGCGTGAGCCAGAGCGCGCGCACACACACGTCACACACCGGATGCGTGTGCGCACTCAGATCACTTGGACATGGTTGTGTACAAGAGGTAAAAAAACGATATAAATACTGTTCGTTTTCTCACACAAACCGCTCGTTTCGTGTCTTAGGCCATCAATGTGTAGTTACGATGGGGAAATGTTTAATTTGGATTTCTCTGTGCATGTTCTTTTTCCCTCTTTCAAGTTCAAGTTTCAAGTTTTATTTGTCACATACACGACTATACAGAGATTGTATAACCAGCAGTGAAATGAGAGTCGGGTCCGCTCCATGGACAGTGCAAATATTGAAAAAACAACACAAGGGAAGTAAACATAAGATAAAATGAATAAAAAATAAGATATAAAGAATAAAATATAAAATATAAAAGAATGTGCATGACAGTAAGCTGTAGAATTAAATATTAAGATAAGCATGACTGTACAGAGAGGAATGTGCAAACAGGTTGTACATGGTTGACATGAAGCAGCCAATCACAAAAAATAAAATAAATATAAAAATAAGATAAGATATGTTACAAGACACAGAAAGTGTTGTGTGCAAGTGTGCAAGTGTGCAAGTGTGCAAATGAGCAAATGACACTGACAGTTATGAGGTAGAGAGTAATGAATGTGTGATTAGTGATTTGAAGTAAGTCAGATGATGTTAGGAGGCTGACTTTGAGTTCAGAAGCCTGATGGCCTTGGGGAAGAAACTCCTCCTAAGTCTCTCGGTTTTTGCCATCAGGCTGCGGAAGCGCTTACCAGATGGCAGCATAGTGAAGAGGCAGTTTCCAGGGTGATTTGAGTCCTTGATGATTTTGACAGCTCTGCCTCTGCAGCGTTTGAGGTAGATGTCCTGCAGAGAGGGGAGAGCAGACCCAGAGATACGCTCAGCTAAGCGCACGACTCTCTGCAGGGCCTTGCAATCTTGGCTGGAGCTGTTTCCATACCACACTGAGATGCACTGAGTCAATACACTTTCTATGGTCCCTGCATAGAAAGTTTTCAGGATTGATGGTGAGACCCTGAATTTCCTCAGCTGTCGCAGATGGTACAGTCTTTGCCTGGCTTTCTTAACCTGTGTTTGGATGTGTGTAGTCCAAGTCAGGTCCTCGGAGATGTTTACACCGAGGTACTTGAAGCTGCTAACTCTCTCCACAGGGGTCCCGCTGATCACAAGAGGAGTGTAGGGCAGCAGGTGTCTCTTTCTGAAGTCCACAATCAGCTCTTTGGTTTTGCTCACGTTCAGAGAGAGACAGTTGTCCTGGCACCATGATGTAAGTCTCTCCACCTCATCCAAGTATGCGGTCTCATCATTGTTGGAAATGAGGCCCAGAACCACAGTATCATCAGCAAATTTGATAATAGATGTGGATCTGTGAGAGGACACACAGTCATGTGTGTAGAGAGAGTATAGCAGGGGACTCAGAACGCAGCCCTGCGGGGCTCCTACGTTCAGGGTGATGGAGTTTGAGGTGAACTGGCCTACCTTCACCACTTGAGGTCTACCGGTGAGGAAATCTTGAATCCAGTCGCAGAGTGAAGTGTTTAGGCCAAGGCCTGTGAGTTTGGAAGTCAGCTTGATGGGGACTATGGTGTTAAAAGCTGAGCTATAGTCTATGAATAGCAGTCTTGCATAGTTCCCATTGCTGCTGTCAATGTGTGTGAGGGAGGAGTGGAGTATGTGAGAGATGGCATCATCAGTTGATCTATTGGAGCGATAGGCAAACTGAAGAGGGTCCAAAGTAACAGGGATGGGAGGAGCTAATGTGGCTCTTAACAAGTCTCTCAAAAACCTTCATGACTATAGATGTGAGGGCCACTGGACGATAGTCATTCAGGCAAGAGGGTTTATTGTTCTTAGGCACAGGGATGATGATGGATTTTTTAAAGGAGGTGGGAACCACAGAGGTAGCAAGGGACTCGTTGAAGATAGAAGTAAACAACCCAGCAAGCTGATCAGCGCATGATCTCAGAACCCGGCCTGTGATCCCGTCAGGTCCAGCCGCTTTCCTGATGTTCACTCCCTTTAGTGCCCTCCGAACCTCGTCCTCCGTCACGGTGATCACATGATTCTCGCTTCTCTGCCTGCTGCTTCCTGACGCGCTGCTCAGCAGAGCCGCACTGCCGCCGTTGCAATCAAAGCGGCCGTAGAAGGTGTTTAATTCTTCGGCCAGCGACGGATCTGCACTCACCTCTGCGGAGGATTTGTTTCCAAAGGCACAGATGGTCCTTAGTCCCTGCCACATGCGTCGAGAGTCATTGAGCTGGAAATGAGACTCAATTCTCTCTTTGTAGCGATGTTTGGCGGCACTTACTGCTCGTCTGAGAGCATAACACGCTGCTTTATACTCGCACATATTCCCAGACAAAAGAGCCTCGTTGTATGCGGCAGTGCGTTTGTTAACCGCATCACGGATTGATCTGTCCACCCACGGTTTCTGATTAGGGAAAGTCATTACAGTTATTGTTTCTGTAGCTTGTTCGGTAAGTGTGTTTACAAAGCTCACTGCTACCTCCGTGAACTCGCTGACGTCAGATGAGCTCGCCCTGAACATGTCCCAGTCGACGTCATCAAGAGCCGCCTGTAGCATAGCTTCAGAGTGGGAGGACCAACGCGTCACTTCCCTCTTCACCGGGGGTTCCTGTACGAGCCTTTGTTTATATTCCGGTGTGAGGAAAATGGCGGCGTGGTCCGACTTACCAAAAGCAGGCAGTGAACGGGCCTTGTAGGCATTCTTAAACTGAGAGTAGCAGTGATCCAGTGTATTCGGACCTCTAGTTGGACAGGATACATGCTGGTGAAAGTTCGGCATGACCTGCCTGAGGTTGGCTTTGTTAAAATCCCCCGCGATGATAAAGGCAGCGTCAGGATGTTGGTTAATGTAGCCGCTGATCACGTCGTGAAGTTTAGACAAAGCCAAGCCGGTGTCTGCCTGAGGTGGAATGTAAACGGCAGTAGCGATGACCGCGGAGAACTCGCGGGGCAAATAGAATGGGCGGCAAATAATGGATAGATGTTCCAGATGAGGCGAGCAGGATCGCGACAGAGAGGAGATATTCCTGGGGTCACACCATTCCTTGTTAGTCATGAAACACACTCCTCCACCTTTGGATTTACCGGCCTCAGCTGTTCTGTCCATCCGTAAAACAGAGAAGTTGTCAGACGGCGTTACAGCAGTGTCCGGAACCGAGGGCGTGAGCCATGTTTCAGACAGACAGATGATGTTACAGTCCCTTATGTCCCGTTGGAAACTTATCCTGGCTCTAAGATCGTCCATCTTATTATCCAAGGATTGGACATTAGCGAGCAAAATGCTCGGTAAAGGAGGACTGTGAGCCCTTTTCCTCAGTCTGTTTCGAATACCAGCGCTATTTCCACGGTGTTTTTTGTTCCGTCTCCTGTGTCCTTTGTTCTCCGCGTTCCGAAGAATCTCAAGAGGCCACGATGGATTCGGTGATAAAGTGTCCTGAACCAGGTTAGTGAAGCGGTTTCCAATGTCCAAGAGTGTACTTTTGTCGTAGGTGATCAGTGCCGACGTTATGTGTGTAAAAATAGAAATCAAAAGTAAGTAAAAAAGTAAATAAAAGCATAGTCTTAGCGGAGCGACCCGGACGGCGGCCGAACATAGCAGCGCCATCTTGGTAAGAGACAGTGACCTATACCTGCCATTATATGACTGACAGACTAGAACGGTTTGACCTAAAAACATCAAAATTGGATCTACTGAAGAAAAAAAGACACCTACATCTTGGATGCCCTTGGGGTAAGCTGATAGATACCAAATTTTAATTTCAAAGTGAACTATCCCTTTAAACCGCACAAACACATTGCATTACACCAAATACACCAAATAATGTTATTTAGCAACGTCATATGACCCCTTTAATTTAACTGTGAACATCCCTCCTAGACCCCCACCCCTGAGAAACAACTGTGTGAGAGACCAGTAAAACCTTGAGTTTCCACACACACACCCACAGATTCAACACACACTCATCTGACTTGCACACAAGCATGTGACTTTTTGCCTGTAAAGAGACAGCAAACAGCTCTACACGGGGTCATCTGTCATCTGAACAGAATAACATTTCACAGGAAATGACTGAGAAAGGACATCCTTTTTACATTAGATAGATAGATAGATAGATAGATAGATAGATATTATAATTCTACCTATCTATAATATATACATTGCTAATTCCTTTGTCATTTGACTTCGTGTTATTATTAAACAAGAGTCCAAAAGGCTTGTTAAATAATTGCCTTTAATGGGTGAAGATTTCAAACATTGACTAAAAGCATTTATCTTCAGGTTTACACTTTTACATAAAAGGAAGGTGAAATGTGCATATTAAATAAAACTCACTGTATCCATATGACATTTTAAAATACATATTAAAAAATTCCGCATATTTTGAAGTAGGTCAAGTTCTGTGAACTTCAACCATGACAGGGCCAGTTCTTAAATATACCATCTGAATAAGGAACAAAAAGTGCTGACATTCACAAAATAAAAAAGAATCACTGTGAGAAAGCAGTTCTTAACTATAAATCAGGATAAAACAAATAGCAACAAATATGAAGCAGAGAATTTAGGAAACACAAAAAATAACAAAACAGATATGACTGATCTCACTTTTATATGACATTATAACAGTGTGTTGATTTAGTTATAAGATCAGCTGACTTGATATTTTTTTACATAGGCTACAGCTTTTGCAGAACACACTGTAATAACCTGTTGTGCTCTTTTACTAAATAAAGTGTAAAAGTAGCTCACCTGCAGTGTCCCATATAGAAATGTTGTAGGGTCCCCACTGTTTGAGGAAGAACGCCCCTCCGACTGTGCTTATAGTGTCCTTAAATTTCCTCTCCGTGTATCTGTGGAGGAGAGAAGTCTTTCCCACGTTCATGTCCCCCAGAATGACGATCTTCACGTCGGGTTTCTTGGTCCTTGAGGCTTGAGACATGTCTCCAAACACATGCCACTCACGCAAACTCAACTCTAACAGGTAAAGTCGCCATATAAACAATCCAGCTATCGGTCTCTGCGCTTTAAACGCATGATCTTATTACCTCCAGTCTGACGGTCTCCGTACAAAGTTTGTCGAAATAAACCCTATTCGTGTGTGTTAGAAAATTCAATAGCAATTTTTCCCTTATATAGTTGGCAACGACGCCGATTGTCTAACTGCAGAAGTTTCAAGTCGGGTTTAACAGTAGTGCTGGCCGATTCGTCAATGAATCATTCTTTTGAGTCAAACCTTTTCTATGAATTGTTTGAACAAAACCCTTTCTGAAAGATTCGATCAAGAACTGAATCACAGAGCGTCGTTTTTATATGAATTGTATTATTGTTGAATGTAAATATTATAGTTATTTATTTATCATTTGACTGCAACTGGGACACGGGAGAATACAATAAATATGCTGATTAATAAAACTTATATTTTAAAAGGTTTATTTGAACATATAGGAGTATGTTGGGATGTCAGAGATCATATAATGACGTGATTGCGCCCTGGCTGTAAAGAAATCACTGAATCACTTTTGTTACCTGTTCTTTGAAGTGGACTGTTCAAAAGAACCGATTCGCAGAAATGAATCATACTTCTTATCCAACGGTTGTGGGCGGGGCAAATTTAACTTTAGTGTCAACGTCACAGGAAGTAAACAGTAAAGGCGGGGCTAAATAAATATCGCTGTTATTGCCTCTCTTTTTTTTTACTATCATTGTAACCAGTCTTCGCTACAGTAAGTAGTATTGCCCTGGGTTTATTTCATGTCAAATATGGACTGAATTTCGCTTATGTCATCACACATAAGCGACAAAGCAGAGCGTCAGCGGAAGTCTGATTATTATAGAGGGAGGACAATTCTACTGTTTGTGACTGATCGAGTGAAGTCGAGTAACACAGATCTATAATCAGAATAAATCTTGGACTTTGTTCCTGTTATCTGACTGGATACTGCAGCTAATCCCCGTACAAAGCTCCACAGCTCTCACTCTCCTCCTGAACAGAGTTTGTTTACCCGAGAACTTGATGAATCTTCTCAAACGTGCTACCTTCATTTTCTCTGAACAGCCACTAAGTCTGGCAATTGGTAAGATCGGAATTTATCAAACTTTAAGTAGGTTCAGAAGAACGGAATGCATGGACTTAAATGTTCTCTTCTCGGCGTGGTAACTGTAACCATTACAATTGCAGCAGTGTTGCTGTATGATAAAGGTAAATGCAGAGTCGAGTGCCACATGATATACACACAGTGGGGTCCAAATGCTTCCAAACTTCTTTAATTTAGTGCATTTTAATGTAATTAAAGTATAAACGTAACATTTTGAGGGAACTCTTGTCATTTGTGTGATCCAGTATGATTGGGGCACATTCCAAAGGTATTCACATGTCAAATGTGCTTATTTGACATCATTAAGCATCTTATATAGGTTTTATTCATTTAAGATCGTTCAAACTCTAAACAGCGTATTGTCAGGATTAAAGTGAATCGCACGTTCTCACATTGGAAGTTATGGACCGCACTGTTTTGTAATTTTATTGTCAGTTTTGTGATTTGACTCAAACTCTCAAGCGTAACTCGCATTTTCAAACACTGAGCACAATAAGCCAAGCTTACAAAGTGAAACTGCTGTTTCCTAAATGTATTCTTGGAGATATTCTCAAAGCTATTTGATTGTTTTCATCGCTGAGCCATGAAGCGCACGGTTGTGATGACGTAGTACACAACATTGCGGTGACGTTCTCACTGTTGTTGGCGCGGTAAACACTGGCGAAGTTCTAAGCAGCTTTGCATAAAGCAGCTCAGTTAATCTCGGCGATTCAGCGAGGCCTTTGTCGCTATGCGCTCGGAAACCGCATGAAGCGTCGTCGAAACGAGGCCTAGATCCCGTCGCCTGATCGATGCGAAGCCGACTTGGATTGCTTCGACCATCATGTTAGTGAATGCAACGCGCGGTTTCCTGTGGTCGGACATGGAGACCAGAGCGCTGTTGAATATCTGGGGTGAGCACGACGTGCAGACGGCGCTGGACGGAAACTTTAGGAACAGCCACGTTTACCGAGACGTCGCGAACCGTTTGTGCGAACTGGGCTTCGATAGGACACCAGACCAATGCAGAATACGGGTTAAGAGCTTAAAGAGGCAGTATTTCCAAGCGAAGGAGGGATCCAGGAAAAATGGGCAGTACCACAAGATGTGCAAGTTTTACGACGAGATGGAGAGGATATTGAGCAATAGGTCGTTAGTAGAGAGGCAGGATATTGATAGTGTTGCTGTTGGGGGAGATGAAACGATGGATGAAGATGCTGAGAGTACTGAACTCTTGCAGGAGGCTCACATGGATGGCAGTGGTGAATGCTCCTTTATGGAGCATCCGGTCAAAACTGAGTACCCATCCTGCCCCATTCCGGTGACAGTGGGAGGCATGAGTATGTCAATTTATTCTGATCCGTCAGAAAGCAATGATCTGCCATCTTTAGCCTAATCGGTCTGGTTTCCCGTGTGTGTGTGCGTGATAATATTCATGTGTTCTTCTCTCAAAGGTTCGTTTCCAACCAAACAGAGCAGCCTGGCGAAGACCAACCCACCCTCGACCTCGTCCAGCAGGCCACGGAGAAGCAAGAAGCGTTTCGCAAACATGTCGCTGGAGAAGCTGATGGAGAAGTTCTTGGAGCAGAGCATGGAGGCGGAAGACAACTTCTACAGGCTCGAGGAGCAGCGTCTTCAGGCCGAGGATAAGCGCAGGGAGGAGGAACATTCCAGAGAGCTGCAGATGCTACAGATGTTGGGCCAGATTTTCGCTGGCATTCGCACACCCTCTCCTGCACCGCAGGCCACTCCGCAGCCCTCTTGTATCCCTCAGTCTAACCCTGCCGTACCCCTCACGCGCCCCCCTTTTGGGAATTGTAACCATCCGCCTGCCTTGAACGAGTTTGCCAGCCACAGCCAACCAGCTGGCCCAGGTCTGCTCATGGAAGAGGGTGATGCTCAGTGTTCGTTTAGAGTTGCCATTTATTTTGAATTACCATTTGTTACAGTCATAAAGCAGCGTTTAACACAATGTTTTACTGCTAAAGTCCCATGAAAAAAAATAGCTCACCTCACCCAAATATGGAATTCTGGTGTTATTATCATCATCATTTCAGTGAAACACAGAGATTTAAAATAATTTTGAAGTATGTGTTTTGGTTCTTGTACATTGGGTTCATTCATTTTTTTTATTTACATTTATGCATTTGGCAGCCATTTTTATCCAAAATGACTCAAATCGCATGTGAAGTACACCTTTACATTTTTACTATCTCTGGGAATCAAACCCTGGACCTTGGCATTGCTAGCACCACACTCTACTGTTTGAGCTGCAGGAAAGATTCTTTATTAAATATTTAAAGCAGAAAAATGAGATAAACGGCTTGATTATTAGATTTCAATATGTCCAGGCATGACACGCCCCTTTCCACTGATTGGTCAACCAAAGATGAGTCTGTGCCATCAACAGAATAATAATCACACACTGCTGTAGTTGTACAGATTTTTAAAGTGTTTATTGCAACTACATTTTGTCTCTTTCTCTCATCAAACAACTGGACTAAGAAATGTTTTGACCTAATATTACCCGAATGTTCAAGGTATTTATGTATATTCGACCTCTTCACATAATGAAAAATCAAGTCAATTATATTTTTTAATAAATGAAAATGGCGTTGTTTTCTACTTTTTCTGCTCTTAATATTACATTAAAAAGGGAATGAACTCAATGTACACTGATCTATTTTCCATACAATGACGATGCTATATTGTGACTGAAAAGGCTCCAAAACCATAAAAGTGGTCCGTACAGCCATATTCCAAATCTTACAAAGCAATATTATAGCTTTATGTGGAATAAACTAATATTTTAGTCATTATTCACTGATAATCCTCCCTAGTGCTTAAGCTCTGAAATACAATTTGCGTTCACATTCAGACTTCAAAATAGTTGCAGGTTTGATGTCATTGGTGCTAAAAGATTGATTCTCTAAAATGGGAAGTGAGAGTTCAGAGCTACAGCAAAGAGACATATTTTTGGTGAATAAAAGGCTGAATTTTAAGCTCAAATGGCTTCAGAAGACTCGGATATAGAGCACAAGTTGTATGGGTTTATTCTTTTATGATGGTTTTGGGCCTTATGGAGCTTCACAGACTTTCTAACTATGAACAGTTGTTGGATGGAAAAGAACTGAAAAGATTTTCAAAAATATTCTCTCTTGTTGAAAAGCAAAGTTTGAATTGACATAAATTATATGAAAATGATGACACAATTTTCATTTTGGTCGAAACTGTTTTTTTTTTAACAAAGTACAAACCTTTTAAAACTACTAGTCTAATCCAAATGCATGGAACTGTAGTAAGCTGGTCTGGTTTGTGATGAATTTAATTATTGTTACTATATTCTTGTCTCAGTCATAGAGCGCTCTTTCTCTCTGGGAACGGCAGCAATGGACAATGTCATTCCTCTTGTAAGAAACACAATTCCTCCACTTACGTCCAAAAAACACAAGGGTCAGGACGGACGCATAGGAATCATTGGAGGATGTCAAGAGTAAGTGCTGCACAGATCTTTCTCGGGGCTATACGCTTACTAAATTATTATGTAAGCAGCTGTGGTGAAGCTTCAGTGGGTTCTGCATATGCATGGCCGACTAATCGGATTAAACCTTTTTAAAAATGAGATATTTGGGGAAAATGATCAGACTTTATATTAGGTAGCCTTAACTACTATGTACTAACATTAAATACTTATAACATTAAATACTTAAGACAAAAAACACTAAGACTATGATTTACTGTGTAACTATGTGTTGTTCTGGAAAATTTCCACTTTTTTTGTTAATACTTTTAGGGTATAGTTAGGATTAGGAGTTAGGTTAGGATTATATGGGTTAAAGTTTTGGGAAAAGGGTTCGGGTTATAGTTGTGGGTAAAGTTAACAGTATACTATAAATGTGAAAAGTACCTCAAATATAATTACAATGCACCCACATGTATATACATAAGTATATTGTATCTAATGGTTAAGTATAAAGGTCCTTGTACACTGAGTCTGGAATTTTCGTATACGTTTTTCGTTTTTTTTGTATTCGTCATCCTTTTCTATCAAAATTCTTGCAACGGATGTGAAAATGCAGAAATTCGAACCTGGTCCGAATTTTTTTATGATGGACGAAAGTTTTGGAGGCAGTGTGTAAATGTGATTGACTCAACGTGAGGTCATATTTATTTTTTAATGTACGAAAATTTCTGACGAGAATTTCGGACTCAGTGTGCAATGACCTTAAGGCCATCTAATGTAAAGTGTGACCAGGAGAATAATTTAATAATTATTGCTATTTTTACAGTTTTAGGGCGTTTTTCATATATTTCCTCTTTTTCGGAGCTGTTATGTTTAGACTGTGTAATTTCTAGAGCTTGCGCCTAACTTGCTCACTTTTTCACTTTCAACCACATATACCATCAAGGCATGCTCTGCCACAACAGCATTTTATTTATTATGCGTTACTGTTTATTCTGTCTGTATGTGAATTTGCTTGGTGAAACTTACATTGTTGCACTGTTCTTGTTAGGTACACAGGAGCACCTTTCTTTGCAGCTATCTCGGCTTTAAAAGTAGTAAGTATTCTGTTAAAAATTCAGTCCATTTTTTTTTTTTTCTCATCTGCATTTTGTCTTTTTATACTTTAGTGAGATACACAGTGAATTGTCTTCATAATCCATAAGTGGATCGACTGACTCATATTTATCAAAGAATCCTGAACAAAAAATGTATCCACAAATGTATTATGCAGCATTAATATTATGTTTTTAACAATGGTAATAATAAAAAATGTATTTTGAGCACCAGAGCAGCATATTAAAATGATTTTTGAAGGATCATGTGACACTGAAGACTGGAGTAATGGCCATCACAGGCATTAATTACATTTTAAAATGTATTCATTTTGTATTTAATTTATATTAAATAGAAAACAGTTATTTTAAATTGTATTCATATTTCACACTATTTTTACTGTATTTTTCATGAAATAAATGCAGCCTTTGTTAGCATAAGAGACTTTTCTTAAAAAAATTAAACATTAAACAAAAACATTCTTACTTAGCCCAAAATTTTGAACATTGTGATACAATTTAATGTCGTCAAATGAGACATCTGCATACAATCGCAAAAAAAATAAAAATAAACCAATGTGCATTGACCTTTTGCGCTGGCAAAATGGGAGCTGAAATATTCTCAAATGCTGAAATATTGGCAGATATGTCAGTCCATTACCTTCTACTCATCCAGCCTGTTTTCCAGGGAGCCGATCTGTCTCATGTGTTCTGCACCAAAGATGCAGCTCCAGTCATCAAATCCTACAGTCCTGAACTCATCGTCCATCCAGTGCTGTAAGCAGGAGCTCTTATTAGACATAATCCTTGATTGCAAGTGAATTTTATGAAATATCTTTGGTGGCCAACAAAAGAGTTTCTGACAAGTAATTTTTATGGATCTCCAGGGATATTTGATTCAATCCTTTTTAGCAGCTGAATCACATTTGGTTTATTGTCATGTCGAGAGAGATTTAAGCATGATGGTGCTGTTTCTCCAGAGACAGTCCCAATGCTGTGGAGGAGATCGAGAAATGGCTGCCCAGGCTTCACAGTCTGGTTGTTGGACCAGGTCTGGGGAGGGAAGATATGCTTCTGAAGAATGCTAAGGCAAGAAAAAAAAAACACATCTCTTCCATCTTTATTTGATCCTCTAACTCTAGCACTCTCTATTCTAATTCTATTATTTAAAAATAAATAAAAAAAAACTTGTCCCTTTTAGACTTGCACTCTATTCATTTACTAACTGCTTGTTTTTTTGTTTTTTTAAATAAAGTAAAAAAATAAATAAATAATAACACTAGCTTCTCTAATCTTTTTGTATTCTATCTATTTGTTTTCTTTTTATTATACAATTAACAAAATCAAAAAAGGCCTCTAACACTAGCTTGCTCTATTCTTTTTCTATTCTTATAGTTTAATAATAATTAGTTTTCATTTTATTTATATAATTAAAAAAAAAAACTTGCTAGTACGTGTACTGCGTTAAGCTCACTGAGACTTGTTATAGCACTTGCATATCATTGCTCTTTAGTTGATTTTGATTGGTTCCTCATTGTAAGTCGCTTTGGATAAAAGTGTCTGCTAAATGACTAAATGTAAGAGAAATGATACCATAAAAAAACTTCTTATGATTTTGTGTGGCAATTTAGTTAATAATATGAAACACAAATAGCATTAATATCTTTTCTTTTTAAAAAGGTAAATTCTATCTGATTCCCTTAAATAGTACCCACCACAAACTTTGATAAACCTCTTGTTCTAGAACAGGGCTATTCAATTAATTTCATTTGAGGGCCGGATTATTGAATTGAACATTTCAAGGGGGGTGGGGGGCCGTCCCGATCTTTTTCTGGGGGCCTATAAAATTGGAAATTACATTTAAATGCATATTCAGCAGTAAAATTAACTAATATTACCAACAGTAACATCTATAAAAGGTTAACATTAGTGCTGTCTGCCATTCAATAAAAAAAAAAAATCAAATTTTTTCTGTAATTAATTAAAAAAATGTGACTAAACGCATATTAATATATTTGTGTTATCATATTTTCACACTGAACTTCCAAATTAATATAGAAACAACATAAAGATGGTATATTTTAAATATGTGTTTAATGGCATCTTTTTACTAGCCTATTATTAACGAAGAAGTATCATTGATACAAATAATGTTACTGTTGTCTCTTAAATCCATTTTTCCTTTAATTTATAGCCATTTAATATTATAATGGTCTTATAAATATTTATATTTATAATGGTTAAATATTTATAAATGTTATATTATTTTTGACATTTAATAAGCTTTGAAAAATATAACTTTATAAGTGAACTTAAAACAATCTTCACATAAACTACAGGTGCATCTCAATAAATTAGAATGTTGTGGAAAAGTTCATTTATTTCAGTAATTCAACTCAAATTGTGAAACTCGTGTATTAAATAAATTCAATGCACACAGACTGAAGTAGTTTAAGTCTTTGGTTCTTTTAATTGTGATGATTTAGGCTCACATTTAACAAAAACCCACCAATTCACAAAATCTCAACAAATTAGAATACTTCATAAGACCAATAAAAAAAAACATTTTTAGTGAATTGTTGGCCTTCTGGAAAGTATATTCATTTACTGTATATGTACTCAATACTTGGTAGGGGCTCCTTTTGTTTTAATTACTGCCTCAATTCTGCGTGGCATGGAGGTGATCAGTTTGTGGCACTGCTGAGGTGGTATGGAAGCCCAGGTTGCTTTGATAGCGGCCTTCATGTCATCTGCATTGTTGGGTCTGGTGTCTCTCATCTTCCTCTTGACAATACCTCATAGATTATCTATGGGGTTCAGGTCAGGCGAGTTTGCTGGCCAATCAAGCACAGTAACACCATGGTCATTGAACCAGCTTTTGGTACCTTTGGCAGTGTGGGCAGGTGCCAAGTCCTGCTGGAAAATGAAATCAGCATCTCCATAAAGCTTGTCGGCAGAAGGAAGCATGAAGTGCTCTAAAATTTCCTGCTAGATGGCTGCGTTGACTGTGGACTTCAGAAAACACAGTGGACCAACACCAGCAGATGACATGGCAGCCCAAATCATCACTGACTGTGGAAACTTCACACTGGACTTCAAGCAACATGGAATCTGTGCCTCTCCACTCTTCCTCCAGACACTGGGACCTTGTTTCCAAATGAAATGCAAAATTTACTTTCATCTGAAAAGAGGACTTTGGACCACTGAGTTCTTTTTCTCCACAGCCCAGGTAAGATGCTTCTGACGTTGTCTCTGGTTCAGAAGTGGCTTGGTAGCCCTTTTCCTGAAGACATCTGAGCGTGGTGACTCTTGATGCACTGACTCCAGCTTCAGTCCACTCCTTGTGAAGCTCTCCCAAGTGTTTGAATCAGCTTTGCTTGACTGTATTCTCAAGCTTGCAGTCATCCCTGTTGCTTGTGCACCTTTTCCTACCCAAATTCTTCCTTCCAGTCAACTTTGCATTTAATATGCTGTGATACAGCACTCTGTAAACAACCACACCTTTCAGTAATGACCCTCTGTGACTTACCCTCTTTGTGGAGGGTGTCAATATTCGTCTTCTGGATCATTGCCAAGTCAGCAGTCTTCTCCATTATTGTGGTTTCAAAAAACAAGAGATACCCGGAATTTATACTGTACACTGAAAAAAATTTGGAGTAGGATTTACTTGAAAAAAGTTAGGAAACTTTTTTCACTTAGAAAATGTGAGTAATTTCAATAGAATTCCCAAGTAAAAACTAAACACAAGGAACTGTAGCTTTAATTAGAAAATCTCAATTAAAGTTTACTTGGAATTTCCCAGTAAATTGTATTGACTGTTTGTTTATATTTTACTGCAAAATAATCCTAGTTATCTTATTTAAAATTACCAAAGAAAATAAGTAAATTTAACATTGCCAGTTAGAGTTTGATGAATACGTAATTATTTTAAGTTAAATCGGCAATTTTCAAGTACATTTCACTTAGTCACGGTTTATAAACTTTACTCACACAACATAGCACTAAATATAACCATGCTATTAAAGCATGTGGTTCACTTACGCACATATAAATAAACAAGTAGACAGCTTGTTATCCTTTCTAAGATAATATGTCCACTCAATAGAATTATTACCCTAATGAACTCAGAGACATCAATACTTGGTACACCATACACAATGATGGTAACCATCAGTGGTTATTGTTTGAGTATGAATGGGTCATTTTGAGTAGAAAATGAACTCCATATGTCACAAAATAGTAAGTTACTAAACCTAACCTCAAAAGCTACCATAAAACAGTGTAAATACAACTCAAAAACAGTGAAAAGTGTAACCTTTTTAATTATTCATGCCCCAGTGCATGATGGGAAAAACGGTATCATAACTTTGATATTTACTTAAAGAATCCTTGTAAACATAACAAACAATTCCAAGTAAAATATACTTATAAGTTCAAACTTTAATTTCTACAAGCTTAAATTGAGTACTAATTTAGAATTTACTTAATTTTTTTAAATTCTTGCCTGAACTAAATTATTTAATGTAGAAATTACATTTGTTTTTATGTAGTATTTACTTCACCCAAAAATCATTTTTATCAGTGTAGGGATGGTCATTGATTGAAACTCAAATGTAAATATTCTAATATTTTGAGATAGTGATTTTTGACTTTCATGAGCTGTAAGCTCTAATCATCAAAATTAAAGCAAAAAAACTTTAGAAATGTTTTACTTTACATGCAATGAATCTAAAATCTATGAAAGTTTCACTTTCTGAAATAACTTACAAGAAAAAATGAACTTTTTCATGACATTCTAATTTATTGAGATGCACCTGTATAATTTGTATGCATAAGCTATATTGATTATTCTTCTAGCTACAAAAGTTAATCAGCAAGCAGAGCAGTAAGTGATTTCTCTTTTTCTTTAGTTCTTTGATTTACATCAATCACAGACTGCAGCAGGTTTCACTTTAAAAGCAGTGCTGTTTCTTTAATAAAACCTGATGCACATGACGCAGATGTGACACATATCCAATTTTCTCTACGGTCATTTAGGATTTTATAACTGACTTAAAGACTGTTTATGAGGTAACTCGCCAAAACCACGTATTTTTACATCATTGTGTGTGGTTTTGTTCATTGAAGCGCTGGCACGCTTGTCTGAAGTCTCAGTTTATGAGTACAGCCAAACGCGCAGATTTTCAAACTATACTTCCTGCTTTGATAAAAATCTTCATCCAGTGTCGGTGCTATTTCTCGTCAGACGTTATGACCGATAACACTCTTTAAACTTGTTTAAACTAACGTTAGAATTGTGGATATCTCATAGCTCCCTCACATAAGCGCTTGTCAAAACTGCCATCTACTGATGTTGTGTTCTCTGGTAGATTGTTGTTATTGCGTCTCTCCCTTTTCTTTTTGGCTGGCCCGGGCCAGTGTTGCCACCTTCTGGACAAAATAATTAGTGCAAGAACAATTCAAGGCGAATGTGCAAACCTGCGTAACTCTTCCTCGGGCCGGATGAAGATGATTGGGCCCGCGGGCCGCCAATTGAATAGCCCTGTTCTAGAAGCTTATGCTTAAATACTTAAATCATTTGTTGAAAAGTTTTGTAGACCATTATAATAATTTTGTAATGTTGTTCACTGCATAACATTTGTCATGTCTCCATTTGTTATTTTACAGTTTTATTGACTTTTGTTTTCTAAAATGTGGAAAATAAGTAGGTGTCCACACTTTTCACTCTAAAGGCATTGCACACTGAGTCCGAAATTACATAGTACTTGAGATAGAGGCAATATGTAGTGAATTACAGGCATGAATTACAGAACACAGGTAATAATTCCTGTGTTAGTTGTTTATGCTGGAGATGGCATGGGGGAAAAAACTGTTTTTATGCCTAGATGTTCTAGTGCACAGAGATCTGTAGCGTCTGCCTGTGGGGAGAAGTGCAAACAGGTTGTGTCCGGGGTGAGAGGGGTCTGTGATGATGTTACCTGCCCGTTTCTTCACTCTGGAGTTGTACAAGTCCTGAAGGCTGTGCAGGTGGACACCAATGATCCTTTGGGCCACCATACAAGCAAATGCTAAAATCCAGAAGTTCATCCACTTCATCTCGCAGCACTAAGCACTGTAAAGATCCTTGCACACAGAGTTCACAGAAATTGGTGGTCTTCTTTTTAATATGTGGCTCTAGTATCGCTAGCAAAGCATCAAACTGAGCCACTGACATCCTGAAGTAAACATTGACTCACCCGTGATAATCCTTGATAAGGAGGGGGAACTCTCCTTCCTCTCTATATATCAGGATTGGATGGACCCAATATTTCCTTTCTTTTTCTCTTTTTAAGAGGCCAGAGGACAACAAAATCATCCCCACTGCTGGACTCCATTTAGTACTGTTTTGCGAATTTTTCACAACAGATTAATTAATACGCATCGGACTCTGTGCAAGGTTTCTGTGCATAATGAATTTTTAGGATGACGAATACGAAAAAAACACATGAAAATTTCGGTGTGCAAGGACCTTTAGTATAAATTAAAACAATCGTTTTGTAAAGTGTATTTCTAGTGAGCTTGGCAATATTGTGTATTTTCACATCTATGTTTATGTGGGTTTAAATTAATGTTTGGCATGTTTTGTTTTAGGAGATTATTGAGAGGTCAAAACTCAGAGGAATACCAATCATCATTGATGCTGTGAGTACTGTTGTCACTGACACTTTTGATGTTGCTGGTCAATATGCTTTCATACTGAGCATGTTGGCAACAGCCAATAGATTTAGTGTACAGAAGGAGAACTGGGTCAGAGCTCAGAAATGGCTTTTTATATATTATGGTATTGATGTATTGCATAATGTCTGAAATGATGTAAAAACACAACCTTGAATTGACACCCAAGTTTTACTGAATTAGCAGGCTAGGGATTTGCTGGGTAAAATACTCACTTGCGTGTATGAATGCATTGCACATTCGTGTTTGTGTTTCTTTACAGGATGGGCTTTGGTTAGTCGCAAAAGAACCATCAGTCATTCAAGGATATCAGAGAGGAATCCTCACACCCAACTTTATGGAGTTTACCCGTCTGTATGAGGCCATGGTGAGTTTTGAATGTAGTAATATCCTATATGTCCTTTTGTATGTAATATCTAAGGCTCTTTTTACATGTGGTATTGAAATTCATCTCATCGTATCAGACTTTACTGATACTTTGCTGGGTATTGTATGCAGCTCAATTGTGTCTCATATGCTCACTTGTGATCAGGTCACCTGACATAGATGTTATTACCATGTATAAACTGAGCCTTTGTTTTTACAACATTGCTTTCACTGCATGCCCGGTTCCAGAATCGGATAACAGAGGTGCATCTGAAATTAGTGAGGGTGCTTTAGTAAAGTGCAGATGTAATGAACCTAAGGAACAGCTCCTAAGCACCACCTTAACAAGAATAACAATATACACTCAAAGAATTATAATATTTGCAAGTCATTACTTTTACACAATAGCATTTCTAAAATACCCTTGAGGGCATAAATGTGTTGCTGACTCATAATACATTTTGACTTTATCCCAACCATTGCTATGGTTACATTATGTCAATCACTGAAACTTCAGAAGTGATCCCGCATTTAAATGCTGCTGTCACTCCTGGCATTTTGTAGGCATTGTGTACATCACATGTACATGGTAGAAAAACTATTCAAATTCTGAATGGATGAATGAATGAATAAAGTGTGCAAAGAGTGCTTCTTTTATAATCACTATGAAGCTGTCACTCAGTTCACTTTATCACAATCTATTGGCCATTGCGTTTCTTTTACATTTTTTTTTCTTTTTCATTTAGCAGACATTTTTTATCCAAAGCAGATTACAAATAAGGAATACAGCAAGTAATTCATCATAGAGGCAAATAAACACGAGAAGTGCTCGTAATACAAAGTTTTAAACAGTTTTCAAGAGATCAGTTGCTCAAGATCTCAACACTCAACACTGAAAAAACGCATTGTAAACTGAAACATTTGATGCTCTCCAGATGTGCTGTTATTACAGTTTCAGCTGAGGGTGTTTATCACCTCTAGTAACCCTGAAGAACTGGGCCTGTTTTACTGTTATGCTCTTTCTAGACCAGGGGTGTTCGATCCTGCTCCTGGAGGACCAAAGTCCTGCAGAGTTTAACTCTAGCCAGCTCCAACAGCTGGAAGTTCTTAGTGAGTCAGAAAACCTTGATTAACTGATTCAGGTGTGTTTAATTGGGGTTGGAGCTAAACGGTGCAAGACATTGGCCCTCTAGGAACAGATTTGGACACCCCTGTTCTAGGGTTGTGGCTAGAAGGGATGCAGCTCCGACCGGAAATGAACAATGAAATTAATTTTCTACCTATTAGATTGTTTAGATTAGATTTTATTAACGTCTACACCTACCCAACCCTAAACCTACCTCTTACAAGAATGAAAAAATTGAAATTATTGTTGTACAGTGTGACAAAAATTACGCTGTATTGATGTGTGCATGCCCAGTAGAGCCATATGGATCCCTTCTAGCCTTAACCCTGTTTTAGACCACTGGTTCTCATCCAGGGACCGGTGGCCACTGGGGGGCTTCAGCAAACTTCCAGGGAGCCCCAAATAAGTCTTAAAATTAGGGTTGTAAAGGGGTTGAAAATGTCTGATTTTTTTTCCCAGAAGCTTTCCATGGGAAGTTAAGCTGATCGTGATTTAGCCAAAAAAACAACAACAACAATAACGTTACCAATCTAATATGTCTTGCAATATCCGTGCGTGCAAAGGTTCTGCGCGATTCTCTTGTTCAATATTCTCGTGGTCTGAATCCGACAAAAAGCCAATAGGATTTTTCCATAGGCTTTTGGATTATCGCAAAAAATAAGCTCTGTGTTCAATCATAGTTCATGAAACTTACACGTTTTGTCCATCAAGATAATATTCACAAAATAATATAACTTTTATGAATTTTGAAGCCTAAATAAAAGCGCCAGAACTAAAAAGCTAAACTTAGGCTATAAACGAACTACTGCACCACGGTCGCTCGCCTTCAACGTCACGACCACCACGATACCGACAACTTTTTCTAACTTATTTTTAACGTTCAGTGAAAAGGATTTACCGTTTATCTGTAAAATTTTTACAGATGTTATTGATTTTGATAATGAACAAAAATGTACCTCTGCATCCTAACTCAAGCTACTATCAAATGTGCATTTCTAAGAGACAAAAAAAGTGATATTATTATTATTATTATTATTATATTATCATCAGGCAACCCAAACCTGTTTCTTGATTTGAAACAATATCACTCATTAGAACATGCAGAAGAAACTAAGAAATACATTTTTCTACTTAGATATTTATTTTAAGGAAAATCAATGGTCTGGTTTCTACAACTTTCACTTTGGAGCAAAAATCTGTCTTTAAACTTGAAAGAAATAAAGATTTGACATTTATCGTGATAATTATCGATATCTACTGATATGAAAAAAATTATTGTGATCATTTTTTTGGCCATATCGCCCAGCCCTAATTCCTATATATTCCTGTTAATTTCCATATATTCACGATGATTCCCTTGTAAAGTTTTCAACTTTAAAAATTCAAGGAATTTTGCAATGTACTTGTATTAAGATTTTTTTTATTGAAATTCCCCCCCCAAAAAGTTCAACATTCAGCTTGGATAAGAGGGATTTTGAATATTGTCTTGGTCAAAGGGAGGCCTTGGAGTCAAAAAAAAAGTTTAGAACCACCATCCTAGAAAATTCCTTGTTTTGCCATTTAAAAAAAGTTTTAAATAATCAATACAATTAAAAAAAAAACTTTACAGACACCCAATACATACAATTGCAGTATTCATGCTAAATCAAACTTTGATTTCAGCATCATGAACCTCTGGACAGCACCGACCACAAGAGAAGTGCTCAGCAACTGAGCATCGCCATGGGCCACCTTACCTTGGTTTTGAAGGGGCAGGAGGACATTATTACTGACGGAAAGAACAGTTAGTGATTTTCTTCAAACATTCAGACTTCATAAGGTTCCAGTGCACTGTTTTCTGTCTCTAACATGTTGCTTGTCTACCTGTGCTCAGTGCTGACCTGTAGTCAAGAGGGTAGTGGGCGGCGGTGTGGAGGACAGGGAGATCTGCTCTCCGGTTCCTTAGGAGTCTTCGCCCATTGGGCGTTCAGCTCACCTCCAGATGCAACTAAAGGGTAAGTGGCTCCATTTTCAGTAGTTATTTAACGTGTCATTGCACATCACTTTCAGTTTAATAGTAAATGTTCCTTTTTTCCAGCATGAATCCCTCGCTGGTAGCTGCATTCGGTGCTACGTCTCTGACAAGGCAATGTAATCGCCAGGCCTTCCACAAACACAGCAGATCTACCACCACCTCTGACATGATCCAGGAGATAAGCAGCGCTTTCAAGAAGTTGTTTGAAAGCTAAACTGCATGTGTATCCATTCTTTTTCATGGTCATTATTAAGACTAAAGGTCTGTGTCTCAATGCTACTCATGTTAAATAAAAGTGAAGTGCATTGTTGAGCACCCTTTTTCCTTTTTATTTTAAAGTGCCTCTTTGTAGTTCTGCAATACAGTTTCAACTACTTCTCCACTTTCATGTGTGTGGTGGCCCTCTATAAACGTCATACTTTTTTTAACATCTGTCTTTAGATGTGTGTGTTATGTTTGCGAGTGTTTAAATTTGTATCTGATAACCCACCAAGAGATAACACTGTCCCTTTATGAATGAATTGCTGTCTTACTACTAGCTGCAATTTATTTATTGGTCTGCTTGAAAATGTTCACTTTCAAGTAATCAAACAAATGCTCTACCTTTATAGTGGATGTTCTCCTTGCATTAAGCTGTTTAACACCTTATTTTCTGTCAATAACTCACAATCCCTATTTATAATGTGGGACAAATTACAAATAATTGAAAGTGGCTGTCACTTTTAGATATAGTTTGCTATCCTACGTATTAAACTAACATGAAAGTTTTACTTATAACTGTTTCTGTTTTGTATTATTTACTCTGTGTAAATACATGAATTTGTCTGGACTTGATTTGGTTGGTAAGAGGTTTATTTTTTAAATCAAATGGGGAAGAAACTTGCAAAAGGTGTTCCATTTTAAAAGGTTTGTTGTTAGTACTGACCTTCGTACTGTGTTTAAAAGCATATATATATATTTTTAACTTCATACCTCCTTTGCAATGCACTTGTTAAAAATGAATGCAAATACCTTTACATAATGCAAAATTAGTTAGTCTGAAACAGCAGCTTAGTATGACGATCCTTGAAATGTTTATTAATTGTTATTACTAAAATGTCCCTTGTATGTTTTCATATAGGAGATCCTTTGTGGTATTGTAATTATAGCCAGTGTTGGGCTCATTACTCAAAACAATTTACATGTGACATGGATGTTTCATCCTTTCTCCCGACAAAATGAAAATAATAGCTGTATTTTCAGCTGCTATATGAATTTGATTTTAATGATTGAATTTTGGAATTTTAAATCATTAGCAATTGTGACAAAAAGGAAGTAGTAACTAGCCTTTTTTTTTTTTGGATTGTAACTAATATTATTACTTACATTTTATTAGTAATTAGTTACACAACTAGTTACCAGGGAAAGTGATATTATTACTGTAACTAGTCACTGCCCAACACTAATACTATTTAAACATCCCAGAGCTAATAAGAGAAGTAGTCGCCATTTTTTCCCCACCAAAATAGGATAACATCATAACCATGTTGCATAGAATCAGATATAAGAATATTTTAAATATGCATAGTTCCTCATCTGAGGTTCTTATTTTGTAACTGTTCACCACGTTCAGACATAGCGTGTGCGCATGCGTGACTCCAGCCTCCGGATCCTCGAGGTCTCCGTTTCTGGTTTTCTGCGTTTGTTCTGTACTGTAGTGAGCATGCGCAGCGTCGGTCGAGTTTCACGACTCACGACGGATCCGTTTCTGGTTATGAGGGCCTTTTTATTTTAGTGGGCATGCGCAGGCTAGATTCAGGTCTGAAATGATCCTTTTCAGTTTTGTGCTGCGTTTATTTTGTAGTAGGCATGCGCAGCCTCGGTCTCCAGTGATCCGTTTCGGGATTTGAGGGACGGTCATATTGTAAGTGGGCATGCGTAGCTCCAGTCCTGACTCTCAACTGATCCGGTTTGGGTTTTGTAGATTCTTGTGTGAAGTTTGGTTCCTTCGGCGCGCGCGCAAGTGTGATGTGCGTCTCGTCTCGCCTCCCCTTTGTACGCGCTTTGTTTGGGCGGTGCACTTAATAAGACCAGACATCGTAAAGTCCACCATTTTTGTGAGCATTTTTATTTCTACGTATTTATAAGAGCGAGGCTTTCTGTTTTGCTCTAATGTCGGTGGGCCTGGACTCTGGGTTTTCTAGCGAGGAGGTGCTGAATATCCGCTTCCCTCTTCACCGCGCCTGCAGAGATGGAGATGTGGGTGCGCTGTGCTCGCTCCTCCAGTGCAGCGCAGATCAGCTGGCCGTGGAGGACTCTTTCTACGGGTGGACTCCTCTACACTGGGCTGCACACTTCGGCAAGGTACATAATCACATTCATGTATGAGCAGCATGTATAATTGTCACCTGGATACAGTGTGCACAAAAATGCGTACTTGATTAAACCATTATTTGTTACTCTTCTTAATAAAATGCAATGTATTGCATCTTTCATTAATCATGCATTGTAAAGTTATTAGTGAATGATACTCAAACCGCATCAGATGATGATAATAATGGGTGTGATCTGACTTGTGCTGACGATCCAACGTTACTTGAACGTTGCGCATACATTCAGTGATGAACTGCAGACAGTTTGGTTTGATCTGTCTATTTGTTTAAATTTGTTCTTGTTTTAAACCAGTTTGTCTTGTGATCATTAACCCGTGTTGATTGTAAAAGAGCAAAACCGAAACTAAGACAAATTAATTTTACGAGTCCGTTTTCATTATAGACTCTTTTAATACTTGGGAGAGGAAATATGTTTGGGGAAAAAATGCAGTTGTATTGATGTGAAATGATGAAATAATTTTAATTTTCACCAGAACTGATATAGTACGTCATAAATTAAGTAGGCTAAATGCAACAAATGAGTGTTACATTTTTAGTGACTTATAGTTAATAACTTTCAGTGATTCAAATTGTTTTTGCATTCTATTTAATAATATATCACATGCAATGCAAAACGAACAAATATATGACACAACATTTATTCATTTGTATTAACGTTGTTTTATCTAACCGGTTATTCTGATGACAACATCTGAATAACCGGTTTTAAAAGCATAATTAGATGCAACAACACAGTAACAGATCTTGTGTCGTTTCATTTTGGACACAATGACATACTTTTCAACTGCTTTCACTCATTCATAAGTGTTTTTGATTCGCTAAAGAACCTCCTCAGTCTTTTTTTCCGGATATCGAGCTGCACTGTCATATTTTGACAGTATTTATCAGAGTATTTTTACAAGTGTAAGCTTGCATTGACACCTGTGGGTGTATTCTTTCCTCAGGTCATGATGTTGAACTTCAGGTTTCCCTCACTTTCTAAAGAGCTACATTATCTGTTATTGATGTGTTGTATTCTCAGATGTCTTGAGGTTACCCAAGCAGATGAAGTATGAGAGTCAGCAGGCTGATATAAACACCAACCCCTCGGTTTATTTTTAGAAATTAATCACTGAAAAGAGAAAGCATTGTCTGCATTGCCTTGACTTTCAAAGCTCCACGGGATGCGTGCATGGACTTGCATTTTAGCCGTTCAGACCTAAAGGGAAATTCCTAAGTGTCCATGTATGATCAACAGGGTTTTAAAATCAAACTTTTTCTAGTTTAATTACAATGTTAATCTGATATTACTTATAAAAAAAGTCATGAGGAAGTCATAAATCTCTCTGTTTTGTGCCACTCCCACTTTCTGTGCGCTGTTGGGTTTATCTGGATGGATGTAATGTCTTCCAAAGCATGGGAGTGTCTAGAGAAGAATGGTTTAAGGCACTGTTGAGTACATGAATAACGGGAAGAGTTAGAGTGAAATTTGAGATTTTGCAGGAATGATCGTCAAGGAATGTGGAAACATAACAATAACCATCTTTGATGCACTAAATGCTTCCGTTATGTATCAAATACAATTGTTTTATTACCCAAGTACATTAGACCAATAGTTAGCCCAGTTGGATGAATAACAGAAGTGTTGTATAACCCTTTCAGCTGAGAATAAATAATGGACCCTTTTACGGACTGTGAACATTTCCAGTTATTGATGTAAATCTAGCAAAGTTTTGTTTAAAAACGTATGCACATTTCTAACATTCTGTTAGAAGAACAATTGTTAACACCACTGCTAAATTTGCACAATGGCAAATTTGACATCTTTCTCTCTTCTGACCAATGTAATCAATCTCTCTCTCTCTCTCTCTCTCTCTCTCTCTCTCTCTCTCTATATATATATATATATATATATATATATAATAAAAAAAACAGAAATGGTTTCATTTCAGTACTTTGTCTACATCTCATTTGTTATAATTAAATTGTATTCTGAATAACCGTTTATGTGTTGTATTTTATATATCAGAATTAGAGCTATATCTGCAATCCTGCTCTGTATATCAATATTGGCATCAGCCATTGAAAAGCCCCTATCAGTTGAGCTCTAATTAAAGGCACTTTTCCCTGTGTCCTCTCCTGTCTCACAGCTGGAGTGTGTAGTGCGTCTGGTGCAGGTGGGATGTGGTGTGAACTCTGTGACCTCTCGGTTTGCCCAGACACCTGCTCATATTGCTGCCTTCGGGGGTCATCCTCAGTGCTTGCTCTGGCTGCTGCAGGCAGGAGCTGATATAAACAGACAGGTAAGACATCACTGCGTTATGAGACACCTTTTTGAAGGCGAGCATGCAGAACTTCTTTATTTACTGGTGAAAGTGAACAAACATGAAGTTATGTGAGAAAACAGAGCAAGAAGTGTTCCAAACAAGTGAAGATGAGGAAGAACTTGAAATAACACAAAGCAGTTGTTTACATTGCTCAGCAGCATCACAGCTGGCCACATAACTGTTTTACAGCAGCTTTGAATGTGATTCTTCTGATCAGAAATTGGACCTTGTACTATCCATTTTATGTAAGTTATACTGTTGTTGTTGTTTTTCCTTGAGTGTTACATAACATTAAGCTGTTAAGAATTTTTGCATTGAATAATCAATAATAATAAATTTAATGTAAAGTAAAATTACATTTATTTTTACAGAAAAAAAACCTGATACAGTTACAATGCCATATACAGTTAAAAACTTTAAATAGTCTAACATTGCTTTATATGTAATTTTATTGTAAAATAGTGTCCAATTTAATATCAAATATTTAATGTACAAATAAATATTTTTTACAAAAAAATGTAAATAAAATAAAATAAACAAAATGCTGCAGTAAGAGCCTGATTAACATTGTTACTGTGCCATATATGGTTTAAAAACTGTAAATAAACCAAGATTGCATTGTGTAGTTTTATTGTTAACAGAAAAATGACATTCCTAACTCATAATTATACTGTATACATCATTTTTCATCTCATTTTTGTTATGGTTTTTAGTGTTATTATTTTCTGCATTATTTTATTGTTGTGTGATGTCTGTGTGTATATTGGCCATGTTTTATGGACAAGCCATTTACAATGATTTCTGATTCATTTTATGGTTAAAAAATGGCAGATTTTGATTTGGTAGTAAATTGGTATATCAACATTGTCACTGAATGAAACATTATTGGTTAAATATAAAGGTATCTAGGTCACTCTATTGTTTAAGGTGAATTTCTGGCAATCACAGTTGCCTTTTTTGTCAAATTTAACAGGATAAGCTTTGATTGCATTAGGTTCTTTAGTCAAGATTTTGGTCATACCACCAACACAGTTTTCACATATAAAAATATTTATGAAATTTAGCTTAAGCATTTGCTCATTTTTGATGATAAGCCAGACTCAGTCAGCCTTGGTTCCTTCATGACTGGCTGTTTCACTGTGTTCATGTACTGTATCACTGTGTTTTCATGTGTGCAGAATATAGAAATCCCCATCAGCAGCGTGAGCATATTTCTGATTATTCATGTATTCTCCGCCTCCACCATTCACTGGTGTGTTACAGCAGAGAAATGAGATTACTAGGCCACTGTTACATAACCAGTGATGTGTTCTCCAAATATAGACTAGTTTCTCATCCCTGTTGGCTCAGACAGATCAACATTAATGATTTAAGGGCATCGCCCGTCCCATCGACTGATCTCTTACCCAGTCTGGTCTTGTACTGCTCGGATGAATGTAGCTGGAGTGAAAAGCTGCCGGGCGTCAATCTGACCCACATTCTTCTCCTGTGAATCAGTGATTCTGCTGAAAGACCTGCCTCATACTCCGCCGCTCCTTTAAGTGTTTACTGTAGCTTTCTGTCAGGGTGAAAGGTTCAGCCGGCTGCTCCACCAGCTTCTAAATAAATGATGATGCTGGTTGTGACGGAGAGATTGCACTTTCACTTCCAGTATTATGGTGATTGCTGCCTTATTCAGCAGTCTGCAGACACAGTGTTGTTATTGTTATCTAAAACTGTTAAAAATAATTTCTGGTAATTGACAAAGCTAAAATAAAATATTAGATGGAAAACTTAGATTTTAAGAACTTAATCTTGGTAAACAAAATTAGAAAAACTGAAATAAATTAAAGCTAAAAAAATAAAATTATATATATATATATATATATATATATATATATATATATATATATATATATATATATATATATACAAATATATATATATATATATATATATATATATATATATATATATAATACTAAAAGTCACAAAAGCACATAACCAAAATTTGAACTAAAGTGAATTAGCTCAATTGTTATAATATTAATAACATTATAATAATAATTAATGCTAAAATAACACTTTGCAGAATTTACCCTTACCCTAAACATGCAGCTTTGCATCACAATTAAATTATATTTGAAAATATATTCAAATAGAAAACAGTTTTTTACAATTTTATTAATTTTTCACAATATTACTATTTTACTGTATATTTGTTTAAATGAATGCAGCCTTTGCGAGCATTACAGATATCTTTCAAAAAACATTAAAAGTCGATTTTAAAAGTCTTTATGGAATTGTAATAATTTTTGAATAATTCATTGATTCCAAGTTCAGTATGAATAAATAATGACTTTATCAGCTATATGTGTATTAAGATTATACTGTAACGGACAGGTAATTTGTGTGACAAAAAAAAAATATCCCAATCCTGACAGTCCTGCTCCCAGCTGCTGCTTTAGATTCTCTGTCTGTTTTGTAGGACTATGTTGGAGAAACCCCTCTCCACAAAGCGGCCCGTGCTGGCAGCATCGACTGCATTAACACGCTCCTGGTCCAGGGAGCCAAGGCAGAGTAAGTCTTCTCAAACTGCTGCTCTCTCTAACTGTATCTCTCTCTTCCCTTGAATCCATTCAAATGCCCCACTGGTGCTTCATTTCAGAAGGGCTCCATCAAAACCGAAACATTGATTCTCTTGATTATAAGGCTTTATATTTCATTTCTTCCACTGCAAGATAATATGGTAAACAAAAGACACTAGTGAATTATAGTGAGACTGTTTTGAACCGTCTGAGATTTCCCTGCACTTCTCTATAAAAAAGAATGAACCTGATTGTCCTGAGTGGTAGAAATCTGACTGTTTTCAATCTCACATTTTTACTTGATTTTAAAACCTGCATGCATGAGTTACAAATAAAAGAATTTCAACTATTATGTTTATTTTCTCTTTATTATGATTTTAACTGATAAATTAAAAATGAGTTTGTGATTTATGTAGGAAGATTTTGAAGATAAAACATTTTAATAGAATGTCCATTTTTAAATGATACTAGATGACATTTTTAATGGACATTTTTTTAAAAAGGTTTCTCCTGAAATAATTTTAGAATATTTATCATAGTAAGTTGAAAGGCTCTATATTGATTTTACTGTTGTTATTATTATTATTATTATTATTATTATTATTGTTATTTTAGTTTATATGATCTGTTTTTTGAATGTTGACTTAAGACAAAATTGTTAAATTATTGTAAACATTATATTGAAAGGATATTGATTGAATTGATTGAGTAATGCAGTTTAATTGTTTTTGCCATGAAAATAGCCATTGCTGCATTAATTAATTAATTAAAGATTTAAGCCATGAAACAAGGCTGCTACAATTTGTACCTCGACAAATGTTGAATAAATGGATGTTTAAATACAAAAAGTTGTACACTTTTGGATCAAAATAGGCATGTTGTTATAATGCTATTATTGCATATTCCCTTATAATGTTTTTAAATGAAGATTGTTTTTATTTTATTTTTTAAAGATATTTTTAATTTAAGTAAATTGGTTCATCTTGACAGGGTAACAAAATATTATAAACATTAATGAATTATGTATCATGAGCTAACAATGAACAGCATTTTTGCAGCAATTATTAATTTTAATTAAGTTAATGTTCATAATTATGTTATTGTTCAATGATCATTTGTTTGTTGACAGTACATTATGAATAATTATACAGTTTGAAATGATAATTTAGTACATATTTAGGTATATGTAAACATTAACCAAAATTTATTACGGAGTGTCTATTTGCACTAAGCACTAACTCCACCAATGTGTGATTGGGCTAGTCAACACTACAAAAGTGATTGTGAAACATCAGTTCTAGTGGCGTAGATGGTAAAGTGCAGGCTTTTTACGTGATCAACCCGAGTTCAAACCGGCCTTTTGCCAAACTTTTATTATCACATCAGAAAGGCATTTATTTTCAATAAAAATTAAGGAAATAATCAAATATTAGAAAATAATTTATCGGGTAGTAGGGCTGTGCAATTAATCGCATGCGATTGTCATGCGCATCTCGTCAGTAAAAGCCGGTTCTGTGATTAGTAGTAAATCTCCATCACGTGCTTTCTGATGGAGAGGCATTTAATACACTGAGCCATAGTTCACTGACAAGCTACGCAATATCACGTTCATAATCACAGACGAATCTCATGCGATTATGAACGTGGTTTTTCGTAGCTTGTCAGTGAACTACGGCTCTGTGTATTAAATGCTGCTCCATCAGAAGCAGAACCTATCGGGTAGGGTTAAGGTAGGTGTAGGGAGGGATTTATTGTCCCAGTAATGTGGCATCCATTTAATCATTTTAATTAAAATTATAATTTACACTCAATACGTTATTGCTTACTGTTTTATAATGTACTACAATACTGTAAATAGCATCTATCGCTATTTACACTTAGTGCAAATAGCTGCTGGCAATTAATAAATTCTGTTCTTGTATTGTTCATTGTTAGATCATGATACCTAATGCATTAACTGATGTTAACTAATTGAACCCTAGATTCAATGTTGAACTTGTGTTCTTTTTGTCATCCAAGTTAAAAATGTGATTTTGAAAAGTGACCTAATACACTCAATCCATTTTGAAATGTATTTTGATGGAGCTCTTCTGAAATCTGTGAGCAGATTTGGAATTACTGGCTTAATTTTGCCTAAATGTGAAATGTATTCTGAATTCAGTAATTTGATAATCTCTATCATGTCTTCTATAATCCCCTGTGAAGTGCGGAGGTAATATCCTTTTTGTTTCCTTCACTTTTTGATTTTAAATGTGTTGCCGTTTCAAGGTTGTGAGCTATTGCACATTTCCTCATAGCTCAAAAGCTAACAACAACTATTTATATTTTAAATTGTCCTTGGTTGCTAAGGTTTTTTCTCTTGTTGGGAGATAAGATGAAATTAATTGTGAGAGACCCCATGGTCTTCTGGGGGAGATTGAGCTCCATTCAGAATGTCTCTGCAGTGTCATTTTATGGGTAGTATTCTTATTGCATTTTTTTAAAAAAAATTCTAAGTTATTTCTAGCATTCTAAAGCTGTATTCTAGCAAAACATTATTCTGTCTGAAGTTGAACAAAAAATAATGCAAGAGCACACATGAACAGCTCTTTTTGATTTTCAAGTTTTGCAAATAGAAAAACTAGGCAAATAGTAGCCACATAGTGTTCATCAAATGCCGGGGTGTCTAGTCCTGCTCCTAAAGGGCCACTTTCCAGCAGAGTTTAATTTATGCCTGCCAGAACACACCTGACTGAAAGTTCTTGATAATCTTGAAAACCTTGAGCTGCTTCATTTGTGTTTGGTTTGGAGTTAAACTCTGTAGAAAACTGGCCCTTAAAGGGATAGTTCGCCTTCAGTTGCTGGTCCCCATTGATTTCCATAGTATGGAAGGAAGAAAAAAAGAAAAAAACTGCAAGTCTATAGGGCCTTTCGCACCACGGGAACCTTTTCATAGTACCAGAACTAATTGTGGAACTACCCACTTTTACCCTTTTACCCACTTTTACAACTACCCACACACAACAATTGTGGAACTAGGAACAGTTTTAGTTCCAGGAACTCCGTTTGGAGGAACTAATTAGCTCCTACTTCAGAGTAGGGTCTAAAACAGTTCTATAGGAACTATCAGTGACGTAAGTCTACGCTGATTGGCCAAAAGCGTACGAAAACGCCCTCACCCGCCATGATTTAAAACGCCGTGTAAACATATACTGTATAAATATTTTAGCAACTTATTTCGCAAGTATGGAGAACAGCGATAGATGGACGTAGTAATCTTTATAAGCTTTTAAAAGAGAATAGTGTTGTTTGCTCCAGTCGAGCGTTGTTTGTTATGTGTAGCGCTCAACCACAGTGTCAGACCCAAAGCGTTTGCCACATGAGGTCATACACGTCCTCCATCCTTCTGTTGTTAACGTTGTTCTTCTTTGTTTCCGTTGTTGAATGCCGCGCACAAATGACGTCGCTGTCGACCAGCTTACGTCACTTCCTAGTACCCACTGTCGGTGTGAATGCAACCCTTTAAAATGGTACTGGAAATAGTTCGCGCAAAATCGTCCCAGTACTTTAGTACTGTACTTTTAGTTCTGGAACTAAAGCGGTGCGAAAGGCCCTAGTGGGGACCAACTGAAGGTGAAATATCCCTTTAAGGAGCAGTATTGAAAACCCATGACTGTCATATGCCATATACACGTGTAGATCCACTTGACAAACTGTTCTCCAATCATTTTTAGATCATTTAGATTTAGGCTGGTATTGCTATCGGTTGACCTGCTAACACAGATTTTGTAATAAAACATGCTACTGACTTTGCAGAGTGATTCTGATGGAAGCTCATGCATTATTAATGCTGATTATTTTGCCAACAGTTCTCCAGGGTGTTGCAACAAGGCATAACTGTACAAGTGTAAGCTTCTGTGTGTTGTGAGTTGTCAGAACACACATACAGTGGTGCAGGATTGTTCTTGTTGCTCATTCTGGAGAAATGACTTTCACCATTTCATATCTCTTGACAATGAGAAATGCCACTTGGGAATTTATTGAGGCGTACTTTAATGATGATGGAGGACATACTGAATAACTGGAAATGATCTGATGTTCCACAGAGACACCAACCACTTCCATTAGTGACTAAAACACTATTGAATATATTTCGGATCAATTTGTATAATTTAAAATGCAATTTTAAACTTAGATTACTAGATCATGAAATATGCAAGTCTAAATGTGATTAGTAATTAATGTGTTTTTTTATGCTTTTTAAATGCATCTTCTATGCTCACCCATCAGTTGACTGAGGTCAAACAAAGTCCTGCTTTGGAAAGCCGAGGTCTGATGTGTTTTGTGGAACAGCAGGTACAGTGATGGGCGTGCTAGTGTTTCTTGCAGGCTTTTGGTCTGAAGAACACAAGCCTGATGAATGCGCTGCAACTACAAATTCACCCCGCAGATGATGTTCTCCTCTTTTGAATGCCATATGGTTGTGGTCAGCACAACAAACATGAATAGCATTTGTAGTTATGTTAATGCCTTTCATTAAAACGGGTGAAACTATACAATAAACTTTAAATTGTTGACATTATTTGCATTTTGTATCTTGAACCAAAAAAAAAGATTGTTAGATTAATAATTTATTAATCTATGTTAATGATAATTTATACATTTAGTATTGTTTGTTATGTGTGTCCTGATTTGAATACATAAACATCAATGTATGCAACTTAAAATGTTAAAAATTGTTTGTATATCAATTATCATTCACATTGATTAATAAATGCTGTTCTTTCATTGTTCATTGTTAGTTCAGGATACCTAATTCATTAACTAATGTTAACAAATTGAATCTTATTGTAAAATTTTGCAATAAAACTATTAAGATAATTGCTACATTGTATAAAAAAGAACAATTACAGTTCTGTGCAAAATTTACAGTATACAAAAGACTAGAAGTCTGCATTCTGTAATTGTCATGTGGTAGTTATTTAACAGTACATAAAAATACGCAGCAACTGTTTGGCTGAATTGTGCATTTAACAAAATTTAATTTCACTCCCAGTCAGTAAAAAATACTGAAAAAATAGAGAAAAAAAAAACAATGTAAACCCACTTCTGCATTTAAGAAATTCCTCAGTTCAAGGGTAGCACAAATTTTTCAGTTGATCTTATTCTTAGTATAATATTTTGTATTCCAATTGACATGGCGATTAACATTTTTACTTGTGTATATGATACGTAAGAGAATAGTTTTTTTTTTTTTTTTAAAGCATTTAACTGGTATTTGAATTGAAAAGGTTATGGCCTTGTGTTAAGGAAGAAGAGAGAAACCCTCAAACGAGTTTCAGACTGTTGTTTAAGACAAATAAGCACCAGAGAGAGAAAAAAACATCTCCTCAAAATCTTAAAGGACACTGTGGTCAAACACCTATGCGTCCCAGTGGTACTATACCTACTATCTAAAATAGGCCTATATATGAAGGTTTTTCATATTTTAATTGATAACCTTGTATTTTCAGAAACAAATCTGTGATGCAAGTAATCTTATGATTGATAAACATTGTTTTTCTTTATCCATGAGTAACATGTGGCATTCAAAACTACAAAAGGAGAAACATTTTGGTCTTGGGGAACTAGGGGTTGTTTTTAAATGTTCATTCTCTATTAGTGCATGCGGTGTTTATTGCCTTATTGAAAATGCTTTTGAGATAATGAGGAAATGTGCATTTAGCAACCACACAAATAGGATTGTTGATGTTTGTTTTTATGGCAGTATGAACAATGTTTTAAAGTCTTACAGTGGTAGTGGCACTGAAGCCCCAGTCAGTATAAAAGCAGATGACAGCTACAGTGTGTCAGATTTATCCATTCAAAGCAGAAGAGAAGCTTTCAAATAAGGATTTTATAATATAGGCCTAGTTAGGAGATTGAGAGGAGCGAGGGTTTTGGGTTTTATTTTATATTTTAAAAATGTATTTAACCGTTTGCCTTGACTCCTGGAAAAAATATGATTCTTCCTCTTTTAAAAATTATTTTTTGTAAAAAACAAAATAAAAAAATGACTAAATAAAAATACCAATAAATAAAAATAACTAATAGCTATTTTCTTTCCCATATTACAAAATGTGGAACTTCAGCTAACAGGATTTAAGATGAGTTTGTTTGATCCTTCCCATCAATGGCACAGCACATAGCACACAAACATCACAATAGTCCTGCTCACAATATTATCAATATGATACATGCAAATTTAGAAGTATCCTTAGTAGAGAAGAAGTAATATGATTTTGTTAATAATATGAAATTACAAAATCAGTAATATGAAAAATACAAAACTGGATGTTTTATCTGTTTCCTCCCTACATATTTCTAGTGTTTACTTTAATTGATTTCTTGAGATCTGAATCCAGCTGATACTTCTCCTTAGAGGAACACGTCAGCCACCAATGAAAGTATTCTCTGGATGCTTGACGGCATCATATTCCTACCTTAAAGTTGGCAAAAGAGCACCATTTCATTGTGATGTCCAGAAATGATATTCCTTCAAGATCTATTGGACTGAAACCAAAATAATGTGAATGGCATGGAGAAGTATTTCCCTAATGTATACCCAGCAGACTAGAACTAGATTAAAAAAAGGCTTATATTCAGCTTAATGTTTTAAATGCCTTTGTAAATTTCCTGAAGAAATGAAGAAAGTGAGAATGGACCCCTTTTGAATCCTGAATGCCTTGGAATCAGATTCACAGTCATCAGTTCTCTCCATGTTTTTCTTTTTCCTATTGGACATCTCCAGACAGACTCATTCTTGTTCATGGCTTAATGGAAAGACTTCCCCATGTTTTAACTTGATGGATGGACACACTACAAACAGTCTCTCACTGAAATCTTGATTCTTTCTTCACTGAAATGTCTTCAATAATTTCATCTTCACCAGACATGTCCACTCTTCATTGTCTACAAATAGGCAAGTCCTTCGAAGAAATGTGCTTGGTCACATTTTCTTTCTTCTGTTCCCTCTCTTTCTGTGATGCAGAAAGTGTTGCCTTCCCTTGTCCTTTAAAACCTCAGGGTCTCATGTTGGTTTAACATAAACCTCAATCAATTCACTTTGTTCAGCTTCTAATGCTCTTTACCAGTGATGTACACCGCTTCAAGTGTACATTTTGTCTTTTGTCTTTCGTTATTACCTAGTGGAGATATTTCAGATAAAACATCCAGTTGAAATTACCAGATTTCGACCCAATGTCCTTAATGTAGTGTGAATTTAACTTAAGTAACTGAACTTATTTAACTCCATGTAAATTTATCTAATTTAAGCACCAAAAGTATGCTGTGCCTTAATAAGAATATGACGTCGCAGCCATTGCCTATACTTAACTCTTACATGTTGAGTCGTCTGTCTCAAGAAGACAACACAAGTCTGGCTGAAGCAAATACAGTTGCTTTTTGTCATTTCTTGGGGGGAAATACTCTGTTTACAGTTTACTATTAACCATTTAAAAGCATAGATCCTTTTGCACAGACTCTTATCATTTTGATTGTTTTTGATTTCTTTTTTTTCTCTCGTTCTCCCAAAGCCCTCGATCCAGAAGTCTGTCAGGAGAAAGTGTGGTTCAGGTAGCATAATAGTAAAGAAGAACAGGGTAAGGCTTAAATATCATCAGGGTTTGCATTACTAGATCTTAATCATATGAATAGCATTACTAGTATTTTGTTTTAACCTGTCTGCATCTTTTATTCTGAGACTTTGTTCATAGAGACAAACTGTTTGTATTTACAATGTCGCCTGTAGAATTTACCCTCTGATATATGATTACCCTATGATAAAACATGTTCTTTTATGAATCATCTGTCACCTTTGTCCTTATGAAAGTGGCATGATGACAAAAGAAATGGAGATTGCATTTTGTTAACTGTTACGGCAAAATTCTAGAGAACGTCTACACATCTCAATGTTTTTGCAGCTATTGAATTCGAAATGACTTGACTTTTTCAAGTAATCCTAGAAAAGGGGGAGAGCATTCCAAATAGACACTGCTGACTCACTCCAAGTTCCCTCAACGAAACTGCACTGTTGTGGCATTAGGAGTGTTCTCACTATCGCTCCCTTCAGTATCAACACACTGGCAAACTGTTGAGGTATTTCATGCGGTGATTGGTTTTACTGATAGGACATTTTGTACCTAGAACTTTCAAAAGACAAAGTTTTTTGTTTGTTTTTAATTTTTAGATCTAGTTTTTGTTTTTGACCTGCATGCTTTGCTTAATTGTGCCCTTAAATCAATGCAGTTGATGTATATTAATTTTCATTTTAATGTTTGTTTGTTTTGTTTTTTGTAGACTAACTATAGGACGTATCTGTAGGACAGGTCTAATCAGTCCCTTCTTAGTCTCGTCCAGAGTAAGCATGGTTTGATGCTCAGGAAGTTATCCGTTAGGGCTCAACCAATGGAAAAGAAATTATGAAGCGAAAATAGAGTGTAGCAAAGCATATCAGGAATGAAGAAACAAAATGAATGCTTCCGTTTCAATATTTCAATAAAAATTTCACTCATTCGCCAAAGTGAAATTGTCATGTCACAGTGAAATTTGTTCACACAGTATTGAACAATGAGATTAGCTGGGAAACAGTGGCAAACCTGGCAGGTCTAATATAGACGTATCTGACTTTCAATGCAAGAATATTGTCCAGATTTCAAAACTGGGAAACTTAAAGGGATGGTTCACCCAAATATGCAATTTGTCATCAATAACCCACCATGTCCTTCCAAACCTATTTGACTTTTGTTCATCTTCGAAACACAAATGCAGCTATTTTATCTGAAATTTGAGATATTTCTGTCCCACCATTGAAAGTCAATTCCACCAAAACATTTAATGCTTTAAAAAGGTCCTAGATTGTGAAGTTTTCTGAAGAGACACATTTGCTTTATTTGATTAACGGATTTCATTTATCATTTTACTCAATTATAGACATTGATCAATGCACATACATAAAGAACATCCAATATGGTAAACGGAAGCTCAAGCGTACGCGCTTGATGCATGAGAATAAAGCTTGTGCATCAAGCAAGCACATTTGAGCTTCTGTTTCCCATGCCATTTGATGAACTGTGCATGTTTGTGTAGCTTGAGCATCAGCATTTTGGTCTAATGGACTTTTAATGGAGGGACAGAAAAATCTCAGGTTTCATTAAGATGTCATCATTTGTGTTTCCAAAATAAACAAAAGGTTTGTAACATGAGGGTGAAGTATTTTTGAGTGAAATAACCCTTTAATGTGCAATTCCATAGTTTAAATAAAAATTAATGCCATAAAAGTAGCTGCATTTGCAATGTCATATTAATGCATTTTTTAATTTTTCGTGAAAAATGTTAATTGTGTGAATGTATTTGTGATTCTAATTCAGACGTTTATCAAAATGCCATTTAAAATTAAAGAGATTAATGAGAAGGAGAAGAATCATTAGGCTATATATATAATGTTTGTCTATACAGGGGCAAACTGAAGCAATTTATGAAGAATTACAAAAATAACAACTTAATAATTTCTAATTAATACATCAATTTACCCCAAAGCATAAATATTTATTAATTTAGTTCAAAGATTGGGAATGATTAACGTGTGTTTCTATTTAGCAATAAGAGGCAAGCATGTATCAAAACAAAAATAAAGTCTTTGGACTTGGTACAGTCTTCGTAAATAAGTTTTGCATTTTCAGTTAAAACGGTTGAATTGCACAGATGCAAATTCTGTAACATATGATAAACACAAGGCTGAAAGATAATCACTTTCAAAGATGATAAATATGCCTATGGAAAAATTTCTGAGTAGAGAAGCAGTTAGGAATTAAAGTCCGTGCAAAGCAATATTAAATGTGTTCTGAGTTTATCACCACACAGAAAATGTATTAACCACCCAGCCAAATGTGAATGATGAAAAAACGCCATGTAAATTATATTAAGTTATCAAAATCTTGAAAAAATAAACCGTATTCTCTGCTCTCAAACGTTGGGGGCGTGTCCGCTGGTGCGCTGAAACCACGCCCACTCGCGGGAAAGCTTCCGCCTCCATCTCAACTGTCAAATACCGCTCTCTCTCCAACAGCCAACTGTTTTGTAAATTATCGCAACCAGGTAATATGTATTTACGTGACAAAAGCATAGCTAGCTAGCAAACTGTAGCCAGTGTGTTTGCTAAATCCCCCCAAAAAAGTATTTTATCCCCGGAACGCGATTTTTACCGGGGGACCCCCATCGAAACGCGATTGGGCTAGTTTTGAAAACCTGTCCGTTCCGGTAATGACAGTAACTCGCGAGTGAGCGGCGAACCACTGATGCTAACGTTAATGCGCTAAGTTACTAAACTAGACTCTTAACTCCACAATTCAGTACCACAGAGTCTTTGACTTAAAGCGTGCAGTTTAGGCTAATGCAACATCTTAAAAAACAGAAACAAAAGCGTTTCTCTTGACAGCAGTTTACTAAAAAATAATCTACATTCTGTACACACCACTGATCTATAATAGAGAATTATATTATTATATATAGATCAGTGGTACACACAGAATTATATTCACTCATAGGATTCTGAAAACTTTGCAAGGTTGTATGCCACCATGCTGTCTTGATTAAATTACTATATAGCTAAAATACTAAAATATGTCTCAATTCAAAAAGCAAAATAAATATACATAACTTATGAACTGACACTTCTAATTGAATTTTATTTAGATTATTAATAATAATGAGAATTAAGAAGCAAATGTTTAACTCAAGTAGCAGCAACTAAATATAAATCAAGGTAAACTAATAACAGCATAGGTTTTCATGTTCGTGTATATTTTACGTTTACATAAACTGAAATGATCTCTAATTAAAGGTGCTAGAAATCTGATCTAACTCTGTGGACAATATGTAACCAAAACAGTTTTCAGTAAATCTGGCATTCTAAATTCAACTGGCAGTAGTTTCAGACATCTAATATCAGGAACATTAGCCTACACATGTGCAAGAATATTACATATACAGTATATGTAATATTCTTGCACATGTGTAGGCTAATTTTCAGTTTTATATGATATACTCATACGGTTACTGATATTTTGAGTAATATATTATCTGTAATATTCACAATTATTGAGTTGTTTGCTGCTGCAATTGCAAAAAAAAAAAAAAAACTTTCAACCATCAAAGTAAAACTTGCTATTTCATTAGATACCTAATACAAACTTCATTTATCATTCATTAAAGTAATGTATAGTTTCTAGAATTAAAGTAATGAATAGTTGCTAGAAATAGAGTTGTAATATAATTTATAATTTAAATACCTATTAGTGTTATCGGTACAAATTTAAAACCTATACATAAACATACAGATCACAAGCAGCAAATGAAACAAGGAACAAATTTATCTTAATTATATATAGATTTTTTTTTTCCTGTGTATACAACAGAAATGTTCAAGTCACTCACAGAATCAGCCCTCAGTGGATAAGACTGTTAATCAATTGTCCATATGATCATTGTGTTTTTGATAATGATTTCAGATTTCTTGCACCTAAGAGGATCATTTTCAATTGAGACCTGCCAGGATGGACACGTACCTTCTGAAGTGTTTGTTACAAATGTCGTTTTGACATCAGAACGTCCGAGAAGCATTCATATTTTTCTTCAGATTTTGGGTATGAATAAGTGGGGAGGGTCTGTTCAATGAAAAATGTTTTTTACTTTATTTGCTGGAAATTGTATTATTTTTAGATGTTTGATTTTAAACATGTTTTATGTGTTGGAATGAATGTGTGTATGGACTGTGATCTAGTTAGAGATTCAAAAAACATGTCTGAATGATTATTGTGATTTATATTTTTTGTAAATAACTAATCCATGAATGAACAAACCTTTTAGTAAAGCCACAAGCCAAACCCCTTACTTGATGAATGTCACTCAGTGGTAGCGCATACAGGAAATATGTTCAATTGCATAGTGTATCTAATGATCGTTACAGAATAATGATTGGCATATGTAGCTAGCACAAATTTCACACAGATTCATGAAACTCAGATGTAGGCTTTGAGTGACTGCCAGCATTTTCCTTCCTCTTTCCAATCAGAATTCCAAGCTTTTGCACCTAAGTATCATGTCCTCACAGTGAATTGCTTGTGCCTTAGACATTTATTCCAGTACAGTGCTATTGATGTCATTTAGCAATGTGTAAAAGGTCTTGGACCGTTCTGGAGGCACATCAAGAGTACACATTTTCGAGAAGGGTATAACTGCAGCCTGGAGATCTCCAAATGGGGGCGGGAACTCCAAAACGGGGTGGGAGCTCCAAAATAGGGCGTGGCTTTCTCCCATTGACAGACAGGCACATGACACGCATGCACAATTTTTTCTTCCAATCAACTTCAGCGCAAACTCCGCCCGACAGCTGATTCTAAAGATTTTATTGGTTGTGTCAATCACAGTGTTAATTTAATTTCCTACACTATGCTACAAAAAATGCTAACCCCTAAACCTACCCCACACCTGACCCTAACCTTAACCAGTGAAATTGGCTGCACGGCGGGATTGGCGCTGAAAAGAAAGTTGCAGTTCAGGAGATAAGCAGTTAATAAGATTATGCGATATGAGATCACGAGACGGGCCGTTCTGTAACTCCCCAACTGGACCTCACCGGACAATGGCATCTTTTTAGTTACACCCAGCGTCACTACCCCATCCTACCCTGCGAATTTCAAGCCCCGGGACACCCCCGTTGCTTAAAACAAAGTGATAGAGTAAAATCTTTCCCCTGCGCTGCGCTGGGACGGCTCGCGGGAGAGCTCGTGGGTGATTCCCGTTTATAGCAGAGGTTCAAACTCCGGTCTTAACACCACTAGCCACGAGCTTTGGGCTCTGCTCTCACCGAGAATATTGATTTATATAGCATATTTTCTTTTAGATCAACTAGAAACAATGTTTAATTTATAAAGATTTATTTTGAAATTTAAGTCAATAACAATTGGCTGAAGCCAGAGCCAATGATGAAAGTCTTTGCGCGAAGAGACCCCGCCCCATTTTGGAGGTTCTGCCCACTTTTGGAGTTTACGCCCCATTTTGGAGATCTCCGGTCTGCAGTTATACCTACTTGACATTTTCAGACTCTTCCTAATTAAACACACAATTCAACTCATTAGCAGAGACTTCAAGCAAAGATTCTCTGCGTCTGAATTTACCTTCTTCCCTACTATCATTGCTTTCATAAAACAGTAGGCAAAATGTTCATGGATAACCTACTCTGATGTGCATATCTGATGGACACTTTACTGTCCCATGAGGCCACATGAGAGGTGTTGAGAATGGAGGTGATTGTAACTGATGCTGTAAGTCACGTGACAACATGGCAGATGTGGTGTGTCTGCATTTCATTCATCCGACACACATTCAGACTATATAAAACATACTTTTAGAGCATCTCCTCAGACAAATATGGGATTTGATACGTAGCCATGTGCTTATTATGGGAAGATTTCAACCTCTGCAGTTCTAATTTGGAGACAGGCAACTTGGATCATATTTCTTGATAACCAATCACATTATAGCCTATTTTTCAGCATAAACACTAAAAATAGATCTATCAAAAACAAATGTTTATTGGTAAACTTGAAGATTAGTTGACAGGCTGATTTAGAGAAACACTGACACGCTGTTCTGTTCTGCATTGGATTTCGTAATATTTTCTTAATGGCACGTTGGACTGTGAAATGATTTGTAGTTAGTATAAATTGCTCTTATTAACCCCAGTCAATTTAAATTGCAGTTGGTATAGAATAGTGTTAGTTCAAACAAATCTGGTTCAGTTTTTGATGTTACATGTAATAAGAGTGGTGCAAAAGCTGGCAGTACCTTAAAACCCATACAGATACATTTGTTATAACAGAGAACATAACACAAATGTAAAAAAAAAAAAACTACTCAACACATTATTGGTGTCGGTAAATACACAATACAATTCTTTTGGATTGTCTGAGGTTAGTCTGTGTGTATTTACTGTATCGCGCTGCCAAGAGTCACATTTCTGTATTCTCACTGCATTCAGGATAGAAGTGTTAGCAGGAGCTCCAGGGGTAAGTGTAAACACTGATATTTTGCCCTAGATTTTGTTCATTCATGTATTCTGTTTTCTTCACTGCAATAGAAAATGACTGTTGATGGCAAATACACACTCAATCCTTTTGTGATTTCATGTCAAATTTTAAACAGGTGTGCATCTCACACGACCCATCAATGCTTTATGGTATCAACGTTCACCATTCGATCAAATCCTTCCCTTAAAGAAGCCAGGATGCTGTTCTATTAAACTTCCTCTACTTTATTTTTATCTTTGAGTGTTTAAAGAAGAATTTGCTGATCAGGTCTTGTTTTGCCTTGTCACTTCTAAGCTGTCCTCTTTCAACCATGAAAATGAAGATTCAGCCAGCATAAAACCTATTGAGGATATGAGTCTCTCTTCACAAAAAAAAGGAAGAAAATCAGAAGATCGGCGTGATGTTTTTCTTCATCTCACAGCTGTGGTCAGGCCACTCTTATTACCGATTGAAGAAGTCCTGTTTGAACATCTGCATTCTTCTATCTACAGTTATTGGCTTCTTATTGCCACTGCTTTTACCATGTTTATTCTGGTGTGACACTTTCAGATTTCAACTAATAGCATTATTTCACTTTAAAAATATGAAATGTTTTTATTAAATGAATCACCTGTCCAGTTCATCTGTTGAATTGAAGAGAATTCCAGGAAAAATCATTTGGCTGTGCCAAACCACTTTTCATTGGCCAGTCAATATTGCCACTGGCAAATATTTACCATTGACTGGTGTAATCGAAATGTTTTTATTCTTAATATCATGTTCTTTGTGTGTGTGCTTTATTATTTTATTTTCATTTTCTATTGCAGTCGAGACATCACAAAATTATAAATATCTTTAAATAGATTTATCCAGTATTTTTTTTAATTTTTTTACTTTTTTTCAAAAATGTCAAATAACTTTGGTTTGAAATATAGAAAGGGAAGTGTGTGTGTGAGTGTGTGTGTTTGTGTGTGTATGAGTGGTTTACAAACATTTGCCTTAGACCAGCAGTGTTAATGCACTAATTTTATCATTGCACAGCATGAGGAACGCTAGTGAACTGACCGCCGCTGACCTAGCCCATGCCCAGGGCTTTCAAGAGTGTGCCCAACTGCTTTCCAATGCCCAGAACCAGCAGCTCAATCAGCTTAACGGGTTCTCAGCCAATGGCTCTGTGTGCTTTGGGGACCGCAAGCTAATCCAAGAGCGTGGCATCCTTAATGGGGTTCCCAGCCGAAAAAGGTCTCTTGATTGCATGGAGTCTAATCTAATTAAAAAGGCCAGAACAGATGGTACGTCTTGACTGAATGTTTAAAGTTTGACTTTAAAGACATTTGTATGATGAAGTTGGGTCGTCATTTGCTAACGTGAAGGTGTCATTGCAGATCTTGGTTATCAGCCGATGAATGGAGTAAACGGATCCAGCGGAGAGGACCAGATGGAGAACATGCACATGGAGTTTGGCCAAGCGCTGAGTACCCCAGGTGGGAACAGACTCCTAAATGGATCCTTGCCTTTGGGGTCCAATGGCTACATCAGTCCAGAGCAGGTCCGGGGGGTTCAAATGGAGAGCTCGTCCTCTCCAGTCCACAAAGAGTCAGAGATCTTCACCGTGACCTCCATGCAGATACCATGCCGTTGCACTAACTCCTATGCCTATTTGTAGGAGCATTTGCCTTGGCTTTGTTTAAGCTCTTTTGGTGATGTGTGTCTGGGAGGGAAAATAATTTAATTTGGCACACATCATATGTATAAAACATCAGATCATAAGTTGCTCACACCACCCCATCCTTTTAACTTTTTGTGGTATGCACTTTGTTTTAAAATAAAATGGAGAAGGTGTTTTGAGTATTAGAAGCAAATCTTGAGTTTTGTTTTGCACAATAACTTCCCTGAACACAGTTTTAATGTTTCATTTTGATTCTAATGCATTCCAAAAGCAATTAAATGATTTTTTCCCGTCTCTCTAAAGTACTTGCATGATGTTATGAGGCTGTTTTTATGCCCTGAAATCTATACTTGGAAAGTATGTCTTAGTACGACACTGATTTCACAGCTTTTCTTGTGAATTGTATTTGCCCCGCCAAATTCCTGACCTTGAGTTTTGTAATATAGTTGGATTTTGGTTTAGGCTGTTGGTTAATACTTTTGATGAGTAGCCCATATTATGTTCCTGTTAAGTAGCAAAAAAATAAATAATCCAGGTTAATGCTTTTTTTAATATATATATATATATATATATATATATATATATTTCCATGTTGAAAATATAAAATATTGTGCATTTTATTTTCCTTTTTTTTTATTTCTTCAATATATAATTCTCTTGTTCTGCCAAAGCATATCTTATCATAAATGTATAAAGTACATCTACAGACCTTCGCTGTGCAGCTTTCATATGCGTGTTCTTGTAAGGAAGTCTAGGTGTTATTCAGTCACTTCTTTAACCTTTTTGATTATATTAGGTTGTAGTTGTTTTTCTCTCTGTTGAAGAGGGTCTGTTGTTAGATTTATTGCATTTGCAGTCTCAAGTGTTTATCAGTCAGGAGGTTATTGTATGAGGGTAAAAGTAATTTTCTTTCCAGCTAATATGTTGCATAGGATTTCATATGTAGTGTAGAAAATATTTGCTAAACTGGTTAAGTATGAGAAATATGAATTGAGACAAAGGTGATTCTTTAAATGCATTGCACTTTCTATAAATTCATATAAAAATTGTAATTTCACTCAGAACAAATGCCAGAAATTTTGCACTGCATATAGAATAACGCATGATTGACGATTCAGAATTAAAAGGGACATCTTACTGTAAGTGCTCATTTAAACACCGGCTGTGTGACACATAGAAATATTGTTCATGTAAAGTAACAGGATGCCTAAAATGGATATAAATGTAATTTCTATACTCATTAAATGTTTTCATTTAACAATCAACACTGACTCTTGAATTTGTACATATGAATAGTTTGTAAGAACAATTTAGAAAAACAGAAACCACTTGCAAGTGTTCATTTGATTGTTTTTGTAGATAATGCGGCACACGTATCATCTATTGGTTTGCACCTTCAGTAACCTCTATTTTGCTGCCTCCACATATACAGGTGCATCTCAATAAATTATAATGTCATGGAAAAGTTCAGTAATTCAACTCAAATTGTGAAACTCGTGTATTAAATAAATTCAATGCACACAGACTGAAGTAGTTTAAGTCTTTGGTTCTTTTAATTGTGATGATTTAGGCTCACATTTAACACAAACCCACCAATTCACTATCTCAACAAATTAGAATACTTCATAAGACCAATAAAAAAAAAACACTTTTAGTGAATTGTTGGCCTTCTGGAAAGTATGTTCATTTACTGTATATGTACTCAATACTTGGTAGGGGCTCCTTTTGCTTTAATTACTGCCTCGATTTGTCGTGGCATGGAGGTGATCATTTTGTGGCACTGCTGAGGTGGTATGGAAGCCCAGGTTTCTTTGACAGTGGCCTTCAGCTATGGGGTTCAGGACAGGCGAGTTTGCTGGCCAATCAAGCACAGTAACACCATGGTCATTGAACCAGCTTTTGGTACCTTTGGCAGTGTGGGCAGGTGCCAAGTCCTGCTGGAAAATGAAATCAGCATCTCCATAAAGCTTGTCAGCAGAAGGAAGCATGGAAGTGCTCTAAAATTTCCTGGTAGATGGCTGCATTGACTGTGGACTTCAGAAAACACAGTGGACCAACACCAGCAGATAACATGGCAGCCCAAACCATCACTGACTGTGGAAACTTCACACTGGACTTCAAGCAACATGGATTCTGTGCCTCTCCACTCTTCCTCCAGACTCTGGGACCTTGATTTCCAAATGGAATGCAAAATTTACTTTCATCTGAAAAGAGGACTTTGGACCACTGAGTTCTTTTTCTCCACAGCCCAGGTAAGACGCTTCTGATGTTGTCTCTGGTTCAGAAGTGGCTTGGTAGCCCTTTTCCTGAAGATGTCTGAGCATGGTGACTCTTGATGCACTGACTCCAGCTTCAGTCCACTCCTTGTGAAGCTCTCACAAGTGTTTGAATCAGCTTTGCTTGACAGTATTCTCAAGCTTGCAGTCATCCCTGTTGCTTGTGCACCTTTTCCTACCCAAATTCTTCCTTCCAGTCAACTTTGCATTTAATATGCTTTGATACAGCACTCTGTAAACAGCCACACCTTTCAGTAATGACCCTCTGTGACTTACCCTCTTTGTGGAGGGCATGAATGTTCATCTTCTGGATCATTGCCAACTCAGCAGTCTTCTCCATTATTGTGGTTTCAAAGAACAAGAGATACTTGGAATTTATACTGTATGGATGGTCATTAATTGAAACTCAAATGTAAATATTCTAATATTTTGAGATACTGATTTTTGACTTTCATGAGCTATAAGCTCTAATCATCAAAATTAAAACAAAAAAACGTTTGAAATGTTTTACTTTACATGCAATGAATCTAAAATATATGAAAGTTTCACTTTTTGAAATAACTTACAGGAAAAAATGAACTTTTTCACGACATTCTAATTCATTGAGATGCACCTGTAACATAAATGAGATTAAGAGTTAAGCCCTGTTATTTAAATCAAAATAATATTAATGCATAAGGCAAAATGTTTAATGTCGAAGCTAATGTAGGGCAGTGTGCCAGTGCTATGTTTTTGTAGAGTTGAGCAATGTCATGGCTTGAAACAGGACTTTAATCTCAAGTTCAAATGTTCAGATATAATCGTGTTATGTAAACCAAACTGGATGGGTGATTTTATGCCCAAAAAAATGATATGAACAATGTAGACCTGTTAGAAATTGTTGTGCAAAACAAAAAAACATTCAGTTAAGAATCAAGAATCAATCGTAATCTTTCTTTAATGAATTATAATTCATGTGTTCTCTTTGACAGCAGGACTCCCATTAAACGGACATTGCCATCCTGTGCAGCACCTCAATGGAGGTGACCTGATGCACAAGAACGTAAATGGAAATACAACCGAGGTTGAGAGTGGTGATCATATTGGGAATGTGGGTGTCTCCTCACATCCTGGTTGCTTTGACAGTGGCCTTCATTTTGGGCATCATAATGGCTTCGGAGATACGGCTGAGAACATGGAGGACGCCAGCAGTCAGATAGAGCACCGCAAATCAGTCAGTGTAGAGGAGCAGTATGACCACATCACCTTCAACACCATGCACCTCTACCATGGGTGTTAGAACGTCCCGTCCAGACTCATGCTTTTTATATATCCATATAGAATGTGCTGAACTGCTTTAAGTCCATGTCCTTTTAAATGGACACTGTATTTGTATTTGTGTTGTTAAAAAATTCAATCTTTTCTAATTTGGGTCATTTAAGTCAGTTTGGAGAATCCGGAGGCTGTTCATTTTTTATGCATTATTTGTAAGGACATTTATTGTATTAATTGTGCCTACATATAAAATATAATTGTTTATTGACATCTCTTTCTTACATAGTAGTTAGAGCTGTGTGTGAATAAAATGGTTGATTAATTGACTGAATCATGTGTATGGTGTATTAAATCACAACCTCCACCTTATTTGTGTTTGTGACGACCATAAAACCAGTCTAAGGGTCAATTTTTTGAACTTGAGATGAATACATCATCTGAAAGCTGAATAAATAAGCTTTCTATTGATGTATGATTTGTTAGGATAGGACCATGTTCTGGAAAATCTGGAACCAGGGTGCAAAAAAATCTAAATATTGAGAAAATTGCATTTAAATTTGTCCAAATGAAGTTCTTAGCAATGAATATTACTGATAAAAATTTACATTTTGATATATTTACGGTGGGAAATTTACAAAATATCTTCATGGAACATGATCTTTTCTTAATATCCTAATGATTTTTGGCATAAAAGAAAAATCGATAATTTTGACACACACAATGTATTGTTTCCTATTGCTACAAATATACCCATGTTACTTATGACTGGTTTTGTGGTCCATGGTCACATTTTGCCTTAGTAGTATATAAGGAACTAGTTTTAATTGGTTTTTCTTAACTATTTGATAGTATTTTGTAGTCCAAACACTTCTAAACTACCCTGCTCTCTTACAATTTATAAAGTGCCAATATCTGCCTTCACTCCTGATTATTATCGAATATATGATTGAGAAAGTGAATAAACTGAACATATAACTGTTATGAAAGCGCTTTCACGTCAGAGTGCAATAATGTCGTCGTTTATTGCATTTCCCGCGCTTAACCGCTAGGAGGACACTGACATCATTCCTCCCACAGAAACGTCATCGAGCCTGTTCCTCCGACTAAGACCGTACCAACGGTCAGAAAAATAGGGGGATTTCTGCCATTAACGTAGCCAGAGACGAACATTTCAGACAAATCATTAAATTATTTCTCTCGAACCATAACGATTTCAAACAAATAGCGGAAATATTAATCATTAAGTCTTAAAAAAAAAAAAAAAATGTATATACATCTTGTATGATGTCTTTGTATTTCCAGTCGCAAAAAAAAACCCTGTGTGGGACATATGGTATAATCCTGTCTCGTGAAAAGACGTCTTGTACTCGGAAAGGAATATTAATCATCAGTGTTGTGAGTGTGACAAATACAGTTACCTTAACATTTGATATTAGGCGCTAAAAATAATCGCTGACGATTTTTAGTGTAGTTAAAGATGTCTACTCCAGCTAGAAGGCGACTCATGCGAGATTTTAAGCGGTGAGTAAGTTAACGTTAGCTGTTAAATGATAGATGTGTTTGTTTTGGTGGAACAGCTTGCTAGCTAGCTAGCTAGCTTCATATCACCCAGTGCGGTAGCCGATTATTAAACGTAATATAAACGATTAAAATACGACATTTAATGTTGTGCTTATCCCTTTGAGTCTGTCGGTAGTATCACATTGCCTGTTTACATTGTGGGGATTCTTAGAAACTCTACATGTGTCTTAGCGTATGAGCTAGCTGGCTAGTCTGAGCCGGTTAGAGAAGTTATTCAAGCTTGACTTGTCTGAATGTGATTATTATTACTATTTAGCCAATATCTTTGTTTTTCTAGTCATTTTTTATTAGGTGACCAGAAGCCACGCTTTGTCATGTAATATTGCAGGGTTTTAGTAGTCAGTTCATGTGATTGACACACTGAAATACACTGTATGATTGAGTGTTATGTGGTGGTCCCCCAGGCTCCAGGAGGATCCTCCAGCCGGCGTCAGTGGAGCTCCGTCTGAGAACAACATCATGGTGTGGAATGCAGTTATATTCGGGTAAGAAGAGAGCAAATCGGTCTGATCGAGTCGAGTCTGCGCCAACCAGCTCATGTAACAGGGTTCCCACGGTCATGAAAAACCTCCAAATATGAGGGGATTATAAAATCGACATAACCAGACCTGAAAATCTTATAGAAGTGAATTATATGATTAAATATCATGCGGCTTTCTCTTCAAAAGTTTGGGGTCGTAACATTTTAGAATAAATTAATACTTTGTTTGCAAAGACTTATTAAATTTATCATTTTATGATGTTTATAATGTTATAAAAGATTTGTATTGCAAATAAATGCTATTCTTTTGAACGTTCTATTCAAAGAATCCTGGAAAACGATTTATCACAGTTTCTGTGATAAATATTTTCAATATTGATAATAATAATAAATGTTTCTTGTGGAGCAAATCAGCATATTAGAATGATTTCTGAAGGATCATGTGACACTGAAGGCCAGAGTAATGATGCTGAAAATTCAGCTTTACATTACAGAAATAAGTTGCATTTAAAAAAAAAAAAAATTGTCATATAAATAATACATTTTATAAATATATGAATTGTAATTATTTAATATTACCATTTTAAATAAATGCAGCCTTTGTAATCTTGTATGAGATTCTTACCAAAACAAAATCGTACCAACAGCAATGTTTTGAAGGGTAGTGTGTGTGTAAATATTCATTGTCTGCATATTACTCTTTTGAGGGCTTGAATGGAGTAAATCTGCTCCACCACGTGTTCAGTGCTCTAGTGTAGCATGTGTATTGCTGTTATTTGATATCATGCTCAACACGCTGTACCTGAATGTTCCATGTCAGTGTCCTCCTACCTTTGACCTTAATATTGCGTTTCTCGTTTTTACATGCAGTCCAGAGGGAACACCTTTTGAAGATGGTAAGTGTCTGTCTGCTGACCTTTCCAGCATGATCAAATGCATGTGTAAAGAAAATGAGTAAAATGTGTTTCTTTGTCAGAAATGAAAGATACAATGTTGTTTCTATTCTGCACACAAGGTACCTTCAAACTCACAGTAGAGTTCACAGAGGAATATCCAAACAAGCCCCCAACTGTGCGGTTTGTCTCAAAGATGTTTCATCCAAATGGTAAGTGATACTTCCTGTTTGTCTCTGATTAGAAGCTTTGTCAAAGAGAAACTGATTCTCTAATATGCTCTCAGCAGTCTACTCATGTAGTACATTCCCACACAGAATCTGCTGCTGTTAAATTTAGTCATTCACTTAGTCTATTAGTAGGTTGTTTTGTTGTTGCTAAAATCAGTTTTTTAATTAAGATTTAGCAAACATATTTAATATATTTTATGCTTGCTTATATATTTCTTTGACAATGATAACTTCATACACCAAGATGTTCAAAGTTATCATCAGAGTTACTGTATTTTCTGGAATTTGTTGGTCTGGGGGGATTGTACAGCATTAGTGAGTGTTGTTTGGTTGCTACATGCTGAAAAGTTATTCATTTTATCATGAGTCATGCATGTATTGATTTAATGTAGTAAATATGTTGTTCTAACTCCTCTCTTGCTGTATTTCACAGTGTATGCTGATGGCAGTATCTGCCTAGATATTCTTCAGAATCGGTGGAGTCCAACTTATGATGTTTCTTCTATACTGACATCAATTCAAGTATGTTAATTAACTGTTTTATAGTCCTTTTATATTATACAAAATGCTTCACGTATCCTGTGGACATTATTGAATCTGAGAATTGTCTAATTTGAATGCTTGATTCCCCCCTCCCCTTATTTGTTATACTCGAGGCCTTAATTTTGATTTCGCTTTCTTTACAGTCCCTTCTAGATGAGCCAAATCCCAACAGCCCCGCGAACAGCCAGGCAGCACAACTGTATCAAGAAAACAAACGGGAATATGAGAAACGGGTGTCAGCAATTGTAGAGCAGAGCTGGAGGGACAATTGACCACATTCACAAACCATGTTCTCACTGAAATTGTTTTCCTTTTGTTTGGCTCTGTTGTTGGGGGTTAGTTTTTCAAATCTCCACTTTTAAGTTTTTATGCACTTTACTCATGCAAGATTGTGATTTTTGTTTTATTTCTCCCACATTTTGCCTGGACTGATTTTCAACCCTCATTAAGATCAATGAAAGGGTTAATGTCCCTGGTGAAAAATGCTCGACTAATTTTGCATATGCAGTGGACATGCAGTGATTGTTCTTTTTTGCTAAATGCATTAACATCTCTAAAAAAAAACATTATGGTTGAGTCAATCAAGGCAGTCTAATCTGGATTCATGACTCACTGAGAGACATAAGTCACAGTGTTGATGAAAATGTTTTTGGTGCTTTGTCAATTTTAATATCATGGTCTCACTCAAAAAGCAGTTAAAAGTGTCCTTTTAATTTCGGTTTTGCTTTCATTCTTCTGGATTAGCATTCGTTATGTTGGTTTAGTCACAACTCTTCTCTGGCTCTGCCACCACATGAGTGGTGAGCATCTCTAGCACGCACTGAAAATATGAAAATACATATAAGATGTTCGTGGACAGGCGTGAGGGTTTATATAAATTATCAAATTATGTTGACAGAAAAATGGCAATATGGTGTGAAATATAAAATATATATTTACTGGTTGAAAAAAATTGAGGTTTTCTGGAATTACTCAGTTCAAAAATATCCTCCAAAATCTTACAGAGATACATGTTAACTGCAGTTACTTAATATCTTTTCATGGCTTGCATCACAAGTCCAATCAATCAAGTGAAATAATGTCTTCAGGTCTTTTTCCAAGCCCTTGATCTTTGCAGATGTATGCCCTGTTACATGCATGAATGCCTGAGTGTGTCCTTGCCTATTAATCTCTTGTATATACAAAAACACATCTGAATTTTGTGTACAGATTTTGCACTGGTTGGCAATCTCATTTTCCAGCACTTGTAAATAGTTAAATAAAAGGTGAAACTACATTTGTGAGTAATACGTTACTGATACTTTACACTTTATTTCAACATTTCTGTAACAATAGCAGAAGTCTATTCTATTTAAAATATAAGAACCTTTACTCCTCCTGTTTAATGTTTTTAATGAAAGTGACGTGACAAGTATGGTGACCCATACTCGGAATTTGTGCTCTGGCATTTAACCCATCCTAAGTGCACACACAGCAGTGAACGCACACACCGGGAGCAGTGGGCAGCCATTTATGCTGCGGCGCCCGGGGAGCAGTTGGGGGTTCGGTGCCTTCACAATTTTATTCTGAGAAACAGTTCTAGAAGACATGGGATGTAAATAATGTGACATAATACATATCAGAAACTAATTTCTGGGCCACATTTGACATGTACTTTGAAGTTCACCCCAAAATGAAAATTTCCTGAAAATGTACTCATTCTCAGGCAATCCAAGATGCAGATGAGTTTTGTTTCTACTTCAAAACAGATTTGGAGAAATTCAGCATTACATCACTGGCTCACCAATGGCTCCTCTGCAGTGAATGGGTGCCGTCAGAATGAGAGTCCAGACAGCTGATAAAAACATCACAGTAATCCTTAAATAATCCACACAACTCCAGGCCATCAATTAACATCTGGGGAAGTAAAAAGCTGTATGTTTGTAAGAAACAAATCCATCAAGGGATTTTCACTTCTGGCCAAAACAATCTATAATAATACATAATTTAAAATGTCCATAACCTGTTGTCCTCTCATATCAAAATCCACCAACATATTTGTTTAGAACAGTTTTTACTATTTTTGCTTGTAATCTTATTATGGATACTAGTGGACAAGTATTTTAGACGTAAGCAACAATATGAAGATAAAACATTTTGGTGATGGATTTGTTCATTACTAGCATACAGCTTTTGGTTTCACAAGATGGACTGGAGTGGTGTGGATTACTTATGAATTATTGTGATGTTTTTATAAGCTGTTTGGACTCTCATTCTGAAGGCACACATTCACTGCAGAGGATCCACTGATGAGTAAATGATGTAATGCTACATTTCTCCGCATCTCTTACTATGAAGAAAAATTAATCTACATCTTGAATGTTTTCCCATTAAATACCATTTTTGTGTTTCAAAATGTGTTTAATTTTATGTAAACATTTTTTATACGCATGAGACAACTCTGCATTAAGCATGTTTTATTTTACATGAACATATGTACAGTTATGCAAGGCATAAATACAAAACTGATAGTTGAAAATAGTAAAAATGCATTACACAGTCTTGTAGTTGGATGAACAGAATACTTCCAATGCTGTAGAACATGGATAACTAAGTAGCTGATAAGTGAACCCTATCAAACATATCCCTAAAAGATATAGCTACTAACAAATGACCAACTCTAGTCTGTAACAACATCACAGGCCCTGGCCGCTCTCAAAACTGGAAACTAAACTCCTGAATAGAAAAATGGCAACCAGCTACACCTGACACTACCTGTTGTATGCTCGCTCTTTCTTAGACTTCTCTAATGCTTTGTCCATTGTCTTCTCATTGTCTCCTCTGCACTTCGGACAGTACCATTTTCCTTTGGGCTTATGGTGCAGGCCAACACATGAGAAGTGAAACCACTCAATAGTGCATTCATCATTATCACAACCTATCATCTCTCCATAAGACACTTGCTCGCACAGGCAATAAGTGGGTTCATTGGGATCGATAGGCAGGTCTGTCGGCGACGGCTCCCTGTCCTGCTTGCTTTTTGACCTCTTCTTCTTCTTCGATGACGTGGATGAGGTCTTGACCTTCTTTTCTTTTGGCACGCCTGAACCAACCTCCTCATTGTGCTCCATGCCGTAATTGGAGTTTTCCCGGTTCTCCGAACCACTTTTCTGCCTTCGTGAACGCTTTCCACCAGATTTGTCAACTGAAGCTGGGGTCTCGTCTCGTCTCCGATCCGCACTCGGCTTACTGACCGAGAGCATTGAAGCAGAGACCGGTGTCATAGTTACGGTTGTTATGGCACTGGGGGTGCTGCCCACCGACACGGTGATCTCTGGCGAGTCCTGGCAGGCCTGGAAAAGCTCACTCCGCCACTCGAGCTGCCGACTGCGATTCTCCACCATTTCCACCATTTGGCCTGCGATCTGGATCTTTTCATCTCCAAGTTCTTCTGTGCGGATCAAAGAGCGCTGGATGCAGTGAAGCAGACGCCGCCTCTGCACAGGATCTGATTCTTGTCTGTGCTTTTCATAAGCCTCGTCCAGTTCATTGAGGATCTCTGCAAGATCAACGCCTCAGGATTAATGTAATACCAGAGATGCAAACAGGTAAGGGGGAAAAAAGGTGAGAACCGGGGGCATGCTCCACATGGAATTTTTTTAAGGATATTAATTTTACATGCTCATTTGTAGTTACTTTAAGGTATTTTAAAAAATATTTTTTATTACCTTATATGTCCAAAACTTAAATTGTTCACAAACAAACAAAAAAATAAATAATAATAATAACATTATTATACAATAATAACACAAGATTGAATATATTTGGTCAAAATCCCATGTTATAAAAGATGAAGTGCTATGCAGACTATTTAAGACAATATTGGCTGATTAGAAGGCAATGCTAACCTAAAATGCTAAATGTTTGGCTTCTCTCTCTTCACTGTTCCCACATCTCAGACCTTAGTTATCAGTCTTACTTTTCCAATACAAATAAGACCAGCCATGTATTAAATCACAACATTTCGGCCCATGACCTTTATCAGGCATATTGATGATGGTCATGGACCGAAACGTGAGTTAATGGAGAGATGATAGTGTGCGGGATTTATTCTTTTTTTGGTTTTGAATTTGGACCCTTTTTGGTTGTTTTTCCTACACACCTATCAATTACTTACAGGTGTGCGAGGTTGATTGTTGATTAAATATACACATGTGGAATTATCTCAGTAAACATGCCTAGATTTGCATACATTTCCAGAACCAAAATCTGAATTGGACAAAACCAAAACTCTTTTTTTAGCAGAAGGGATTCTGGATATCTCTTTTCAACACTCCATAAATCAGGGAGGGGATCATATTTTAGAAATAAAATGTCTATTACCAAATTAATCTGTATTTAAAAACATTAAGAATATAGATATGAATAAAACTCTTAAGTTTTGGAATATGTAAGTGCTAATTAATTAGAGATTTCTGGCTCAGTGCACGAGAAAATAATAATAATTTTGATATGGCCTTAATTTTTTTTATTGTACTTGAAATCTACAGATGCAAATAGATCATGTGTAATCAAATAAACACTTACATGTGTATTTTGCAAGTTTTCTTTCCTCTAGTCTGAAAGAAGACATGTTATGGAAACAGATCTCCCAAATCTCAAAATTGACCAGAGCATGGAATAAAAACAATGGTTTTGCCTTTAGCGTCTTCGCTGTTAGATGTTTTATATACAGTAGACACAGTCGATGACCATATAATACGTGTAAGTTTTGTCTTTATAACATTTTGAAGACTATTTACACAACACTAACACACAGCTGTGATTTCAAGCTACATAATTATTTAAACAGGAAGTTTAGTGGCGCTATAGAAGCTGCAAGACTGCACTCCATCCAGACAGGATGTGTAGTGATTTCACAGAAACCTCTACAAATGTAGGATATAAATGACAAATAAATTTACTTTATATATTTGCTCAACTTTGCAGCTTTGACCTCTCAATCGCGTGACGCGGGGAAACTTGCGAGTTTCACGTGCTAACGGTTAGCTGCTAGCCAGCTAGCTAGTGTGACATCTAACACCCGTTGCACAAACAATGCAGTGCTTTTTTTTCTCACACTTCTGCTACTTGCGAGAGTCTGTAAGCTTTCACCTTGATATCTGGCGTCAATTTCCTTCATGAGAGACACACATCTTTGCAGGTCCAGCGGCAAAGACTCGACCATCTCCAGATACTCCTCAACATAGTTCACAACATGAGAAGACTCTCCGTTTGAAGAAGGGTTCAACATCTTTTCACACGCATTTAAGAGGTTGGTAGAGCAATGCAAATACTTTTATTAATAGTTATAATTTTTTCAAAAATAAAAGTCTGGGCTGCTAGAAAAGTTACTCGGGTAAGAGTTGTAGTGAGTTGTGCAGGACCAGTGACGCTTCTATGGCGGAGACCTAGCTCATGAATATGAATTGCCTCGCAGTGACGTTGCTCTACAACCTTCCAACAGAGTGTCTCGGTACGCAGAAGCTAATTAATATTCATGAGCGCATCCTTTAACGTTTGCCACAGGGTCGTGTAACGTCTGCATACTGTTGCACTTTGAAGACGCTTGGTGGCGTTTGGTAGCAAGACTTCAACGGTTGCTTCAGAGGAGCTGCAAATGAAAATGACCTACATGTCTGTGTTAGGTGTAGTGTTGAGTTTAGTGGAATTTGGGTTGCAGTTTATGAAAATACAGAAAAAACCTGGTCTCTAGACTAGTTGGCTTAGCTCATCCAATTATTTGTGTTTGGAGGGTGCAGAGAGTTAGTGTCTTATATTATCTTGCAAAATCATGTGAACTGTGACTTGTAGCATTCAAATTGATCTATTTATTTAGATTATTGGCTGCATAATATTAACATTAATCATTTTTATTGTTAGTTATATTGTGTTTGCTACATGGATCACTTGACAGCAAAATCTCAAAACATCCTCAAATGAGGTATTTTGTGTTTCTCCCTTCTTGCTAATCTGTTATTTGAGCTTTATTAAACATGTAAGATATTTAAAATCATCATACATAATATTACATTTATAGTAGGGCTACTGTCGGTCAGTCTAAGCACCTGTGAATGCCTGTAGTTTTTAATGTATTATTTTAATAACTCATTCAGACATTAATTTTGTCCTTTCTAAATATTCTTTAGCTACTGTGATAATTGTCATCCTATGCTAAAAGATTAAAATGGTAGTTATGTTCTTCTACACCAAGAATGCCCTGCAGGGGTCACTTATGTTAAGGCAATGAGGCTCTTAATGTTGTTTATCCTCAGCTGTGTTGTTTACTGGCACATCATGTAGATATTCTTTTCTCTCGAGTGTATCATTGTGAATTCCTTCTTCCAGTTACAGCCCCGAAGAGAAATCCTAACAAGTTATCCTATATTTTTAACAGTTGTGAATGACCTTTGAAAATGGTGAAAGTAGCTCTTTGTACATCTGTGTTATTAGCAGTAAAAATGTCAGATGACTAAAATGTCATAATGTGCAAATGAGAGGGGAAATGAGTGTAATGTTCTCCAGAGGCCAGCACAGTCCAGTCTCCTTGTCTTGCGTACTCTGAACCGAGTGGTGTCGTAAAGAATGACCTCTTACGCATTTCAGTGTCAATGGAGAATTCAGAGTTTGGACAAATTAGGTTACTTTCCACATTAACTTAATGTCAAGAATGGAGGTGTAGTCATAAGTGAGGTTTTGCGTAGACAGTCTCAAGCTTTTTCAGGATTCTTTTCTTTATAAAAACATAAAAAATCTTACTGATCCCCAACTTTTCAACAGCAAGATAGATTGATAGATAGATGTGTGTATGGTAAAAATGTATTGTATGGTGTCCGTGTTGCATGTTACGTGTACATACTATAGTAATAACAATATATTGTGCATGATTAGCTTATCCTAAACCTAACCCTAACCATGTAGTATGTAGTTAATGTTACTCAGTACTTAAATGTGTAATTACACTGTAACAAGGACACCATAAAATAACCATATGTAGAGAGAGAGAGAGAAAGACAGAGTGATGTGTGTGTATGTATATATGTATTTGTAATAAGCAAACCTCTTGTTTTAAGTTTACGAGTAAATTTGCATGTTATGAATTTGCTGTCCTTTGTCATAAATTCATCAGTTTTTCATAATATTCTTAATTTTTCATAATGTTTTTTTTATTGATTTTATCTTTTAGCAAACTTTTGTGTTTTTCTAATAGTCATTACTTTTACTTATTTTAGGCTTTTGTGTTTGTACCTTGCAGTTTTATTAGAGTTAGTTAGGTTTTATGTCAAATGATCAGATCTCAGTGAATCAGCATACCTTTTCCTGATAAATCTATTAAAATCACAACTTTATATTGCATTTATGTTGTATACATTCTGTAACTTATAATTCAGCATTTTACCTCATTTGAATGCTCTTATGCTTTTTTTTTTACTATGTTTGTTAAATCTTAATATTTACCGTAACATGCTGTTAAATGATTTCAGAATATTTGTTCCTGTTGTGAATTAATGAATCCAGCTTTCTCATGATGTAAACCTATTGTTCTGGCTCTTTCAGTATAAACAAACCTAGGCTTGTCTTCGGTGAATCTCATGACCCTCCAGAAAGTCACAATGTCCTGGACTATAGTCATTGCTAGCTCACTTTACTAAAAGTACTATACCACAATCACTTCAGTTTTGTAGGATAATATGCAATTATGCTCATGGTTCAGGCTCAGCTGAATTGGTTTTCAGGCAGTGGGTTTGAAATGTTAGGACTGCCGAGTGACTTCATGAATGAGTTCATCAATACAAGTTAAATAAGCTGATGGTGAGCTACCTGGTGAATAATGCTGCTTCCTGACCTCACTCTCAACAGATATAATCTCTCTTTCACAAACACACACAATAATGGCTTTGGAATTTATTGCGTAAGTGCAAATAATGAAATCAAATCAGATTAAAGGGAAAAGGAAGGCCTGAATAGTTTTTGGAACAGTTTTATGCATCTCAGTTAAACTGCTAGTTTTACAATTGCCCCAAAAGCCTTTGGACACTTAAGCCACACTTAAAACTGTACAAATGGCATTGCATTAAATAACAAAATATCAACTCAAGTGGCATTTTTACAAAAAAAAGATAGCACAAGCAAAATGTTTGGACTTTATTTTTTGTTGACTCAGAGGCCAAATAAAAATTTAATTGCATCTTCATTTCAGACAAAATAAACAAAACTAAGAGCATAAAGGAAACTTTTTAATGCTGTCTTTTGTGCTTTTGCTGTAATTCTTCAGATGCGCTATCAGCAGTTCTCAGGTAAACACCCCCCTTCAATTCACTTGGCATGCCCATTTTTGCTGTCCACATCCTGTTTATCCGCCCGTATTTCTTCACCTCTTTGTGGGTGTTTGTTCCTTCATTCTGAGACAAAAAAAAAATCCTGTGGGGCCCCAGACATAGTTGGAGAAGGAGAAAAGGATTTAAATGGGGGAAAAGCTCATAAGACTTAAAAGTATAGTTCACCCAAAAATGAAATTTCTGTCATTAATTACTCACCCTCATGTCGTTCCAAACCCATAAGACCTTTGTGCATCTTCAGAACACAAATTAAGATATTTTTGATGAAATCCAAGAGCTTTCTGACCTATAGCCAGCAACGCATGACACGTTCAAGGTCCATAAAGGTAACAAGAACATCGACAAAATAGTCCATGTGACATCAGTGGTTCAACCGTAATTTTATGAAGCTATGAGAATATTTTTTGTGTGCAAAAAACTAAAATAACTTTATTCAACAATTCTTTTTTTAAGATTTAATTTTGGAGTTTTTGCCTTTATTTGATAGGACAGTAGTGAGACAGGAAGCAAAGTTGGAGAGAGAGGGGGGCGGGATCGGGAAAGGTCCGTGAGCCGGGACACAAACAGGGGATGCCCGAAGCACAGCGGTGCTACATGTCGACGCTCTGCCCACGAGGCTATCGGCGCCAACTGTATTCAACAGTTCTTCTCCTCCGCATTACCCTAGCGCCATTTTGGAGAGTATCACGACGCATGCGCGTGATTTGATCTGCATGTGCTGCTGATGTAGAACACACACCTTGTTTAAGTTTAGGAAAGCATGCGCATGTGTCGTGATACTCTCCAAAATGGCGCTAGGGTAATACGGAGGAGAAGAATTGTTGAATGAAGTCGTTATTTTCATTTTTTGCTCTGCAAAAAGTATTCTTGTAGCTTCATGAAATTACAGTTGAATCACTGATGTCACATGGACTGTTTTAAAGATGTCCTTACTATTTTCCTGTGCCTTGAACGTGGCAGTAACCTTGCTGTGTATGGAGGGTCAGAAAGCTCTCGGATTTCATCAAAAATATCTTAATTTGTGTTCTGAAGACAAACGAAGGTCTTATGGGTTTGGAACGTCATGAGGGTGAATAATTAATTACATAATTTTCATTTTTGTGTGAACTATCCCTTTAACGATGAATTAGTTTTCACAATGAGTGGGTGAAGAGCTGTGCATACTTATGTTACTCCTGAATGTCTCATTATTACCATTGCAGGCATGCAACACATACAAGATAAGCAGACATGTTGTTTCTTAAAGAACTACCAAAAAGTAAATGCATTATGTATGTCTGTGAAACAGTGACTACTTGTACGCACCATTACTGAAACATCTGGCAGTGATGCACAGAAGCTACAGTCATAGCTCCTCATTCAATTATATTCGCTCATGGTGAGAAACTTTAGATGAACATTATCTCGAGATGCTGTTGTGTGTGTGTAGCCTTATACACTTTGTATGGCTTTTTATGGTCTTAAAGCTGCCCAGTGCCACTGCTTGATAAGAAGGACATTGCCTCTTCTGGGAATGCAGTGGGTGCATAGTGAGTTTCCTCCCACTGCTGGTGCATTTTCCAGCATCACTGGTGGCTAAACTAGAGACCTTATAAGCTTTAAGTAAGTAACCCTATAGTGCTGCCGTGCATTTAGGAAAGTATTCAGATCCTTGAATGTTTTTCACAATTTATGTTGCAGCCTTATGTTAATTCCTTAAATTATATATATATTTTTCCACATCAGTCTACACTCCACACCCCATAATTGCAAAGCTAAAATCAGATTAGCAAATGTAGTATTCAAGTATTCAGACCCTGAACTTGAACCTAGTCAAACAGCTCTGGAGAAAGCTAATGTCTTTTGACCAGTGGTTCCATCTAACCTGACTGAGATTTATAAAAACATAATTTACTAATGATCCAGTTTTGAAATCAATTCTCAGTTCCTTTTCAAATACGTTGTGCTCACCTGTATGAAGTGTGCTCTTGTGCTGAACAGAGAAAGACTCAGAGGTATATGTGGCCACACAGGTGAGCTCACCGATGGTGATATTATCCGGCAGATATACTCGATTCTCCATCATAAAATACCTGCCAAGCTTCTGGACAGAGCTGATATTGGAGGAAAAGTTCAAGGCAGATTCCCAATGAAGAGTGGGTGCTTTCTGTTTAAATATGGAATTACAAACAGCAATCCTTTGACTGTTTTCACTGTCCATCTGGGTGGAAACGTTGGTAACTAAAAACAAAAACCTTTATTTAATTTATTCATCGGTATAATACTATTTGCTTCACTTTTTGCTTTAAATATTTAGTTGTACTATGGACTGAAGTCATCACTGGCTCATGACTGCAGTGAAAGTTTGAGATATGTAAGTTCTCAGATAGAAATAAGTTATCAGTTAGTGGCTTTATACCTATGAGAAGTAAGCTGTGATGTAAACGTAAACATTTTCAAAGTTTTTGTAATAGTTTTACAATAAATTGTGTTTGTACTCACCGCTTACAGACACATTAAGAATATAGCTTCCTGCTTTATATGACACATCACAAGAATAAAATCCTTCATCTTGTATTGAAATCTTGGGAATGGCTAAAGAAACTCCATCTGAGGTGTTGTGCAGCATCTTTCCATCATTACATGTGTTGTACAGCTTGGGTGACAAACCATTGAAACCAAGCCAACATTTTCTGCCTTGGAGGCTGATGTTCCAGATGATATAAATTAATTCATTCCATTTGATATCAGTGGCATTGCCACACTGTAAAGTCACATCACTGCCTGAAATAAAGGTCTGCTCTCTGAAAACTGCAGAAAAAAAAGCCATGTATAACCATGTAAGATAGGTTGTTATCTCTGCATGGCAGATACAGCAGCTTACAACATGTAAAATGGTGATTCTATAAAATTCTATAAACAGTATTTTTTTCTTAACGTCAAGCACTTGCTTTCGCTGACCACTGGTTAAAAAATATTTTATAATAGTTTCTGTTCTTATTTTGTACTCTATTCATGAAAAATGGCAGTGTTTTTACATAAATAAATAAGTGTACCTGTCAGTTGTTTAATGGCAGAATCTTTATTCGGATGTGAGGCAGTGTCTTGATTTCCTAGAACAGTTAGTGGCACAGCGTGTTAGTAACAGGTTAATGTGAGGCTCAGCACAATGAAACACAATCATTCACTCGAGTGAGATTCCCAGTTAACTTCTGTTACTCCAATGTAAGTGTGAGATATTGAAGATTTAGCTAATTTAAACAAGGGTAACACTTTATAATAACTTTCATTAATATATCAACAAATATTATATAATGCTTAATAGATCTTTAGTTAATATGTATATCCAAAAAGCTAGAAACGTGATATAATGTTCTTGTTAATGTTTACTAATAAACTCATTAAACATTACCTAATGATTATTTACATTTACATTTACATTTATGCATTTAGCAGACGCTTTTATCCAAAGCGACTTACATTGCATTCAAGTTACAGTTTTTACATTTTTTTTATAAGATCATTATTTCATGTAAATTAAAATGCTTACAAATGCCATCAAACTTTCAATGCATATGATCATGCATTTCTTGAAAATCTACAAATGGATTGAACAGCTGTTATACATTAAAAGCTTTTGTTAACGCACAACACTTGCAGCTGAGGTGTGGTACGAGTAAGGTTAGGGAGGGTAGGGTCAAGGACTGATTAAACGGTCAGAAGTATAAAGAGGTCAGTTTGATTGCTTCAATGAAACACGGTTCAATCTGTTTATATTACATTATTTTGATTAATGAACAAGTATTTTCTTGAAAAGGTGTTTTGTTTTCTCATGTTGGTATGTGATTTCAAAGAAATATCCTGTTTAATGATATACAGTAGTGTATAATATAAGTGTTTAGGCAATAAATACATGTTTTGAACCCAAATTACAATATGTTGTGTGTCTTTAGCAAGCATTTATCTAAATTTAACTAACCACTGTTTACACAAACGTTGTTTCAGCAGCTAAAAGTCCAGTGCACATAAATATACTAAATGATTAGTAAATATTTACAAATCATGAATAGTTTTTACTTTAGATTGGGATTAATCAATAGTTTAAGATATGAAGATAGTAGAAGTATACACAAGTAAAGACCAGAGTTATGACCTTTAAGTGATAGTGAGTTAATGAATAATATGTTAATAGTTTGTAAAGTGTTTAAAATTACGAACTAAGCTAATTTTTCACAACATTTGTAAATGTTGAAAAGCATTAGGTAATATGTGAACTGAAGTATAAAGACATTTGTTAGCATTCAAAAGTGCATTAACAAATAAGCTTTTTAATCATTGTATGATTTTAGTTAGTCATTTGTAGATTTTTTTAAATGTGCATGTCATATGAATTGAAAGTTTAATGACATTTGTAAGAATTAAGGATTTGTAAGGATTTATAAATGAAAGTTATTATAAAATGTTACCAATTAAGGGTATTTACACGAACCTTTTGTTTGACTTCCTGCCATAAAGATGCTTAGGAGGACGACCACCATCAATGTCTTATTGTTCACCATTGCTGCAAATCGCTGGTCAGACTTCTCTTCTCTCACCTTTAAATGTACTCTTTCACTTGTCTGTTCTCCTCCTATTGTTTCCTTCAGCACTAAAGATGTTGTACACTCTTAATTGTTTTTTAAATCAATTTTTATCATTGCATAATCTTCTCCCACATGAAAATTCTGACTTCCTGTCTTGTTAACCACGGCTGTCATGTGAGAGCATTTGTGAGCATATTTTTTGGTTAAGCTGGCAGAATGATGAAACTAACATGACCTTACATAATTGACAAAAGTGCAGTTTTGTTCAGTTCAATTTACAGTATTTGCATTTTATAATTTTTTTTAAGCCAGGTTTATGATATGATGTGTGATTATGATAGCAAATTTTATTTTATTTAGGTTAAAACTAAAATACCACATTACTCTTTGCTATGACACTTAAAATATAGCTCAGGTGCATCCTATTTCTCTGGATCATCTTTTGTGTATTTGTAAAATTTGATTGGAGTCCATCTTCTGCAAATTGACTTGCCATGATTTGGAAAGGTGCATATACCTGTCCATATAAGTCCTTACAAGATAAAACGCAAATCAAACCAAAAATAAAGCCATCAGGTCAAAGGAACTACATGGAGAGCTCGGAGACAGGATTGTGTCAAGAGCTGGGGAAGACTTCAAAATATGTTCTGATGCATTGAAGGTTCCCAAGAGAACAGCGGCCTCCGTAATTCTTAAACAGAAGAAATTTGAAACAACCAGGACTCTTCTTGAGTTGGTTGAACAGTCGAACTGAGCAATCAGGGAAGAAGGACCTTATATATATATATTCATATATTCATTTGGCTCTCTTGATTCTTTAGGTCCGGACTTAAAAAAAGAAAATGATACATTTAAGATACTGATTCAATTCATTCACAGTCATTTCTAACCTATACAAAAAAAAAAAAAAAAACAGGGAAAAAAATATATTTTAATTGTGTACATTTTGAAACAGAACATCCAAAACATCTTTGAAGTTGTCAATAAAACAAAGTTTGTTGGAGTATGGAGAAAATACAATTTCATTTTTTTTCTATACTTCAAAATGTTCATATTAATGGTGGAAGCATCATGCTGTAGATGGTGGTTTTCAATGGCAGCGACTGTTGTGGTTCAGAGAGCTCAGGACTTCAGACTGGGCTGAAGGTTTGCCTTCCAAAAGGACAATGGCCCTAAACATATAGTCCAATGACAATGCATATGATCATGCATTTCTTGAAAATCTACAAATGGTTTTAACAGCTGTTATACATTAAAAGCTTTTGTTAACGCACAACACTTGCAGCTGAGGTGTGGTACGAGTAAGGTCAAGGACTGATTAAACGGTCAGAAGTATAAAGAGGTCAGTTTGATTGATTGACACAAGTGGCCTAGGGACAACCCTGTGAATGTCCTTGAGTGAGCCAGCCTGGGTTTGAACCCAATTAAACATCTCTGAAGAGACCTGAAAATGGCTAAGAGAGGATCTGCAGAGCAGAATGGAGGAAAATCACCATCATACCCCCAAAAACATGAGGTTGCCTCACTGCTAAAGGTACATCAACTGGGGTGTGAATACTTATTCAGTTTCATATTTCAGATCTTTCTTTTAAATAAATTTAAAGTTATCACAAATTTGGTTTTGCTTCATAATTATGGAACATGGAGTGTAGATTGATGTGAAAAAAAAGAAAGCAGTGCTTCTCAGATCTGTCCTGGAGACCCTCTATCACTGCACATTTTGGATGTCTTTTTCATCTAACACACCTGATTCAACTCATCAGCTCAGCATTTCAGCATTTTAAGGCTGCAACATAGCAAAATGTGAAAAGTATTCAATTTTATTATTTTCTAAATGCACTGTATTTGCTGTCCCCGTCTGCTTGGCTCTGATCCCAGTCTGCTTCCCAGAGCTCTGCTGTTATCTTAACCAGAGGAATGTGGGCTCGTACGCTATCAGTTGGTAAACATCACACTGTTTTTAGCTCTCCCTCTTACCCCGTCTCTGTTTGTCTAGGCCATTCAGACTGACCATGGGGGGTTGTGGCCGTCATCGCAGTTGCGTCAGAAATGACCAGGTCCTACAGTGACACAAGAGAGCAATCAATACAAACGCCTTGACACCAGCTCACCTCCTAATGTCCATTTAAAAGAAAGAGCAGTGGTAGGCTTTCAAACTGGCATCAGCAGGTGTGTGTCTAGCCTCAATGCGAGATCTACAAACGCATTTTTTCATGATCCATGAGTCAGGTCTGTGAGTGCTGGGATGATGAAAGGTGATGACGCAGAGGTGTGACAGTAATGCAGACGCTGGTATATGTGTATGTCTCCATGTCTCTGGAGGTTAAAATAAAACTCGAGGTGTTCAGACGCAGTCCGGTTTGAAAGGTATGTGTGGAATGCAGATTTGACCTTTTAGACAGTTAATTATTTTGTGTGTGTGTGTGTGTGTACTTCATTTGTTTGGGGGCAAATATACACCCTAAAGTGAGATAAATGTAACAACCTCCCATTTAGTGTCGTCATTTAAAAAACTGATTCATACACACACTCAATTAAAAAGGTTCATTTAGTTAACATTAGGTGATGTGCACTAACAGTACTTTTACAGGATTTGTTATAGCTTAATGTGCATTAGTATTGTTCATTTATTCACCAATATTCATTCATAAATTAATTCATGTAAATGTATACATCTTATAATGTTAAAAATGTAATATGTAAAAAATTTATATAAACCAAGATTTTTGTAAATGATTTAAATGTACCATTAATTGTTACTTCTTGACACTTAATTCATTAACTAATAATCAGTTTATAATATACAGCATAAACAAATCTGATTACATTAATAATATATTTTGTTTCTAAAAATGCAATAAAAATGCATCGTTTTAAAGGTAGGGTAAGGGCTAGTCTGTAATAATTATAATATCCTGTATAATAGATGTGGTTGCCATTCAAATTTATATAAATAAATAAATATATAAAAAAAAAAAAAATGGTATAGACATGCACAAGGTCAAACACAAAACACCATCAGGGTAGCATACATGACACACAAAAATGCAATAAACATTAAATAACAGGAAATGTAACACTTAACACTCTAATGTACAACCCGAATTCCGGAAATGCTAGGATGTTTTTTTTTTATTGGAATAAAATGAAAACTAAAAGATTTTCAAATCACATGAGCCCATATTTTATTCACAATAGAACATAGATAACATAACAAATGTTTAAACTGAGAAATTTTACACTTTTATCCACTAAATGAGCTCATTTCAAATGTGATGCCTGCTACAGGTCTCAGAAAAGTTGGCACGGGGGCAACAAATGGCTGAAAAAGCAAGAAATTTTGAAAAGATTCAGCTGGGAGAACATCTAGCAACTAATTAAGTTAATTGACATCAGGTCTGTAACATAAAAGGGATGTCTTAGAGAGGCAGAGTCTCTCAGAAGTAAAGATGGGCAGAGGCTCTCCAATCTGTGAAAGAGTGCGTAAAAAGATTGTGAAATACTTTAAAAACAACGTTCCTCAACGTCAAATTGCAAAGGCTTTGCAAATATCATCATCTACAGTGCATAACATCATCAAAAGATTCAGAGAAACTGGAGAAATATCTGTGCGTAAGGGACAAGGCTGAAGACCTTTGTTGGATGCCCGTGGTCTTCGGGCCCTCAGACGACACTGCATCACTCATCGGCATGATTCTGTCATTGACATTACTAAATGGGCCCAGGAATACTTCCAGAAACCACTGTCAGTAAACACAATCCGCCGTGCCATCTGCAGATGCCAACTAAAGCTCTATTATGCAAAAAGGAAGCCATATGTTAACATGGTCCAAAAGCGCCGTCTTGTCCTGTGGGCCATGGCTCATTTAAAATGGACTGTTTCAAAGTGGAAAAGTGTTCTATGGTCAGACAAGTACAAATTTGACATTCTTGTTGGAAATCACGGACGCCGTGTCCTCCGGGCTAAAGAGGAGGGAGACCTTCCAGCATGTTATCAGCGTTCAGTTCAAAAGCCAGCATCTCTGATGGTATGGGGGTGCATAAGTGCATACGGTATGGGCAGCTTGCATGTTTTAGAAGGCACTATGAATGCTGAAAGGTATATAAAGGTTTTAGAGCAACATATGCTATAGCAACAATAAAATATTGGCTCATGTGATTTGAAATTCTTTTACTTTTCATTTTATTCAAATTTAAAAAATGTCCCAACATTTCCGGAATTCGGGTTGTAATATCGAGAAGCAGTTCTTCTGCTACAGGTAACAACTCTTTCAGTAATTTAGTGGGTACAGGATCTAATAGACATGTTGTTGTTTTAGATGCAGTGATAAGTTTATTTAGCTCTTCCTGTCCTATAGTTGTAAAGCACTGCAGTTTTTCGTTGGGTGCGATGAAAGAAGCTGAAGTACTAGACGCTGTAGAATCTACATTTGTTATTGTATTTCTGATGTTATCTATTTTATCAGTGAATAAATTCATAATGTCATTACTATTAAACTGTGAAGGAATATTTAGATCGGGTGGCATCTGGTTATTTGTTAATCTAAACACTGTGCTAAATAAAAACCTTGGATTGTTTTGGTTATTATCTATGAGTTTGCGGATATGTTCGGTCCTGGCAGCTTTTAGAGCCTGTCTATAGCTGGACATACTGTTTTTCCACGCAATTCTAAAAACTTCCAAGTTAGTTTTTCTCCATTTGTGCTCAAGATTGCGAGTTTCTTTCTTGAGAGAATGGGTATAACTGTTGTACCATGGCGCAGTACGTTTTTCTTTAACCTTTTTCAATTTAATGGGGCAACAACTTCTAATGTATTTGAGAAGATAGTGCCCATGTTGCTAGTCATTGCGGCTAGTTCATGTGTATTTATTGATACACAGAGCAGTTGAGATAAATCAGACAGGTTATTTGTGAATCTGTCTTTGGTAGCTGGAACAATAGTTCTGCCTGGATGATAATGTGGAGCCATATAGTTAATATCAGTAATACGCAGCATGCACGATACAAGGAAATGGTCAGTAACATCATCACTTTGAGATACGATATCTATATCTGTAAGATCAATTCCATGCGATATAATTAAATCTAGCGTATGTTTAAAATGATGAGTGGGCCTGTTGACATGTTGCTTGACTCCAAAAGAGTTTATTAGGTCAGTAAACGCAAGTCCTAACGCATCATTTGTACTATACACTCTAAAAAATACTGGGTTGTTTCAACCCAACTTTGGGTCAAATATGGACTAACCCAACCTTTGGGTTAAAAATTTTATGTAAAAATTTAACCCAACAGCTGGGTTAGTCCATATTTGACCCAAAGTTGGGTTGCAACAACCCAGTATTTTTTAGAGTGTATATGGTAAGATAACTTACAGTTGACCAATTAATAGGTTTCCACTGTAAAAATCACAAACATTTACAGTGTAGCTTTATGTAAACATAATGTAAATGTTTTATTCTCATTTAGATAGCTGAGTGCGTGTGCAACAACCTCCTTTAAAATAGTAAATGATGTTTATCTGAAAGTGTAACAATGCAAACAGGTTTCCTATAAGGGGTAGGTTTAGGGATGGGGGATGAAAAATATTGTTTGGTCAGTATAAATGTAATAGAAGTCTATGGAAAGACCCCACAATTCACAGAAACAACAGTGTGTGTGTGTGTGTGTGCGCGCAGAAGCCCTTGGCCATTGAACAATGATTCATGACTTATGATGAGACAGTAATTGTCAGGTTAGTGAGGTGAAAGGAAGGGCTAACAAAAACATCATTATTTTCATGCCACGTTCATGGGAATGGCTCATCGGGTTGTGACGCTCGTGTGTGTGTGCACTGTGCACACACACACAAATCCAAAAAAAAGGTATTGTGCCGTCGTAGTGTCTCTTACTGCTTCATTTCGCTCATGATAAGCCTCCCTGCTGGGTCCTGTGCATGTGCGTGTTTCATCTGTCTTGTGTAAATGTCACTGTGTGTGTGTGTGTGTGTGAGGTGCAGCCAATGAGGACCAAATCAGACGGGCGGTCTGCTGCAACCGCACTGTGTGCATCCAGATGTTTGAGAGATGAGGGTGTTAGGTCAATGTATCAGCTCGCTTGTGTGTTTGTTTGTCGTGTGAGGTCTCTGGGGTTGGTGTTGGGTCATAGACCCATTTTGCTGGTGTGTGAGAGATAAGAAGTGTGTATGACAGGAGCCATGCGGCCTTGTGTGAAAACCCAGCAGCCCTGGACAGGGTGACCCCATCAGGAGGAGGGTTAAATATTTATACCAGCCTTCACTGTGAAGATTCACTCTGCCCAGGGGAGAATACCAGGAAAACCGTCACGTCTAATGCTTTTCACATCACTGCTGGGTCTGTGTGTGTGTGAGAGAGGAAGAGAGCATGAGAATGAGACAGCGTTTTGGACAGAGATAAATGTTCTGCCCACAGAAAATGTGATTTGCATGTGCGTGTGTGTTTGTTTATGAGTGTGTGGGGGTAAAAGAGAGACTGTTTTGTATGTTAAATGTGTAATTTTATTATCACTGAATGTTGTTTTTCCTATTAAACAGATATGAAGAAAAAAATGGTGTAGGATTTCTTTTGAAACCGTCATCAGAGATTAAATTTCACACTGAATTACAAAGAAATGGCAAGTAACACTGAATTAAACATGAAATTCTAAAGTAGAAACACTGATATAGTATTTTTATACTAATCTTTAACATTATCTTTGTTTTATTTACAACTTTGAAAATCATTTTCTAAATTCTGATCTGAATTAGCTCCATTGTCGAATAATAGATTATTCTGTTTATAATAAATAATAAAATAATAAATGCAACTATTAATTAAAGGTTGGTGTTATTTAACATTTTGTTGTAATTGCACTTTTATTGAAGCAATAGATACTCGTAGCTGGTTGGTTTGTAGGTATATCCATCTCATCCAGCGCTTCTTTGTTATGTTTTATAAAATATCATGTTACGATATTTCTGTGTGCGAAATTGCTGCAAACAATTCAGTGTGTGAGTGAACAGCATGAGTGAATCAAACTGAATCACAAACAAATACAGACTTTTTTTTGCAAACACGTTCATTAGATTAGATCAAAATAATTATTTATTCATGAATCTAGCATTCTGATTCTAAACAGCAAATAGAAAACACATGACATGTTTGCTGAAAAAAATGATTAAGTCAGTATGTGGAAATCTACAGACAAGGATTTATCAGTAATATTTTACTGGGGCACAGCAGCATTTCACTGGGACTCTTTCACTTCAAGTTTCAAGTTTCAAGTTTTATTTGTCACATACACGACTATACAGAGAGTGTATAACCAGCAGTGAAAAAAATGTGAGTCAGGTCCGCTCCATGGACAGTGCAAATATTGTAGAATACAACACAAGGGAAGTATACATAAAATAAAATGAATAAAAAATAAGATATAAAGAACAAAATATAAAATATAAAAGAATGTGCATGACAGTATGCTGTAGAATTAAATATTATGATAAGCAGGAATGTACGAGAGAGGAATGTGCAAACAGGTTGTACATGGTTGACATGTAGCAGTAATCTCAAAAAAATAAATAAAAAAAATAAGATAATAAGATACCAAGACACAGAAAGTGTTGTGTGCAATTGACACTGTCAGTATGAGGTAGAGAATAATGAATATCTGGTCACACTTTATATTAGGTGGCCTTAACTACTATGTACTTGCATCAAAAATAAGTACAATGTACTTATTGTGGTCATATTGTATTGCAAAACACTTTTGCTGCTATCGAGGTGGGATATGGGTAAGGTTAGGGGCAGGTTTGGTGGTATGGGTAGGTTTAAGGGTGGGTTAAGGTGTAAGGGATGGGTCAACAGTGTCATTATAAATGTAATTACAGATGTACTTACATAAAGGTATTTTTAAAAATATAAGTACAATGTAAAAACATGTATGTACACAATAAGTGCATTGTACCAAATTATTAATTTAAATGTAAGTACATAGTAGTTAAGGCCACCTAATATAAAGTGGGACCGAATATCTTACTGATTGTTAGTGATTATAAAGTAAGTCATGATGATGTTAAGAGGTTGAGTTTGAGTTCAGGAGCCTGATGGCCTGGGGGAAGAAACTCCTCTTAAGTCTCTCAGTTTTTGCCATCAGGCAGCGGAAGCGCTTACCAGATGGCAGCAAAGTGAAAAGACATTTACCAGGGTGATTTGAGTCCTTGGTGATTTTGACAGCTCTGCTTCTGCAGCGTTTGAGGTAGATGTCCTGCAGAGAGGGGAGAGCAGACCCTGAGATGCGCTCAGCTAAGCGCACAACTCTCTGCAAGGCCTTGCAGTCTTGACTGGAGCTGTTTCCATACCACACTGAGATGCACTGAGTCAATACACTTTCTATGGTCCCTGAATAGAAAGTTTTCAGGATTGTTGGAGAGACCCTGAATTTCCTCAGCTGTCGCAGATGGTACAGTCTTTGCCTGGCTTTCTTAACCTGTGTTTGAATGTGTGTATTCCAAGTCAGGTCCTCGGAGATGTTTACACCGAGGTACTTGAAGCTGCTTACCCTCTCCACAGGGGTCCCACTGATCATAAGAGGAGTGTAGGGCAGCAGGTGTCTCTTTCTGAAGTCCACAATCAGCTCTTTAGTTTTGCTCACATTCAGAGAGACAGTTGTCCTGGCACCATGATGTAAGTCTCTCCACCTCATCCAAGTATGCGGTCTCATCATTGTTGGAAATGAGGCCCAGAACCACAGTATCATCAGCAAATTTGATAATAGATGTGGAGCTGTGAGAGGACACGCAGTCATGTGTGTAGAGAGAGCAGAGCAGGGGACTCAGGACACAACCCTGTGGGGCTCCTACGTTCAGGGTGATGGAGTTTGAGGTGAACTGGCCTACCTTCTCCACTTGAGGTCTACCGGTGAGGAAATCTTGAATCCAGTCGCAGAGTGAAGAGTTTAGGCCGAGGTCTGTGAGTTTAGAAGCCAGCTTGATGGGGACTATGGTGTTGAAAGCTGAGCTATAGTCTATGAATAGCAGCCTTGCAAAGTTCCCATTGCTGCTGTCAATGTGTGTGAGGGAGGAGTGGAGTATGTGAGAGATGGCATCATCAGTAGATCTGTTGGGACGATAGGCAAACTGAAGAGGGTCCAAAGTAACAGGGATGGAGGAGCTAATGTGGCTCTTAACAAGTCTCTCAAAAACCTTCATGACTATTGATGTGAGGGCCACTGAACGATAGTCATTCAGGCAAGAGGGTTTATTGTTCTTAGGCACAGGGATGATGATGGATTTTTTAAAGGAGGTGGGAACCTTGGGAAAAAGAGCCTAGCTCTCCTGATTTTTACCAAAAACAAAGACTTTTAATGCATAACCTTGAGTGCCACATTGACTATGAAAATTGTAGTGTATAAGTGTACTAGAGGTCTTCTCAGATCCTTAAATCTGTTCCTGACCCCAATCCCTTCTATCCGAATCTGATGTGCATAATTTTTTATAAAAAAAAAAAAAACCTGACTTGAGACAGACATGACAAAATTAGACTCAAGTCCAATCTGACATGATTTAATTTTTTTCAAACTCAATATAAAGTTGGCATTAACAGAGCTCTGGTCGGAACTCAAGTTTTTGGATTCAATTGGATCTGGGAAGACCATCTTTAATGGAGTAAAGAACGACAATCCCGTGGCAGATGCCATCGATTAATAACCTCGTAGCTCACAGTACACGCTTAAAAACAAAGGTTACAAAAGCTAGTTTTTCGCAGTGATGCCATAGAAGAACCACTTTCCACTAGTGGGAACCTTTTTCCACTATAAGCAACCTTTGTGAAATGGAAAGGTTACATGGATATTAATTAATTATTCATGGAACCATAGATGCCAATAAAGTACCTTGAGTTTTAAGAGTGGATGTCCTTAACAGTTTGTAAATTACAGTTAAAAATCAATTCTCCTATGAAGAAAATAAATGGAATTTTTACTCGAATGCCAAACCCAAATGTCAAATCAAATTAAATCAAATGACTCATTTTCATTTAACCACATACACAAATGCACTCACTCAATCTCTTCACTCTATTGTGCCGATTTTGTTAATCACATCAGGCTGTTAATCTTAATACGGTGGCACTAATATGCATTAATTCATGCTTAACTAATGCACAGATAATCATGAGTTAATGTATAACTCATGAAGAACTAAACCATTTATTAATAATTACTGCATCAACAACAAATGAACATTCTATATGATTCACAGATTAAGTAATCAATAAATTGTTAATAGTGAAATGTGGCATAATGTATTAATTCCCCAATAACATATTATATTAACTAATAGTGTAAATTAATGTGTTTATAACCACACTGGGTCAAAGCCATGCATTTAAACTTCCAGTTGTCTGCTTTACTTAATCATTAGCTAATGATTTTCAAAGATATCATTATGTTATGATTTTACTTGTTGAGGCACATGACTAGCTAACTAATTCAAAATCCATAACCACAATGACATATTACTTAACAATTAGTTAATAGTTATGTGCCTCAACAAGTAAAGTAACATAATGATACCTTTGCAAATCATTAGCTAATGATTAATTAAAGCAGACAACTGGAAGTTGACGTACATAGCTTTGACCACTGTGGTAATTGACATATGAATTTACATCATTAGTTAATATAATATGTTATTAGGGAACTAATACATTATGACACATTTAACTAATAACAATGTATTTATTACTTAACCTATGAATCATATAGAATGTTCATTAGTTGCTGATGCAGTAATTATTAATAAATGGTTTAGTTCTTCATGAGTTATACATTAACTCATTATTATCTGTGCATTAGTTAAGCATGAATTAATGCATATTTGTGTAGCCGTGTTGTGAAGTGTTACCAGGTTTTCATTTATAAAGCTCTAAAAACCTTACTCACTGATGTTTTAGTGCACTTTCTGCAAATATGGAAAAAATAAAGGGTCTTAATTAAATATGTGAAGTTTCACATGATTAGTACAAATTGTCACATGACCAGAGCAGTTTATTTCCTGTTTGCACCTTGAGAAGATGATCACTGCATTAAAGCTCCAAAACGAAAGGCTAGTAAAGTATGTTAACATAAAGATATTACATTTACATATACATTTACATTTAGTCATTTAGCAGACGCTTTTATCCAAAGCGACTTACCAATGAGGACAATAGAAGCAATCAAAACCAACAAAAGAGCAACAATATGCAAGCGGTATGACAAGTCTCGGTTAGCCTAACGCAGTACACGTAGCAAGGTTTTTGTTTTGTTTTTTATGAAAGAAAGCAAGTAGAATAGAAAAAAAAGAAAGAAAGCTAGTTTTTAAGAAAACAAGTATATAGAATAGAAAAAAGAAAGCTAGTGTCAGAGGGTCAGATAGATACAAAGAAGACAGATAGATAAAATAGAATTAGAATAGATAGTGCTAGAGTTAGAGGATCAAATAAAGATGGAAGAGATGTGTTTTAGCCGTTTCTTGAAGATGACTAAGGATTCAGCTGCTGGGATTGAGTTGGGCAGATCATTCCACCAGGAGGGAACAGTTAATGAAAAAGTCTGTGAAAGTGATTTTGTGCCTCTTTGGGATGAACAATAATGCGTCCTTCACTTGCAGAACGCAAGCTTCTAGAGGGCACAAAGGTCTAAAGTACTGAATTTAGGTAAAGGGGTGCAGAGCCAGTGGTGGTTTTCAGTGATGGGAATAACGGCGTTATAAATAAACGGCGTTACTAACGGCGTTATTGTTTTCAGTAACGTGTAATCAAACGAATTACTGTTTCCCCCGTTACAACGCCGTTACCGTTACTGACAATAAAATGCGGCGTTACTATAATTTATTATAATATTATTAGAATTTTATTTTTCAGTTCATCTGAATGGATGCGCAGTGTAGCTGTATTTGACGTACCGTAAACTCTAGTGTGAAGCGCAGGGCTCGCCGTAGCTTTGTCTCTCTCTCTCTCTCTCACACACACACACACACACACACTCTTGCGCGTGCGCAAAGAAAGATACAGAGCAAGAGAGTCTTTCATAACATGCAAAATTGACGCGCTACATGTAAACGATATTCTTTGTTGTATTTTCTTGTCAAAATAACGGAGTTCCTTTGGAATTCTTCAGCTTTTAAGAACTGCTGGGTTCTCCGCTAGTGGGCGGAGCTAATGCGCAAACGACAATCTCATTGGCCGGCGCTCACCTATTATCGTCGCTGTTTTGATTTCAGCAAATCAATTTGAGCGAACGCAGACAACGTGATTAATATTCATGAACCCAGCAGCTCATTAATTCTTAGTGCGTTTTATATTGTTATTAGTAGTAGAATTCATAGTAGTTTTATCTTATCATTTTTTTCCACCTTTTTTATAGAAACACTAAATGACAAACAATATCTTAAGCACCACCACCAGTCCTAAGTTTAGTCAACATGACAAATATGCATTCATACTTGGTTATTCTAATTACTAAAGTTCTATCATCATATAATGCTAAATTATCATAATATCATATTATAATACTTGACTGACTGATGCTAAGTGTCAGTAGATAAATAGTGTAGATTAATGTACAATGTTTTATAATAATAATGTATTCTATTTAGTGTCCATTTCATTCATTTAACATATTTAATATTGGGGGCATCTAAGTTATTTTACATATTTTAATTTTTTTTTTTTTAAAGTAACGCAATAATTACTTTCCCTGGTAATTAGTTACTTTTATAATGATGTAACTCAGTTAATAACTCAGTTGCTATTTGTGAGAAGTAACTAGTAACTATAACTAATTACTTTTTTAAAGTAACGTGCCCAACACTGGTGGTTTTGTAGGCAAACATTAATGGCTTGAATTTTATGCGAGCAGCTATTGGGAGAGCTATTAGAGAGCACTGCAATAGTCCAGTCTGGACAGAACAAGAGCTTGAACAAGGAGTTGTGTTGCATGTTCTGAAAGAAAGGGCCTGATCTTCCTAATGTTGTATTAAGTAAATCTGCAGGACCGGGCAGTTTTAGCAATGTGGTCTGAGAAATTCAGCTTATCATCAATCACAACTCCAAGGTTTCTGGCTGTTTTTGAAGGTGTTATGGTTGATGAGCCTAACTGGATTGTGAAATTGTGATGAAATGATGGATTTGTTGAAACCACCAGCAGTTCTGTCTTAGCCAGGTTGAGTTGAAGGTGATGGTCCTTCATCCAGCAAGAAATGTCTATTAGACATGCTGAGATGCAAGCAGCTATCGTCGGATCATCAGGATGGAATGAGAGGTAGAGTTGAGTGTCATCAGCATAGCAGTGATATGAACAAATAATTTATGCTTTGATGGAACAACAGCTACGCTAATTATGTCTCTTTGTTTCTCTGTTTCTGCCACGGGATTAACATACCGTGGTAACTAGGAATTACACAAGCTTCAGTCTGGATCCAGCCCTTAAATGATCTGAGATGACCAAACACCTCAGAAGAGATGATGCCAACCCCTCAGAGGACCTCAGAGGATGCCAACCTCTGATCCCCAACAACATACAGAATTAACAAATTTTGCCATAAGTTAATATATTAAGTTTCTACAATGTATAAATATATTGTAGAAACTTAATTTCCTGTAAAGCGCTTTGCAACGATTGTATCGTAAAAAGCGCTATACAAATAAACTTGAATTGAATTGAATAGGCAGGATTCCTCCTCCTCCAAACATGGCGAGTTGAGTTGATGCCAAAGAGCTCGATTTTGGTCTCATCTGACCACAACACTTTCACCCAGTTCTCCTCTGAATCATTCAGATGTTCATTGGCAAACTTCAGACGGGCCTGTACATGTGCTTTCTTGAGCAGGGGGACCTTGCAGGCACTGCAGGGTTTCAGTCCTTCACGGCGTAGTGTGTTACCAATTGTTTTCTTGGTGACTATGGTCCCAGCTGCCTTGAGATCATTGACAAGATCCTCCCGTGTAGTTCTGGGCTGATTCCTCACCGTTCTCATGATCATTGAAACTCCACGAGGTGAGATCTTGCATGGAGCCCCAGTCTGAGGGAGATTAACAGTTATTTTGTGTTTCTTCCATTTGCTTATTATCGCACCAACTGTTGTCACCTTCTTGGCAAGCTGCTTGGCAATGGTCTTGTAGCCCATTCCAGCCTTGTCTAGGTCTACAATCTTGTCCCTGACATCCTTGGACAGCTCTTTGGTCTTGGCCATGGTGGAGAGTTTGGAATCTGATTGATTGACTGCTTCTGTGGACAGGTGTCTTTTATACAGGTAACAAAATGAGATTAGGAGCACTCCCTTTAAGAGAGTGCTCCTAATCTCAGCTCCTTACCTGTATAAAAGACACCTGGGAGCTGATTTTCTTGCTGATTGATAGAGGATCAAATATTTATTTCACTCATTAAAATGCAAATCAATTTATAACTGTTTTGAAATGGGTGTTTCTGGATTTTTTTTTGTTGTTCTGTCTCTCACTGTTCAAATAAACCTACCATTAAAATTATAGACTGATCATTTCTTTGTCAGTGTGCAAACATACAAAATCAGCAGGGGATCAAATATTTTTTTCCCTCACTGTATAAGGTTTGTTTATGCATAAGAGTAACCCTAGAATGTGATAAAACAGTTAAAAATAGCTGGGCTAAGATATTTAACAATTTTTATGACTGCAGAAATATGTTGATTCAGTACACACAATATCCCACCGGTCACAATTGTGGCCGACCACAAAACACAAATTTTCACACACTTTTCCAAAATAATTTCAAAAAATAATTATTGATTATTTCAAAGGGTTACTAATGACACATCATTTGGATATTTTCATGTCTGGGAAATATTTGGGATTAAACGGGTTAAGGTTGCCAAATATTGTAGGAACTTGACAAATTAATATAATGTTTGCAGTCACAATTGTGCATTTATTTATAACATTTTATAACTTCTGTACTATGTTTGTGCCTAAGCAGACTCCTTACCTGTAGTAAAATCACTATAATGCACAGCTTTGAGCAGATTATTAATACGATTGTTTATTAGTTGTTAATAATCCTTGAAGGGTAATCATGTTGCCATAAAAGAGACTTAGACATGATGCATTAGAATCAAACTTCCTGTGTGAAATCATTCAGAGCACTTGTGCTTGATTATTGGTTTTGTGTGACAGCTCTGATAGTATCTGACAGCTCAGTTTTACATCACTAGCTGACTGAATGCACGTAGGGTATTTCAATTATATGAGAAATTTGCATGCACATATTGAATGATTCATAATTTGTCTGTTTGGAAGCAGGTCATTCATGCATAACGTACAGTGTAATGGTTTCTCGTGTTGTGGGTGTTGGCACATGCATGCCCTACGTCTTTGGCTGTAAAGTAGCATGTACATTTGTTCATGTGTTGTCGAGAGATTGAGCTTCTATCCACATTTAGCCATATGAGTGAACCACAGATAGCAACTGCACAGCGCATACGTGAGACACCTCTAAAAATACATGCAGCACACATCCGCTGCCACACACAGGGGCCTTGCATTCAGCACATGCAGTTCTGGTAATGAATATTAGGAGGCTGTTTTTGTTGTTGAAAATGTTTATTTGGGTTCTAGATGAGTACTTTCTGCTAGCACAGTATGGCTACTTACAAGCCTGATATGATCAAAGATTTTGAAAACGTTGGAAAATGTTTTTTATTGCCCAAATGTGAAATGTATAAGGGTTAATGTACAGTCAAATGGTTTTATCGCAAAATAAACTAAGCCAAAGGGTCTTGTCACTCTGAAAGGGTTTCGTTTATGAAAAGAGATGGCTGGCTGTACATAATCCTGCTTATTATCCCGCTTATTTATTACTGCTCACCAGATAAATAAATATGTGGACATGGAATACTGATTTGAGTTTAATGATAATTTTATGAGTGAAAGAAAGAAGCTTTTTTTTGCCATGGACAATGGTTAAATATACAGTGTAGCAGTCATTATACAGAAATATATCAGAAATAAATATTCCAAATATATCAGATATACACTCAACACACACTTTATTAGGTACACCTGTTCATCTGATTGTTTTTTTTTTTGTTATCAACATTTTTTAATTTTTCATACATAACATAAAATTCAAAATATAACAAAACAAAACAACAGACACATACTCAATATCTCAAAGTCCAGTCAAAAGGGAGGGAGAGAGGGAAGGACAAGAAAAACACAAAAGTCACTCCTTTATACAATCACGTATATCAAAAAGAAAACACTGCCAAGCATCAATGGTCGAAGGCTTGGCCCCATTGATTCGTGCTGTTGTACATTCATAAGTCACTATTTGCAGGAGGCTATGGATCCAATGTTTTTCCACACATGTGCGGTGTAAACCAGTTCTGTATTATTGTCTTCTTCGCAGCTGTAAAACCAGCAAACAACATTCTCTTTTGCATTGAACTTATACAGAGACCAGAATCATCATTAAGAAGACACAAACTTGGGTTAACAAGCCAATCAATTTTTAGTAAGGATGATAAAACCAGGTTTACATGTGTCCATAGACTAATGACGATAGGACATTCCCAAAACATATGAAGAAAAGTACCTGATGATGCAGTGTTACATATATGGCAGTTAGAATTTGGTTGTAGTTTCATTTTGAATCTTTTGTAAGGAGTTATGCATGCTCTATGAATGACTTTGAAGTGAATAAGACGATGAGCCAAATTTTTAGATGTTAAGCTGAGATTAGACCACACCCTCTCCCAGTCGACAGATAAATTAAGGTCAGATAATTCCCTATTCCAAATAGTTTTAATAGAACGTTCATCTGATTGTTGACGCAAATATGTAATCAGCCAATCATATGGCAGTAACTCAATGAATTTAGGCATGTAGACATAGTCAAGTTCAAACCGAGCATCAGAAAAATGATTGAAGTGACTTTGAACGTGGCAAGGTTGTTGATGCCCGACAGTATTTCTGGTCTACTGGTAGTTTTCAGTCACAAATACAACCATCTCTAGGCTCATTAACAGAGGATGGTGTGGATTCTGAAAAAAAACAGTAGGTAAAATGGTGATCCCTGGAGTGTAGGTGTCAGTTCTGTGGGTAAGTCAAATGAGCATTGAAGTGACTTTGAACGTGGCAAGGTTGTTGATGCCCGACAGTATTTCTGGTCTACTGGTATTTTCACACACAACCATCTCTAGGATTAACAGAGGATGGTCTGAAAAAGAGAAAATATCCAGTGAGGGTCAGTTCTGTGGGTAAAAATGCATTGTTGATGCCAGAGGTAAGAGGGGAATGACCAAACTTGTTTGAGTTGATAGAAAGACAACAGTAACTCATATAACCACTTGTTACAACCGAGGTGGTTGGCTGATGGGCTACAGCGGCAGAAGATCCACACTGGGTATACCATTCTTGTCATCTAGGAACTGGTTATAATCGCACGGGCTCACCTAAATATACAGTAGAAGATTGGAAAAAGGTTGCCTGGTCTGATGAGTCTCGATTTCTGCTGCGGCATTCAGATGGTAGGGTCAGATTTTGGTGTAAACAACATGAAAGGATGGATCCATCCTGCCTTGTATCAACATTCAAGCTGCTGCTGCTGGTGTAATTATGTGGGGGATGTTTTCTTAGCACACTTTTGGCCCCCTTAGTACCAATTGAGCATTGTTTAAACACCACAGCCTACCCGAGTATTGTTGCTGACAGTGTCCATCCCTTTATGAGCACAGTACACCCAACTTGTGATGGCTACTTCCAGCAGGATAACGTGCCATGTCACAAAGCTCAAATCATCTCAAACTGGTTTCTTGAACATGACTAACTATATTTAAATGGCCTCCACAATCACCAGATCTCAATCCAATAGACTTGGCACCCTTGGGATGCGATGGAATGGGAGATTCGTCCACTTTTATGGACGCTGACAAATCTGCAGCAACAGCATGATACTAACATGTCAATATGGACCAAAATTTCTGAGGAATTTCCCTGCCAGTAAGTTCTTTTCACGTTAATTCAGTTTCACTGAACATCCAGTGCATCCAATGCAGAACCAAATTTTATATTGTACAGAAGTAAACAAATGTCAAATCAAACACTGAAACTTTAACTGCATAGGCTCAAACTATGTGCAAAAGTATTAATATAAGCTAATTATTGACATAAGCTAAATAGGAAAACTGACAATTTTGAGCTTCCCCTAATAATTTACAGCACAAAAATACTGTAGTCTCTTTATACAGATAGGAGGTTTATACCTTATGTATTTTCTTTTACATTTTGGGGGCTAAAGCATGTAAAACATGTTATGGCATCTGTTTGATTTGGCTGCTTCTACCAGATTAATTTTGTGCCAAATTTTTGATTGGAAACACAGTCTCTGATATCAACAACAAAAGATACGGGGAACCTTTTTCTTCACTGTTAAAATTTGGTAAGCATTTTTTTTTTTTTTTTTTGCTATTCTAACTATGCCCATACGATTTGCATTAGGTATCATATTCCCTGCTGTTTTTCTCTTCAGAACAGACCTGTGTCCCACCACTTGAGACCTACTTTGATAGATTACCTCAGACAAAGTTCCCTTTTCCTGTTTCTCTTTCTCATTTCTTTTCTACATGAGCTCTGTCTTTTGTTACTCAAGCAGCGCAATGACGTATTTCCTCCTCCGTGATGCAGCCTGAACGTGCATCTATGCATCTGTGAGTGTTTCTTTAAGATTATTTTGAGTAAAGCCGGGCTCACACTGTGCATTTTTTTTTTAAAGTCCTTTAGGATTGTACTTCTCAGACTGTACGAACATGATGATCATGTCACACTGTGGGATCTCAATTGTCATTAATGTCAGACTGTACGACAGTCAAGACGAGTTAAAAACGGGTGCGCGCAAGAAAACTTGTCCAGAGTTTTACATTATCAACCCATACACGTCCAGTGACTGCGAACTGCATTGCACGCGGGACCGAAATGTTGGCTATCATGAAAAGTATATGAACGGTGGCAATACCGGCGTATTTAAGAAGAATAGTGTATGCAGCTCTACACACCCACATGAAAACAGCGGCGCAACCAGTGTTTATATAGAAAAGGCAACATATCAGATGAATTCCGTGAGCGGAGGACGGGAGCGCCGGAGTTTATGGCTGATAGAATAATTCTCTAGCATTAATTCTGCTCATAGCTTGTCTTGGCAGTTCTCGACAGGAGACAGTTTGACATTCATCGTAGGGGTAGTCACACTGCAGGACTGTGCGCCAAATCTTCTGACACTGTCAGAATTTCGTCGGAGGTGAAATTTGATCGCAACAGCCATTAATCGGCTGTCGGTGAACATGTCAAACCAGCGATCAAAGACTACAGATTTTAGCCTAGGATTATAGGAATCTTTTAGGATTTTCAAAATTTGTCTCAGACGACCATGACTACGGGATGGAAAGTGTTCTCATTTTTGTGTGCATGTGGATAAGATAGATGGGGAGGAAAAGGGAATTAAAGAGTGGGAGGAATAACATTTCTTTGCAGTCTGCAATACGGAAAGTCTCCTTGTCTTGCAGGTGCATTGTAGAGATAAGAGGAAGAAAAGGAGGAAGAGAGAGAGGGAAACCACATGTGTGCAGCACATGAAAAATCCAACTGAAAGAGGTTGAAAAGGAAAAAATAATCAGACATTACACAACACTTCCTGAGTATAAAGAGAGAAAGACGTTTCCCTCTGTGCAGGAATGAAAGACCGGAAATTCTGCGGTGAGCGTAACAGACCGGTATGTTTGCAATCATGTCCCTAAATCCAAAAAACAACTTTGTTCCACTGCCGTTTAACACATGTGGCAGAGCAATCCAGCTCCAGGTCATGCACCAAAACGCAGAGGACAGGTTACATCACAGCCCTTTCCTCATACCTCACTGACTCACATTGCTGTTTGGTGAATTTAAAGCAGCCACTTGATTGCAACTGTTGCTTCTATTCAACTGAGGTGAGTCTTAACTAGCTTGATTTAAGGCGGTTATGTCGAAGAGCTCAGAATGAAAGGCCTTAAAGGGATACTCCACCCAAAAATGAAAATTTTGTCGTTTTTCACTTACCCCCATGTCGTTCCGAACCCGTAAAAGCTTTGTTAGTCTTCAGAACACAATTTAAGATATTTTGGATGAAAACCGGGAGGCTTGTGACTGTCCCATTGACTGCCAAGTAAATTGCACTGTCAAGGTCCATAAAAGTATGAAAAGCATCGCCAGAATACTCCATCTGCCATCAGTGGTTCAATCATAATGTTATGAAGCGACGAGAATACTTTTTGTACGGAAATAAAACAAAAATAACGACTTTATTCAAAAATTAGGCACAGTAACGTCTCCTCTGTGTCTCAGTCTTCTGTATCAGCCTCGACACAGGGATGCACCTTCTTCGTCGATTTACGCTCTGATTTGAATGCAAACAGCACACCCTTGTGGCCCGGCTGATACAGAAGAGTGTATGCATTTTGTGTCCAGGGGATAATCTCCAAAATGGTGCTACGCTGACACAGAGGAGACGTTACGGTGCCTAATTTTTGAATAAAGTCGTTATTTTTGTTTTATTTCCGTACAAAAAGTATTCTCGTCGCTTCATAACATTATGATTGAACCACTGATGGCAGATGGAGTATCCTGGCGATGCTTTTCATACTTTTATGGACCTTGACAGTGCAATTTACTTGGCAGTCAATGGGACAATCACAAGCCTCCCGGTTTTCATCCAAAATATCTTAAATTGTGTTCTGAAGACTAACGAAGCTTTTACGGGTTCGGAACGACATGGGGGTAAGTGAAAAACGACAAAATTTTCATTTTGGGGTGGAGTATCCCTTTAAGAGCGTGGCTTGTCCTCTGTCCCATTGAAAATAGTGGATCTCTTCCAAAACCTAGTGATCTGCCTTGGTAGTATTTTAAGACATAAGCCCGCTCCTGACATGAAGACTGTTCTAACAGGCAGTTCACATTAAGGCTGGGTGGCATGTACCAGACAACTGTAGAAATGTGTTGTCTGGTACAAATTTTTGATGCTGTTTTCATACATGCATATATATTTTGAAATACTGTTATGATATGAAATTATTCATATGCTGATAAAGTTTTTTGTACTGCCCACCAAATTCAAAGACAGCACTGCATGGCTGCGTTCCAGTTAATTTTTTGATGCCCTTCACTCGCAAACTTCCCTCCGTCTCGTTTACTCGGATGTATGTCATTGATTACGTTGCATGAGTGCCCACTACTGGAGAAACACCTTGTGATGGGCTGAACTGGAACGTCCTAAGCCCTTGATCACTTAGAATCCGCTATAGAGTTGGTTTATTGTTTACACTTTTTTTCTCTTACGAATTTGTTTGGTGCAGCATTCTATAAGTATATAATAGGTATGCTTGGGCTGTTATAAATGTTTTTTTTTTTTAGATATATATTATAGAGTTGTTTGGGGTGGGGATAAATTAAACGCGATCAGCGATGACGTCACAATCGTGTTGCATTGTGGTCTCTAGAGTGGCCTGAATTGTGCATATGAAGCAGACTCTCTCCCTCTGTCAAAATCAAGGGGTCGAGGGTCTGTCCATATAAACTTCCCTCGTCCACTTCACGAAGTGGAACGCACTTCAAAATGGCATCGGGGATTCCCGCGAGGGGAAGTACCTAGGGAAGTTAGCGAGTGAGTGTCTAAAAGTGGAGTGGAACGCAGCCCATGAATCCTTCACAGAGGAGACAATCCCACAATGCATTGCAGCAGATGCAGTAAATTCAAGACGGCAGACAAAATGACATTAGGGCTGTGTTCTGATTAACAGGGTTCCTACGCAGTGTTCATTGCTCCCTTAGCACAGGATGTCTGTTGAAGTTCACTTCACTTGAAAAAATGCATTCATTCAGAACACCCTGCATCATCATCAAACAGATTACAACAAAGTTGCGCTTATTAGAGGAGTTTGAGGTAAAATTACATAATATACTTCTGTAAATAAATGTATTATAAATGAATTTAATTTCATAACACATACATGTTTATATAAATTAATTATTATTAATTTCATTAATATACATTGCCATATTTGAAAGTGATAACTAAGTGATACGTTTCTGTTGCAAATAAATGCAATTTGGTTACATTATATGTGTATTTTATTTCATGTAACCATATTGCACTGTAACTGTCACATCTCACACACTTTATCCCTGTAAACAACCTAGTACAAACCACTAATTACTCAGTTAAACTCAATTAAAATGCCACAGCCTCAACTCATTTGTTTAATTCAAACTTCTTGCAATACTGCAGTGATAGGCCTACTCAATGACTGGTGGTCATTGTTATGCATCAGTCTTCCCTTTCTCGCGATGCCGTTCAAACTGAACATGTTCACTTTCTTCGGATTGGAATCTGACTTAGGAAGTCTACAAAGTGAAGTCCACTAGGGCACTTATGATCGAATGCAATGCACCTTGAAAATCAGTACTTTTTACTAAAATTTATATATTCAGATGGACAATTTTACTAAATATTTGTGTGTAGGCCTACTGTAAATTGTCATTACTATTAAAACATTGTGTTATTAGCTTAGAAGTCCATTGTGCTTTGCATAAGGAAGACAATTTGTATGACAGACCAAGATGTTATCTGTATAGAACAGTTGTCGGTTGAGATCCATAGAAAGACAGAAAATGCCCTGGCAGAAAATGACCAGTAGCTTCATGAGGTAAACTGCATGAAAACAGATCAAAAATATCTGCATCAGAAAGATATGGCTAAATAACTTTCTTGGTGTTATAAATTGCAGCATTGGAATAAAAGGTTGTCCGCTTGTTCTTTGTATGTGCTTTATGATTAATCTGCAGACTAGTGTGCTCATCTGTGTTGTACATTCAGTGGGTTCCTGGGGCTACCGGATCTGAGATGTCTGAGTCCTGTCAGTTTTCATTTACGCAGACATGAAGACGCGTCCCTTCAGAGATGAATCATGTCTGTTTGTTTGAGGGTTGGATCTATATTAGCATGCAGTCTTCTTGACTCACCGCCTGCTCTGCACATGCTATGCCTACAAACACTTGTTCCTTAAATTTAAACCATGAGTTTCTGTAAGACTTCTAACAGTTCAATAAAAGAACAAAGACTTCCCTTTCCAGAATATTTGACCTGGATTTTAAGATTAAATGTGACTTCCACGAAACCTGTAAATTACTCTCATGTGTTACACCGCTGCAGTCATTAACTGCAAAGCAACCCACACAGCCCACAACCCACAGCTAATGACGCCCAGCTGCTTCCTCTCATTCTTTCTTTGCATGTTAAGTGTGAACTATTATCTTTTGTCTTCTTTCCCATCGCTTTAACAGCAACTGTATGTCCCCGCACACCTGCACTAAATGCAGTTGCTTTTGTTTCTACTTAGTGATTGTGTATTTGTTCAGTTGAAGCAGTATGGATGTATAACCCCTTACTCTGGGCTTTGTGTTTTCTTTACTTGACATTTGAAAACCATGGTTATGTTAGATTAGTGGGTGCATCTCTCTTTAGCATGCTCAGGTCACATTTTAACCAAAAATAAAATAGCTTTTTTAGCTGTATTTATTTATTTATTTTGCATATGTACATGACAGTTACATGTACACTAGCCACATTCTCATTACAATTATGTTTTTTATTTGTATTTACTTATTTAAAATATTTATTAAATATAAATCAGCTTATTGAAATATAAACCAGCTTAGTTTATTGCAGTCCAAACAATACCACTGTAATTTATATTTAATTGTATGAAAATATAAAGGGATTCTGCCACCATTTACTTAACATTTACTTAAATGTTGTTCGAAACCTGTATGACTTAATTATTCTGTGAAATATAAAATAAGATAGAATATTTGAAATAAAATAGGATATTTTGTGAAATGTCTCATTTGTATGTTAATACTTTTATTTATTTATATATATATATATATATATATATATATGGTCACCAAAATATTTTTCTTACCATTTTTCTTCAAAATATCTTCTTTTCTGCAGAATAAATTAGCTAATGCAGGTTTGGAACAACATGATGACAAAATGTACATTTTAGTGTGAACTATCCATTTTATTAGCAATAATTATTCATTCTAATAGTTGCGTGAGATTTCACACACTTGTACATGTGGTCTTTTAGGTCTCTTATTTGTATTTCAGATTACCACGTATGTTTGTTTGGCAGGTTACGTCAGCATAGCATTCTATCTGTTTATCTGCACTCAGGTGTGTGTGTGTGTGTGTGTGTGTGTGTGTGAGAGAGAGAGAGAGTGTGTGTGTGTGTGTGTGTGTGTGGCCTCTTAACTGACACTCTCACCATTGGAGCCAAAGGCCCTGAGCCCCTGTTAATCTTATCATCACAGTTAAGTCTCTTAACTCCAAGCCTGATAATCTTATTATACAGAGCATCGAGGGAGATTTCCCTTTTTGGGGAGGGACAGGTGCACAGTGAAGGAGGCATTATTGATCAATTATAGGCTTCTTTTCAATTAAAACCACTATGCAGCAAATAAATAACTGCAGTGAAATGCGACAGATGCATTTATAAATAATAAGCGTAGTTGCTGCTGTGGATCAGTGTGCCTGGCTCTGATGTGCCTCGTCTGGTCTCAGATCAGGCGGAGGAGGGGCGGCTAAGACGGAGCTCTCCCAGTGACATCAGGCTTTATCTGCTCACAGCTCTCTGACGCAATCCACCCAGTTCTCACGTGTCGAGGAGAGGAGATGATTAAGACCGGCTGCTTTATTGCGTGGACACTTACGCACACGCGCTCACACATAGACATGCTGATGCAAACAAACACACTTATGTGGATGCAGCATCTCTGAGTCTGGGAAGACAGACAGCACCACACCAAATTTTATTAAACAGAGGACAGCAGACTTTCATTCCTCTTAAGCAATTAATTTTATTTACATGAAAAGGGATAAACCCACAGGAAAGAAAAAAATAACAAAATCTCTTAAGAATTTTTTTTTATTAATGGCTCAATTGTTTTTCCTAGGCAGTGATGAGATTAAAATGAAAATGTCTCCTGCTTTTCTAATATTTCTCATGAAAATGATTCTACTTACGTACATTACCGTTTAAACATTTGGGTTGATACGTTTTTAGTTTGTTTGTTTTTGAAAGAAGTCTCTTATGCTCACCAAGACTGAATACAAATACAGTAAAAGCAGTAATACTGTTAGATTAATGTATTCCTGTGATGACAAAGTTGAAGCATCATTACTCCAGTCTTCAGTGTCACATGACACTAATATGCTGATTTGCTGCTCAAGAAACTTTTTATATTATCAATGTTTAAAACAATTGTGCTGCTTAATATTTTTGTGAAAACCTTTCCTGTTTTTCTTTTCCTTTTTCAGTCCTCTTTAATGAACACAAAGTTCAAAAGAACAGTGTATACTTGAAACAGAAATCTTTTGTAATATCATAAATATCTTTACTTTCACTTTTGGTCCTTTAAATGCCAATAAATAAATAAATAAAGTCTAGAGATTCCTTTAAAATTTCAGATGAAATCTTAAAGTCTCAAACTCTTCTCAGATTTGTCAAAATACCAGTCAGCATAAATAAAAAATGAATGAATGAATAGCCTACATACAGTACATACATACATTACATACTTCTACTTCTCCATTTGAAGGTAATATTTTCCTCAAAAACGTTTACACATAAAAAATTAGAGGATGTCTGCAATGGCATTGGAAAATAAAAACATTTTCCTATTTGTCAGTATACTCTATAGGACGTCTGTCATATCAGCTAATAAATTAATTAAATTGTCGCTTTAAGGAAAACCACCTGAGACAAAGTTGGCTATTGAACTGAATATTGATGTGAAGAAGCCATAACATTTTCCACTGTTTAATTTACCAATGATATTTTCCTCGAACGTGCCGTGTGACATCCTGAATGATTTGTTGAGTCATAGAAACACAAAGCTGGAGCACTTAATCAACCGACACATCTGAAAGGTGTCTCAGCTCATTTACCTCTGTCATCCTCTCTCTGTCCCAGATTCACCTCCCAGTCTCTCTCCCCATTCCTTTCCTCCTTCAGGTCATCCCCCTGTTCAAAAGAGTCATGTGCTTCCCGAGACAATTAATGCTCCTAACATCACTGTTTTTCTCTTTAGAAATAACCTCACAAAACATGTGGATGAGTTGTTTGCTACCTAAAGTAAAAGCATCACTCGTGTTCTCCTCAGAAAATGTAATACACATGCATTAAATTAACTCTCCAGCACATAGAGTTCATCCAAATAAGTAGCGAGGGTGTTGAAAGGTCACGGTTTCACACTACATCACAAACCGTTGTTGAAGCTGTGAAGCATCCTTAAATGGTTTGCATTTGAGGGCACTTATAAAAGGAAACACTTTGACATTAGACAGAAAGCTGGCTGCTCCATTACTTTTGACCTTGTTTAGTCAAATACCAGAGAGTGCCTTGGAAGATGAAATGTCCTTTAAATGTCCTAAAGGCAGATAGATTGATCTTCCAAAGAGACTTAACTGTGATTCATGTCTACAATTGTGCTCTGCCCTTGTGTTTGAAGGCCAGGCCTCTCATAGCTGTCAGGCCTGCGTGTCAGCTTATCAATCACTGCTCATAATCTTCTCAAAGATGCATTGATTATGAGGTCAGAGACTCCCTCTCCGTAACCCTTACAGCTGGAAGTTGTTTTAGCCTGTACCTCAGGGTCTTTAAATGGGTTTTCAGGGTTGAAGAATGTTAGTCAAAATGGTGTCAGTTCACACGCCTTATTTGTCTTCTGTGAGCTTTTAGAGAGACTTCCTCTCTGAACATGATAATGTGCTACTTTTGTACACGGAATGGGAAGTTAGTGATATTTAATGGATCATTATCTGACACTTTTTCTCAGGTCACCTCATATGGACAGGACAGGGTAAGAACAACAAATGTTGAAAGCCCCTTATCCAAAATATTTGAACCCTACTCGTGCTATATTTATATTGCACAGGAACTTGCTCATGAGGGTCTTGAATTGGATTTTTGTATTACATTTGACATGATACATATCTTAATTGTTCACAATAACAGTGTTGTGGAAGCTAGTTTACTTTACGAGCAGAGGTGTCAAGTAACGAAGTACAAATACTTCGTTACCTTACTTAAGTAGACATTTTGGGTATCTATACTTTACTGGAGTAATTATTTTTCAGCCGACTTTTTACTTCTACTCCTTACATTTTCGCGTTTTGTTTGTGCAAATGTTTTTGTAATGTATTAATTATCACGGGCTGTAATAAAAAATCAAGTAGCCATGTCCTAATAGTAAATACATTTGGTTTCAATAGCCTGGTATGGCAAGATGTCTTAAAATGTATTTCTTTTTTTAACATTTAAACTTAGACCACATTATTAGATTACCTTTTGACTTCATGAATACACATAAATGACAGCTTAATGATTTTTTTAAATAATATTATAATATATTTTATTTTTTAATATAATATATATTATAATTTATTATAATATTTAATATAATATTTTTATACATTTGTCTATAATATTTATTTGGAATTTTGTTTTTTTATGTAATTTATTTGATAGTTATGTATACATTATTTTATTTTAAATGGTAGAAAAACCTGTTTTTGACCTCAAAGTAAAGCACGTTCCCTCTGTACATGGCTGTGGGGACGAGCAGTTTTGTGGTGCTTGGAATTCTTTATAATTAATTAAAAACAAATATTGCCACATTGATGGCTCAAGAAGGTGTAATTGTTCAAATAACTCATTGTTTCATTTTAAAATATAAAAAATTGTAACCAAGTGTAATATTTCTGTAAAGGCTAGGGAAAATGGACATTTCCATAGAATGACCCCAATATATGTTAGGCTATAAATATGTAGCTATGTTACAGCTCTCCTTTGAAGCTCTTGTGCTTTTCTCCTTTTCCATCTCTCCAATCCTATTCTGCTCACAGGTGATTGGAGATGAGTTTTGTTCCCACTTTTGTTGCAGTTTGCTGATTTTTGTAAAATAGCTTCTGTTTTTGCTTTTCAGATAAAAGAGTGGTTTCAGTTTAATATGTTGCAGGCTCATTTATTAGATATAAATAATATTGATGATAATAAATCATCAAAAAAAATATTGGGCTTGTTTTTGAAGCTGCGGTTGCTTATTCGAGAGAGAGTTGGCAACAGTGTCCGTGGAAGAGACTCAAGAAGAGAACTCGAGCGAAATGTCCCAACCAAGCACCAGCGAGGAGGTTGGTAGCCAGGATCATCTTCCGCTCCATGAAACACGTTAATGCTCAGTAGTACACATATATGTTTTTTTTATGTATTTGCATTGTACTAAAATGTGTTCATTTTCAATGGGCATATATGCGGCTGAAACAGGTAGCCTAGTGCATCCCAAATTTTTCAACATTAACATTTTAATATAACATTATAGTCATTATGGCCTTTAGAAAAAATTTTTTTTTTTTGAGGAGGTGGGGTAGTGCACAATAGGCCTCTGTGGCGTGGCCTAAGCTTTTGTCCTTAATGGCATTTTTTTCCTTACATTACTTTTACTTTTATACTTTAAGTAGTTTTGAAACCAGTACTTTTACACTTTTACTTGAGTAAAAAGCTTGAGTTGATACTTCAACTTCTACAGAAGTCTTTTTAAACCCTAGTATCTATACTTCTACATGAGTAATGAATGTGAATACTTTTGACACCAGTGTTTACGAGTAGCCAAAACTTTTGAATGATTAAAAGTATGAGTACTGATTTGGAGTGTGGCGTTTGTTGAAAGTTAACTGTAATATTTCCGGGAAAGCATTCACTATTATATATGCACAGTGTACAATATGCAGTATACTTCAGTTGGCCCAGAGTAAATGAAGCCTGGCCCTATGATATTCATCAAGTCTTTCCCTCAGGACACCGCTGACGTCAGTCATGCCGTATTTTCTCTGCTTAACGACTTTATTTATGAAATTTCTACATGTTGCATTTAGGAAAAAAGAAGGCTTTCTTGCATTTCCCAGCAGAGTGAAAGAGGTAGACGGTTGTTCGAGCTGGCAGTGCTGAGCTCATTCTGTTAAAACTTTCTTAAGCTTTTTTCCACCGGCCAGACTCCTCGTAAATGGTTGCTTTATTTTGCTTTATTTGGTGTCACTCTGTTTTATATGATCTTTCAGTGTGTGGACTGTTAGAACAGACTGACAGTAACCCAACCTATCTTTATGAGTGTCACACAGTGTCAAAGTATGTTTGTACTGAATGCTGGAAGTACCTGCTGTTATCAGAACTGTAGCTTCTCTACTACAACAGCCTCTCCAAATGTTCTCAGTTTCTGGCTCTGGCCTATTTATATTGGGTGCTTTCCAATTCTTCATTGCGTAACAGGTACGCTATGATAAACCCAGTCTCTGAAGACACACTTATGATCCAGGTATGTCGGAATACTTTTATTACTTTACCTTCATGTCACACTAGGTTAATAATATATCCTTATAAAACATTAATTCAATTCACAGACATAACCTGAAACGCACAATGAAAATGTCAGTCAGAATTTGTGCTCGGTCGCAGTGCTGTTGTCAGTACAGTCACATTTAATATACATTTATTATTCTCAAGCATACTACATAGACTGCAACTATCCCCTACACATAGCGCTCATCGTATAATCACATAGTAGTCATAACTCACAATTGGTTTTAATATATATTTATTCGATTTGTTTTATTGATCATTCTAGGTATTAATGTAAGGGAATCATTCACCCAAAAATGACAATTTGCTAATAATACTTACACTAAGGCGAAACGAGATGTAGTTGAATTTGTTTCTTCATTTGAACAGAATTGGAGAAATTTAGCATCACATCACTTACTCACCTGAGGAACCTCTGCAGTGAATGGGTGCCGTCAGAATCCATATTTGTAATAATCAAACCCATCATAAACACATTTTTAACTTAAAACCTTCCAGCTAAAATACGAGTCCTCTATCCATAATATTGCTTTCTCCAGTGAAAAGAAGAAAAAAAATCATTTTGTCTGAATCAGGAGAGAAATATGTACAGATCAAGCACCGTTTACAAGCAAAAACTGTCCAAACAGTCCTAATATGTTGGTGGGTTTTGATGTGAGAGAACAACAGGGGATGGACTCAGTGGAGGAAGTGTTATTATTGGCTCATATTTTGGTCAGAAGTGATAGTTTAAAGTTAAAACGTCCAAATAATTGATTTGTTTCTTACTAATATGCTGCTTTTCACTTCACAAGACATTAATTGATGGACTGGAGTGGTGTGGATTACTCGTGGATTATTGTGATGTTTTTATCAGCTGTTTGGAATCTCATTCTGATGGCACCCATTCACCGCAGAGGATCCATTGGTGAGTAAGTATTGTAAAGCTAAATTTCTCCAAATCTGTTCAGATGAAGAAACAGACTCATCTACATCTTGAATGGCCTGAGTGTGAGTAAATGTTAAGCAAAATTTAAATTTTTGGGTGAACTGTTCCTTTAAAAGTTTCACAATCAGCATGCTGAACAAAATACTTGTTTTTAATCTGAATTATTTACTTATTTGCATGTTGTTTGGACAGATCAGCAATTGTTTCAAATGTATTTAATAGTAGCCTGTCCTTATTCCATTTCAAGTTGTTGCTGTCTTTTCACCCATGGCAACGTTTTATTATGTTGATAGTGTATATGTGTGTGTGTGTGTGTGTGTGTGTGTGTGTAAGTGAGTGGCCTCAAGTGTGTCTGTGGTCTCTGGCTGACGTAAATTCAACACAAATGCTTTGTCTGTGTGGTCTGAACTTTAACTGGCAGAGCAAAACAGCTAATGCGTTAAGCTGTCTCTCTCTGAGCCCATCTGTAGCGCCGGCTGCTATCTCATGCCTACAATCTTGTGCACTTGTGTTGCAAAAGGCAAATTGTTGCAAATTTTGTGACATGATGTTCTTGGGAAAATACTTGGAGAGAGGTTGTTCCTACTGTGTGGGTGTGATTGCGTGTGAGTGGTTGGATCATCCAGTTTGTCTTTTATTCAGTGCGTCACATGGTGTACGGCCTGCTTATGACTGTGTTTCTATGAAGGGAGGGAGAAGGATAGTGTTGTTCTTTATTCTGCATCATTTGCACCATCCTGCATGCAAAAGCACTGGATTCGATTAGGGATGTGTTAAGTCGGTCAGCACTCAGTGCATCATACTTTTTTGTTTGCTAATTGTATTTTGCAGCTGCACTCTTTGAAGTTCAGTGTGATACAGCAAAGTGAATATTGCATGGGCCTCATTCCTGCTAAGGTGAAAGTCACAGTTGGAGGGCACGAGGAAATCATTGAGCCTTGATGTGATCGACCGGCTTCATTGATTGTCTCTGGAGAAAAACTTGCCACTTGAGCAATCCTGTGCTTTCTAATGGACCATTCTGGCTGTATTTCTGTTTCAGAAATGGCCTTTTGTGTGCATGTGTGTCTGAGTGTGTATTCCTGCGTGCAGAGCCGTATTTATGCCAACAGCTGTTCAGTTATGCATAATTATGCATAAAATCTGGTAATGTTCACACATAGCTCGGTTATAAATGAGTGAAAACTACATTCTGTAACCAAACTGACTGGCTTACATTGAGAATGAGTTAGTGAACCTGGGCTGTGTGAATGGAAATTATCTGGATTAATTAGGATTTGATGGATGAACTTGTGTTCTGATTCGAGTTCATCCATCAAATCTTAATGGTTTATTAAATAACTTGATGCCAACTATAATAAGACTTTCCTATGGTCATTTGTCATATGTAGTTTTGTCACTTTCACTACGGTTGCAGGCAGTTTTCACATCTACATAGAGAATAGAAAAGGGAATTGAAATAAGTTGTATGTTGTAAACATAAGGAAATATGTATTTCATATTGAAAATATATTTTCTTAAATCTTCAAATGGCAAAATACATTACAAAAATGTAAAGGTGTGTGTGTGTGTGTGTGTGTGTGTGTGTGCACGCGCACACACACACACACACACACACACACACACACACACACAGAGAGAGAGAGACCTGGGTAGTAACTGTTTACATGTAATCTGAATTATGTAATCAGATTCCAAAAATCAAGTAGTTGTAATTAGAGTATATTATATTTTATGATGCACAGATTTCAGTAACTTTTCATGGATTACATGATTACATATTATTCACACAATGGCAGAAAATATTATAGTTTACATTGGCATGCTGGTGAACAAATTAAATATTTCTATTTTTAGTGTTGAATTAATTATTAGCTTTTTATCAACTGCAGTTCTAACAGTAAGCCTAGTTTGTGAAACCCTGTTTAATGTAAGATGTAATGCATTTCATGATGTTGATATCAATAAATGGCATACATTTTCTTTCTCTTTGCTTTTTTATATCAATATGGTACATTCAATGGTAAGTTTAAAACAAATTAGATAAAAAGTAATCTAAAATGTTGTCAGTATACATTACTAAAATGAGTCACCTATTACATTACTAACTACAATATATATATATATATATATATATATATATATTCAAGTCTATGTAAGCTATTTATTTTTGGGCCTTTTTTTAAATATTGACATATAGCAAAAAATATTTAGTATTTTAATGTATATCTAAAATATATCTGAAAATATGTTTTTGTTTGGTTGGTTGTAGTTTTCTTGCTGTACAGGCTGTAAATTGTTGCATGAACAGGATGATTCAGGAGTCATTCCGCGGTTGTCAATGGCACACACTGACTCTGTGGACATAGCGTGTGTTGATCTGTTCACTTTGAGTAGTGTGTAATGAGCCTCTCTCTTTGCCTGCGAGTGAGAGCGAGCACATGCGTCTTGTGACTGACGCACTCCGCTGACATCACTCCACATCTCACCATCTGACCCACACAGACGACTGAGAGAAGAGACAGGGCCAGGAAAACAAGTGCTTTCTGAGGCACAGAATGAAACTGGCAATGAAATGAGAAGAAGAGGTCAGATAATAAGAGAACACAGTGTGTATGGACCGAGAAAAAGTGTCACAGAGACAATATGAAGCCTTAATAAAGATATGATCAAAAATAGCAAAAACAACCGCAAAGATTGTGGTTTTAGGATGAATCAATTTTAACAAACAGAATTTTGAATCATCTGACGTGAATAATTAAAACAAATGGTTGATAAATGAATTGGTTTAGCTGGAGCAGTGGCTCATGCTCATATAAGGAAATGTTGTGTTTACAGGGAATCCAGGTTTGAGTCTGACCTGGGTCATGTCCTGAACCTGCTCCCCTTCTCTCTCAAGTATTTTCCTGTCTGCTCTCCCGTGTCCTGTATAATTACTAAACCAAAATGCCAAGATAAAAGGAGTTTCTCTAAAGCACTGTGGCAGAAGTCTCACATTCAAATGTCCAAATTTTCTCAGACCAATTGAGTTGCAAGTTCTGCAAATCATTTGCTTTAAACTGACATTTCTGAAATCATCTACATACATAAAATCAATTATTACCAAAATGTCAAAGCTGTTGGAACATTCTACAACAATGCATCATAAAAATAGTTGTCCTGTTTAGTTTTTGCTCAGTTTGCGTAGCTTACTTATAAGTTATTTACTATGACATCCAGCACACTCCCTCTTTGAACTGTTACCGTCTGGTCGACGCTACAGAGCTCTGAGCACCAGAACGACCAGACACAGGAACAGTTTCTTCCCTCAGGCAATCCTTCTCATGAACACCTGACAATAACTGTGGAACACTCACTATTTATACACTTATACACTTATTTATCTAACACACACACTTAGTCTACATTGCAATTGCACATAATATACCTGTACATACAACTGTCAATTTGTATATTGTTATTCCTTATTTACTTGTTCTCTTTTTTATTCCTCTTTTTATTATCTGTGTTTTCGTTCTGTCACTGTCATTCTGTTGCACTGTGGAAGCTTCTGTCACGAAAACAAATTCCTCGTATGTGTAAACATACCTGGCAATAAAGCTCATTCTGATTCTGATTCTGATTTTTGTTTACTTGTTAAAATATACTAAATACATATTACACCAGGATTTGAACCTATATGCACATCTTATGTTTAAATATAAGTGAACTAGGACTGACAGTACTAAAAGGCTTTTTTTTCTTTCTTTTTTCATGCCTTATGTGTGGCACCAATGAATAAATTAATAAAATGTAATAATAATGTCAAATTTATTTATTTATTTAATGTAAAATATTATATATTCATTAATTCATAAAATAATGAATTAATGAATGAATATAAACATGTTATTCATTAATTTATTTATTTTTTCATAAAAATGAAGAAATAACTAACAAATAATATTAATATAAAATATTAATTTGATTAATTCATAAGTAAATAAATACATTAATTATAATTGGGATGTTAGTGAGTAATATTACACATGGGTTTCGAAGTCTATAATTAAATATAATTCAATATAAAATGTTATTTATTAATCAATTCATTCATAGTTAATAAAAAATAAAGAAAAAAAATTGAATATGAAATATGTTGTAAATAAATAAATTCATGAACAAAGTATTTGTGTGTTTGTTTGTTTGCAGTCCTGACTCATTTAAAGGACCTTTGCTCTTTTAAGCTTCATCTAATACGGGGGCATCACATGAGTGTTAACCTCAACTGTTTTAAATACACGCATTGACAGTCAAATATCACCGTTTGAGCAGTGGGTGTGCTGGTTCACCTTTCTCGCAGAGAAAGCCTAGTTACAAGAAAAAGGGAGTGTTACAGAGCTGTTACATGAGTGCAAAAAGTTCATGTTATGTATTTGTTTTTTTGTTTTGTTTTTCTCACAGACAGTGAGATGTACTGACACATAACAAGAGAAAAACGGCTGAGGGAACACACTAGAGATTTATCTAACCTGACACCCTTCTCCCCTCCAGCTCTTTATTTCACTCTGGTTGTTTGGACTGGAAGGTCTGCGCAGGTAACCCAATCCCGCTCGTCCTGCGTCACGCCGCTCTCAGTCTGGCCCAGTGACGTCTCGCGCACACCTCTGGTTGCCTGGCATCGCCGGCTCGTTTTCACCATGTGAATGGAGATTGTTTATGGTGACAGATGACGGCAGAAGACCAGCAGCCAACAGCTCTGGGTCATAAGCCGAAGGGTAAATGCTCAATTATTGAGAGAGACTGAGAGAATGATTTCGGTAAGAGAGAGGGTGACAGATAAAAGCAGAGACAGATATGAGGATAGACAGAGGCAGTGAATGATGGCTGTGGTGTGAGAAAGGAAGGATGAGACAGACAGCATTGTGCTGATGTTCACCCTCACTTTACCAGCCCATCTGTTAGTACTGCTCTGTCAAATCAGCCATTTTACAACACACACACAGTCAGATATCCAGCTGAGCTCATACACACTTCAGCTGCCCAAATATGACAAATAAGGGATAATGTACAGTCAGCTGTTCATACTTACAAAATATACCTGACACAGAGTAAATGGTCAAATGAATGGGTCTTGATTGGTTTATATCAAGTCAGCAGGGGCGACCTCGACATGCTTGTCATGTTTCACACAGCAGTGTTGTATAATTGACGTAGGCTTGTTGGTTTTATTAAAATTTTCCTTTTTTATTCGAAATATTCCCAAACGTTGTAACTATATCATGAAATATCTTGATTCTCAAATAAGTGTGAGTAAATACATGCAAAGTAGCCTAATGTTTGTGTAATCAAGTATACTCAAGTATACCAGATATGGGTGTCATGCCATAAAATATTTTTAATTGATTTTGAATTGAATAAGCTCAACAGAATCATGTGTGATTGGTTATAATGCACAGCGCTGTAAAAACGCGGATGCAGATTTGAATTTAGCAGCTGGTGATGTGATGCACTGAATGTTCTAATCACACCTGTGTGATCGTATCACATATAAAAAATATTTTTCAGTTATTTTTTGTCTTTTGGAAGCTGCATTTAAAATCCACTTGGCTGAAAAATCTGGCACGTGCCCCCTAGGTTTGAATGGGCATGACGCCTCTGCAAGTCAATGTTGAGTCGACATAGGAAACACTTTATTTTGATAGTCCACATTAGACATTCTTCGAACTATAAGTAACTTTGCAACTACATGTCAACTTACTCTCATTGGAGTATTTTAGTAGTCTGCTTTATATCTGCTAACACTTTATAACACACATTCTACTGACTATGAGTATTTTAGCATGTTAACTTAATCTACTAATCCTAACCATAACCTAAACAGTCATAAACAGTCTAATAATACTCTAATAAGAGTAAGTTGGCATAGTTGCAAAGTTACTTATAGTTAGTAGAATGTCTCAAGTATACTTGAATTCAATTGCAACATTATTCTATTATGTAAGAAGAAATAGAGTTCAGAGTCAATTATACAAATTAGTGATCATTACACAAAAATACTAGAGCAGGGCAATACCACTTTCTTTTCAGTCTATAAAGGCCAGTCTCTCTGAGCCCTTAAGCAGTCATGGTGATGGAAAAAAATATGAGATGGTATTGTTTTCTGTTCAAAAGTATTGCGTTCCCCCAAGAAACTGCATTTGCTCACAAAAGCATTGAAATATGGTTTCCTCCCACCTCATTTTGTTTCCATCACAAAGGTTTTCTCGGGTGAGCGCAACAAGTTTTGAAAACAAATACAAGTTTTATGATGGAACACAATTCTTTGCAAGAGAATTTTTCCAAGCAAACAAAACAATTTGCAAGAAAAAAGCAAATGTTTTTTGAGCAAACACAAAAGAATGAGAAACAAATGCACAGAAACGTTTTGTAAAAGAACAAAAGTTTGGCTAAAAATGTAAACATTTCATAAGAAAAAGCAAAAGTTTCTCTGGGAAATGCTAACTTTTTGTGAGTGAACGCAAAGTTTCTTGGGGGAACACATAAGTTTTGCCAAAGAACACATTTAAATATAATTTCATCTCATTGTTTCCCCATCACCGTGTCCATTTAGAGGCTCTGTAAGTATCTGTGAAATCGATATGAATACTGATACCTCTACTAAACTGTTTTAACATTGTATTTGAATAACATTTTTTTACCTTTAATAGGACCAATGCATGATCAATGTTTAACTTTTCATTTAAATTAACTTATTTATTGATATTTGTTTTATAATGATAAAATAATGATTTTAAAACACTTAAGAGTGATATTTTTATGTTAAGATCAATCTCCACTGTAATAATATTTCAAGATCAATCTCACCCCTATACTTGACCTAAGGGTGCAGAGACTGACCAATCACAGTCAAATAAAGTTGTGAATGTTGTCCAGGGAGCTGTGATGAGTAGATCAACTATCGCAAGGCCTTCCTGTTGGTCCAAAGAAATGTCCTCTTAGACCTTGTGAATTGTAGCGACAATCCAGAATAATACCTCAATAGTTGCCTTAACGTTAATATTTAGTTTTTCTCCGCTGACTCTAGATCATTTCCAAGCTCAGCGTGATGAGAGGGAACGAGGGAGAGAGAGTCTCTCACAGGATTTATCTCTTTGGCAGAGGACCTGTCTATTTCTTGGAAGAGGAACAAAGGATTGTGGGAAAAGGGAGTGCAGGAAAGAGTTATACGACTTTGGATGAGAAGACATATTTTGTTAATATATCACTTGTTTTATATGCAGACTTCCCCTCATTGGGAGTAAAGTACTGTCTTAACTACAACTGTCTTCTGAACTGGTGGATGTTGAGCTAATCCTGTGGGTGCGTCTGCTGCATGGCTGGACTTAATGCTGCTTTACTTCTAGTAAATTTATGCACTCTTTCCTTCATGTATAGCATAATTCGCACGAGAACTGAAACGCTTCACCATATCCTGTTTGAGGTTTAGCAGTACTTCTGACTTCAGTACTTCCCAGGGTAGCTGTACTACTTTGCATTCGGTGTGTTTGTGTTTGTGTTTGTATGTGTGGTAAACCACTTAATAAATTACTGCTCCTAAATCTGGAACATGTAAGAAAGTCCAGTGCCACAGTGTCATTATGTTACCTGTGTCAGATGCCGTTTCCACCGTGTTTCCCGTGTTCCCTCCACTGGTCCTCTACTCTATGTGACGCAAGCGCTAGCGTGCTTTCCATTTCCTCCTTCATGTGATGCTCCTCCTACTTCCTGTGAATGCAACCCTTAGCAGTGATCGAGACTTCCTGACTTCGGTCTCAACAGACCTTTTTCTATGAAGTGACATTTCCCAGCATACCCTCTTTCCAGAGTACTCTTAAGCATACGGGAATACATTAGACACAGTCTCTGTGCCATTACATTCAATTAGCAGTGCTTAGTAAACAACATTAAAGTGACTGCTAGATTTAGTCTTTTAATTTGTTTGCTGAATCATCCATGGGATGTTAGTGAGTAATATTAAACATGGGTTTCGAGGTCTATAATACCTGAAGTGATTTATCTGTTAGCATTAGCATTCCCTGAAGAGTATGTGGTTTGGATGCTGCAATCTTTAATCAAAGACAGCAGACAGAAAAAAAGCTGTGTTCATGCTGGAATTGCAGTAATTATCATAATCCAACTAAAAAGCTGGAACTCATCATTTCTCATAACTTGTAAAGTATGATTTTTTTCCAATTTTTTGGACACAGTCAACATGGTCCTGTCTTTAGCAGTAAAATGTAAATAAGTAGTTATTGAGTAATTTTCCATTTAATAATTCATATAATTGAGTGTTTTTAATGTCTTAATAATGAAAGAATAATCTGAAAATAACAAAGAGACATGCAATAGTTTAAAGGGATAATTCACCCAAAAATGAAAATTCTGTCATTAATTACTCGCCCTCATGTCGTTCCAAACCTGTAAGACCTTCGTTCATCTTCAGAACACAAATGAAGATATTTTTGATGAAATCTGAGAGCTTTCTGACCCTCCCATAGACAGCAAGGGAACGTTCAAGGCCCAGAAAGGTAGTAAGGACATCATTAAAATAGACCATGTGACATCAGTGGTTCAACCGTAATTTTATGAAGCTACAAGAATACTTTTTGTGTGCAAAGAAAACAAAAATAACAACTTTATTCAATGATTTCTTCTCTTCCGGGTCAGTCCGCCGCCATTATGGAGAGTACCATGAGTACCATTTTGCATAATGACTTTTACTTGATTTATTGTGGTTTCGTGTATTTATGATGTAAATTACACAGATTTATATTCATTTTAGTGTTGCTATAGAAATGCATATTTTGGGGTTAGAGGAAGTGAACAGCTACAAGAGCATCCACGATGTTGTGAAGTAACTACAGTCATTTCAGCATGGTGCGAATGCCCCAAAGTATACTGTAAGTCATCATATATGGCCATCCTAAAAATTGCTTGTTAAAAAAAAATACATTTTCTCAGAACAACTGGCTACTTTTGAATGACCTTCGAGAGATGCTTTGTGGCAAATGAACGGTAGTTAGTGAATCTTCCAGCAGGTGTGAACTGCTGAAGATAATCAGCCATAGATCTTCTTGAGGTTTTCCAACAGCGTTACAGGAACTTAAAAAGGCTCTCCAAATGCCATCAGGTTGTTAAACACTTTTTGAAGATTTTGTTTTTGTCTATACTGCCCCTGTAAATAGTACTTTGGTTTAAAAATCCATGGCAGGAAACTATGTCTTTCACTTTCATTGTAACTCTTATTTTATTTTATTACTTTTCTGACCAACATAAAATATATTATTTTCTGTATGCGTGTGTGTGTGTGTGTGTATTTATCTACCCTCACATGGCAAAGACAGCACAACAGGTGTCCCTTCCTACGCCTCACAAACAAACACAGACATTCTCTAATCCATGCTGAGCTGCTCTTTTAACTGACACATTCAACTCCAAACACACACACACACACACACACACACACACACACACACACACACACACACACACACACACACACACACACACACACACACACACACACACACACACACACACACACACACACACACACACATTCACACACACATTCACATATACTCAAATGCTGTCTTCCTATGCAGATACAAAATCAAATCACTCCACCACTGGGATCCAGAACATGAATGGGCTCAGACAATGCCTCTATTTGCCCAGTATATTACACTTTTCTCTGCATGTTGTTTCTATGAATGACTGCTGACACGATCAACTGAAAGTGTACACAAAATGTTTCCAAGTTAGCAGCTGGTTTGTATGTAAATAGTGAATAACACAACTAACAAAAATATGGTCTAAGAATGTTTTGCTAAAGTTCCCATTAAAGGGACACTACACCAAAAATACAAATTCTGTCATCATGTTTTAATTCAAACCTGTATGAGTTTCTTTCCTCTGTTGAACACAAAAGAAGATATTCTGAAGAATGTTGATAACCAAACAGTTAGCCACTGACTTCAATAGTATTTTTTTTCATACTATGGAAGTCTGTTGTGCTCATAATAATAAAAATAATAATAATAAAAAAACTTGGTTATTCATTAACATTAAAGAAACATTGCATTTCATTAGTTTGCAAACATTATGGGAATGCTATTTTTGAATGTTCTTTGCACATTCTGAAGCAAGTAGTAACATTTAAAAATATATATAAAGGCGCCATGAACAATGTATAAATAATGTTTTAGTGCTAAAGTTTTGAGAACATTATTAAAGATCAGGGGCCTCATTTATAAAGTGTGCATACACACAGATTTGATCTTATAGAGGTTGCGTACGCTTAAATCCACGCCAACGCTCATATTTGTAAAAACTGTGACGTTGAAAAGTGCTTAGCGTCACGTCAGGGTCTGAGCAGACGTACACACTTTTTCTTGTCAGATTACTGCAGGTTTGTGGAAATGTAAGCTGTTGTTGCAGCTCGCTGTTCTAAATAAAAAGAATTTGGACGATGACTGGAAATCTTTTATATATTAATGACATTAATTAAGAATCATTAACAAGGCAGAGAGCTTAAACCATACAGTTGCGCGAAAGTTCAAGATCATTCTCGATTCATAGATTTCACATCTGAAAGAGAGGCGTACGTGCCTTTTCTGTTGTGCAGATTTTGGTGCAACTACTGATTTCACCCCATGTATATACGTAGAAGCACTATGATGAAGACAAACCTAGCAGAGACAAACATGTCAAGAGACTCAAGAGCCCGAGGACAGTGGATGAGGATGAAAAATCACATGGAAAGAACGGTACATGCTGTCAGATGGATATGGAAGGAAGGAGAATGGTGCGTCAGAGCATCAGGATGAGAAGAGAGCATTCTGGAGGGGTTGTGTAAGCGTATTAGGCTAAGTGAGGTAAATCCAGCACTGCACGTGCGTTTGGCAAGAGCGGCCCGCAGAAACAACCCACCCACCCTAACGCCCAGAAAACTCTCCAGCAGCAGAGACAGATTAAACATACCTGAAGACAAAACAAACAGCACACAGGACAGGAGGCAGAGGGAGGGAGCAAGAGGAAAAGCCCCAGATAGAAAAGGAAACATAAGAAGATGAAGGGCAGAGGGCAGAGATGTCATACGAGATCTTCCTCTAACAATAAACTTAATGCCCAGACATAATCGGTTGCAGGCTGTACTATTTCCAAGCAGTTTCTTTCACATTTGTATTGCAAGACAAATAAGAAATAGTGCAGAGAAAATTTCAGTAAAACAGCAATAATGCAAACAGACATAATGTTAATAAATAATTAAGCCAGATTTCAAGAGAATTCTGCAGGGATGGTGTATTTTTGTAGGCCAAAAACTGGAAACGAGTTAGTAAATTAGCACTCCACATCAACGTTTTATTTTTTTATGAGTTTTGGGTTAAATGCCTGAGATAAGGTCTGTATAAGTAAAGACAGAAGAGTTGTCAAAGCTTCACGTCTAACAGGGAACATTCTCGCAAGGTTATGAACACACATTCTTCCCATAATGTTTATTAAAAGGCTGGTCTTGAATAATGTTTAATAATGTTCTCAAACATTTAGCACAAAAACATTATTTATACATCATTCATGGAACTTTTTTTCCCAAAACACTTTATTAAAACATTCATCTAACATTTTTTTAAAATGCAACTACTACTTTCAGAATGTTCAGAGAACATTAAGAGGTAACATTCCCAGTGTTTGCAAAATGATCAAATTTCAAGTTCCCTTACAATTCACATAACCAAAAAAGTAAAAAAAAAAAAAACTTTAAAGTTTTCAACTTTCCGAACACATTCAAAAAAAGAATGTTTTCATAATTTAATGAGACCTTTAGCAAAACTTTTCATTGTACATATTTTTGTCTGATGGTGACGTTTAAGTTGAAGTCACGTGACTATGGTGTAGTTCGTTTATTATACTTCAGATGAATCAATTTACGTAGGCTTTAAAAATAATAAAAACTGTGTTCATTTGTTAAGATAATCAGGATGAACAAAATATGTAAGAATCATAAACTTTTACTGGTGCTTTCTTTCAGCAATAATCCAAAAGGCAATGAAAAAATACTATTGGGATTTTGTCAAGGGAACCAAGGTGATTCATTTCTACAGAAATACATCACTGCAGTGATCCAGAGTGCTGTTGGCCAATCACATCAGAGGGCCAGAATGAAGTGCTGTATAAAATTAAATCTGAGTAGTGCCTTTATATATAAAAATAAAGTAAAAAAGATGAAAAAACAAAAATGAAAAAAAAACAGATGCTGTGTATGTGTGTGCAAGAAAGCAAAACAGTAGGCTTTTTGCTTTTGAGGTAGCAGAAGCTATCAGAAAACTAGACACCTGTGGCTCTGTCAGCAGCAGCTGTCTTCTTGTTTAACCTTGCTTGAGGGCTGGATTTGATCTGTGTGTGTGTGTGCGTGTGTGTGTGTGTGTGTGTGTGTGTGTGTGTGTGTGTGTGTGTGTGTGTGTGTGTGTGTGTGTGTGTGTGTGTGTGTGTGTGTGTGTGCATGATATGCTTCCCAGGTGGGAAAGAGTGTTGAGCTTTAGATATTTCATATTTTCTCTGTCACACACAGTATATTTGACACCTGCTATTAATATATATGAAGTCATATACCATCTACCTCATTTCTCTGCCCTCATACGTCTTTGTGTTGACTCACTGGGCCTCTGAGAGACACCCCGTCTACTCTGACATATTTATTTTGCTGTTATTTAAAATCACCTCCTACACATTTAATCAAAACCCAGTGGCCTGCATATTAAATTCATTCATTTCATAGAAATAGCATCCTGTGAATGATCTCCTGCTCTGTCTCACATATACACCCCCACACTCCCTCTGTCTGCCTCTCAGTCAGTCGTTCTGCACTGTTTACAATAATTACTGTGTCTGTCTGTATTTGTCTGTCTAATAGACAGGCCCACACAAAATCTGCTCGCTATTATTTTTATTATTATTATTATTTAATGTAGATAGATAGATAGATAGATAGATAGATAGATAGATAGATTTATTAGGGTAATTAACTTTAAATTAATTATTCATTTAATAAAACAAACAAAACGAATGAATAAATATGAAGTATTTTTTTATTCTATTTATTTTTGTTGCTATGGTTAATAACAACAGCAATAATAATAATGATAATAATAATACTACTAATAATAATATATTTAATTATTTTTCAACTTTAATTAAGCTAATCAACTTTAAAAATAATTATGAATTAAAAAAGTTTAATTAATTAATTACATTTTTAGATTAATTAATTATTCAATAAACAATTAGCTCTGAAATAATATTATTATTGTTATTATTAGTGTAAGAAGAAGGCTATTAAAATAAGAAGAAAAATAACAAAATAGCGTCACTATTTGATTATTTATATCGTTATTTTATTTTATAACAGCATAAATGAATGTCTAATCAACGCTTAACTTCTTGGTTCAGTATGAACTATGTCAATATGGGAAATCCATTGATTTCACTGGGTCTTTTTATATAACATATGTCACATTTGCATGTTCATCTGAATTTCACAGCTTTGAACGTGCTTTATCACATTTTTTGAAAAACGTTCTACACATTTTATTCACATTTTATGAAATATACAAATAGTAGTTGCATAACGAAACCAAATGTTTGACCTCTTTCTCTCTCCCTGTCGGCCTGTCTGTGTTCCCTTCATTCTCTGCTCTGCTCTCTCTCTCTCTCTCTCTCTCTCTCTCTCTCTCTTTTTGTCCTCTCCATAGTTCATGTTTCTAAATCCTTTTTAGCTTTTACCCTAATTTTCTCTTTTTTCTCCATTACTCTCTGTATCACCCTGTCTCTCTGCCTCTCTTTTTTTCCTTAGGGACAAAGGGCTGTCTACCAGCAATGACGCACATAGGGCTTTTGTGCAGAGAGGCATTTGAGCAAACATATTCGTGTGTCTAAAACGGGAGGGGGGAGAGAGAGAGAGAGAGAGAGAGAGAGAGAGAGAGAGAGAGAGATGCATGAACTGTATGAAGGCATGCCAGCTAATAAACACTAATTAAAGCTGGCTGTGAGGTACATCTCATCTCACCTCAACAGGTGTGAACGAGCTCCTTTGACTAATCTTCCAATAATGTTATGCATGTTATGACTCAATATCACAGTACGGTGATTCAGAGGCTATTGAATAAGGTTTGGGAGCCTGCTAATGAACGTTTCTCTGCTCTTTTCATCAGAAGAGATGACATATCTCTGAATCACATGTGTCCTCCTCTGGATCTTGTGAGAGGCTGCTTGGAAGTGATGTAAAAACTGCCCTGTGATAATATCACATGCGTTAGGGAGATTACACCATGTGAGCGTACCTCATTATTGTCCTTTACCGACATTGTCATATTTACAGGAAACTTTGTAAGCTGCTAAACAGTTGACAGAGCAGTTGAAAGAGTCTTTAATGTTTGTTGTCTAAAGTCAGAGTGGAGTTCTAAGAAAAGACATGACTGATGTTTTGACATGTCCAGGATTTTTGTAGACTTGCCAGCAGTAGGGCTTCACAACATCAGTCACTGGCTGCTTTGAAACTTTAGCTTATCAAGCTGCAAGATACTCATAAGTTTTAGCAGAGTTAAAAACAGTCAAGATACTCTTTTGAGGAAATTTGTTAGATACTGCTGTTCAAATGTCTGGGATTGGTAAGATTTTAAAACTGTTTTTGAAAGAAGTCTCTTATCCACCAAGAAAAAAAAAAGCAGTAATACTGTGAAATATGATCACAATTACAAAATAACTGTTTTCTATTTTAATATATTTTAAAATGTATTTTTATTCCTGTGATGGCAAAGTTGAATTTTCTGCAGCCATTACTCCAGTCACATTTCAGGATTCTTTGGTAATTGTAAAGTTATTTGAAATATAAATGTCTTTACTGTCACTTTTGATCAATTTAAAGCATCCTTGATGAATAAAAGTATTAGTTTCTTGAAAAAAAAATCTGACTGACCACACACTTTTATAAGGAAATGTACTTTACAAGCTATTATTTTTTATCTGCCACAAAATAATCTCAGAATCTCAATTAATGTAACAAAAATCATAAAATAACATTTGAACAGATCAAATCACACCAATTACCATCAATAAAACTAGAAAACTCCATAATTTATCTAACATTATGTCTGAGGAAAAAAAGTGGTGGACTAAATTTTATATTGTTTTGTAAAAGTATCTCAATAAACATTATACTACTACATTTTGCCAACAACAACAAAAAATAGCCCAAATAAAAAGAAAGAAAGTTGAATTTGAAAACACAGTGTAATACTCTATAGGCAAATGCATTGACTCATTCAGATGAATCATTCAAACAAACTGATTCACTAAAATGAATCAGACTTCCCAATGTTTCATGTTTGCAAGAGAACATTTTAGGATGGCCTGTTCATTTATTATCTCAGTTTTCTCATCTGTAAATCCACGATGTGACAAATGTGGCATGATCCACTGCTACTTGCTGGAAAAGCTGCACTAGCTCAAATACAGCTGAACTAAAGTCACGCTACTGAAAAATGAGCAGCATCACTACTTTTAATTGGTTACTCCCCAACACTGAACACCAGCCCCATTCGGCCAACTCTCTGTGTAATTGACTGACCCACCGCAAACGTGCATTTTGATGTCAATCATCTATAGAATGCCATCTACTTACTGCTGTGCCAGAAATATTTACAACAACACCGCTGAACACGTTTGCTACGTTTTCCAGATCATCAAAACTAACACGCTTGGTGATATTAGGGAAATTATAAAAAGGAAGTGCATAGCAGCATAGCTTGAGATATATACGTCAAGGTATTGATTCAATGAGAGGGTGATCCATACATATTTGGAGCTGCCTCTCATTTAGCTGATGGCTCATTGATTAGCACAGCAGAGATGATTGAGTTACAGGAAATGACCGTTTGTTTGTCTGACATACCCTGCAGATGCCAGCACTGCTTTGCTTTATGAACCTTGAACTCTGACCCATTAGCCAAATAGGCATTAAGCAACATAATGTTCTGTCCTCCAAGCATGCACTTCCTCTGTCTGTGTTTGTTTGTTTGTGTGTGTTATGTGTTGTCATTAACAGTGTGCGTTCAGTTCCGAGGACAGAAGTTCCAAATAGTCAGTACTGTTGTTTGTAAAAAGACTTCTTTGAAAATGAATCTTTGACGTACAAACTCACGAGGTGGGGATGTAGCTGCCAAAATCAACAGATAGTGGGAAAAACAAATTCAATAATCAGTCAAAGAAGAAAAGCTTCTCTATTCTCTCTTTCCTGCCCTCTTTTCTCTCTTCATCTTTCTCACAATACTGGATCACAACAGCACTATAACAAGCAACACAAAGACACATTTTTGACTATCGCCATGAAGTCTGATTCAGTTTCCAGCTTTTTTTGGACTTGCTTGGACTGAAAGATCTGGCTAACCGTCATGAAAAGCAATCAGTTATAGTTCATTTTGCTTCATAGCACCAAGCAAATCACATTTAACCTGCCATTTTCATCCGGCTCTTGCCATTTTTGTGGGGAAAATGCATGAGATGGTCAGTGAACGGACTGTGGGTGGTACTGCAGATGAGAATAACAAGAGACCAACAAGATTTAAACATGTTTAGCAGATTGTGAGCACAGGAAAGACTCAACTTGAAATGAAACATTTGGACATGTTCAATTTATAATTATGTGCAGTGGTTGCATGATCATGAAGCTGATGATAACAGAGAACGACAATGACATATAGTATTCTGACATTAGTATCTAATGTAAAGTAAGAGGAGTGTCATTCAGTGGGAGTCGTATTTCAGTATGACTATGATTGGCAATGGTGGTTGCTGTGGTTGTATTTCCTAAAACACACACACAAAATTGTGGCAAATTCCATCACAAACTCTGAAATCCTTTCTAAGTCATTATGATACACTAGTGCAAAATATGAAAGGCTTTTTGATGCCACGTGCTAACAAAGGTTTGATATTTTGCCCCTCCTAACTTAGTTTCTAGAGTTTTGGTATGATAAAACTTTAAACAGTTCATGCCTTTCATAATAGCCCTGTAGATTAGCAGCTGACTATGAGTGTAATTTATCATGCTGTGGTGATATATGACGTACAAGAGTGAGGAATTTGCAAACAATGGGGTGGTACTGAAAAAATGCTCCTTTCAAAAGCACATGCGATGGCATTAGTTTCGCAAACAATGCTATTTGAAAAACTTACTGAGTATGCCATGCATGTTTATTATGCAGGTATGAAAAGAAAAGATGAGAGCCGTTCATTCTTTAATGACACAAAAAGTGAAGGTAAATAGGGTGTAGCTGGATAATGACATGGCAACATTATTATTATTAGATTATTTTTTTTTATTTGTCACATACACAATTATATAGAGAGTATATAACCAGTAGTGAAATGTATTCTCTGCATTTAACCCATCCTAAGTGAACACACACCCGGAGCAGTGGGCAGCCATGTACAGCGCCCGGGGAGCAGTTGGGGGTTCGGTGCCTTGCTCAAGGACACCTCAGTCGTGGTATTGAAGGAGGATACTCCCCCCACCAACAATCCCTGCCGGACCTGAGATTCAAACCCACAACCTTCCGCTTACAAGTCCGACTCGCTATCCATTAGGCCACGACTGCCCCCTGACATGACTTAGACAGCATGCTAATTCTATGGCTTTGAGTAAATAGTGATTGTTTTGTGTGTCAACATCTCTGTTTTGATTGGGAGAGATGTTTGCAAAGCAGTATGGAGGGTCAAGGGTGGTTAAACATAATCGGAGTACAGTTAAAACGCTTTTTGGACCATTAAAGTAAGTTATTAAGATTAGTGAAAGCACTACACAGTATTTGTGACAGGCAGTTTAATTCAGGCTTCTCTCTCTCTCTCTCCCATAAACACATGCATCCACACATCCTCTTGGGCTAAAACCTTGACTGTGACGTCATAATGAAACGACCAGTACTATGAATCATTCTCATGCCAATAGCCTTCCCAACTGTTGAGACATCTGTGTATGTATTTGCATGTGTTATTGAGGGTTTTTTTTTCAGTGCACCTTGCCGTTTAGTGTTTCTTCAAATTAATGAAAAATTAAAGATGTAGTACATTTATCTTCCTCATCTTTATGTGGCATGCATACAGACCTGCAAAATATGCAAAAATAAGATTTTTTTATTTGTATTTTATTCATTTTTATTTATCGAACTGTCATCCAAAAAAACACACATTCCCATTTTCATGCATATTTAATGTACATAGCAGAAATAACCAAAAATATAAAAATGACAAAATGAAAAGAAAATGAAGTCAAGTTGAATTATACATAATACATAGCACATGGTGTTAAATCCATAACACCATTGTTAGGGGGGAAGTCGTGGCCTAATGGTTAGAGAGTCGGACTTGTAATCCAAAGGTTGCGGGTTCGAATCTCAGGTCCGGCAGGGATTGAAGGTGGGGATTGTGAATGAACAGCACTCTCTCCACCCTCAATACCATGACTGAGGTGCCCTTGAGCAAGGCACCGAACCCCCATTTGCTCCCCGGGCACTGGAGCAATGGCTGCCCACTGCTCCGGGTGCGTGTTCACAGTGTGTGTGTGTGTTCACTACTCACTGCTGTGTGTGTGCACTTGGATGGGTTAAATGCAGAGGACCAATTTCGAGTATTGTTCACCATACTTGACAATACATCACATTATTATTATTTTATTATTATAAGCATCACTCTAATAAACATATTTTATCGTTTTGCATTTTTATATTTAATATTTTTTACTATATTGTAATAATTTCTCATTCTAATTTTAGCGGTTGTCTTTAACAACTCACTTAATAAACTTAAATCACCTGGCAGTCCAAGTTGAGGGTCCATTAATGATTTTTTTTACCTTAAAACTACCCATAATAATAAAGTTTTTATGTTACCAGAAAATGTGCATTGTTTTAGCATTGGTGGCACTTGGAGTTTATGCAAATAGCGTCATTTAGTACAGGAGTTTAATATGTGCAATTAACTTGTGTTTTAAACTAATAAAATATGTCTGAGAGCTCATTAGTGTGCTGTCCTTTTTAATGAATTGGAAGCAGTAATGTCTGATTTATGAATTATGGAGCTGGCTTGAATGAGTCCTTACAGTAAAATGCAATCATTTAGGTTTTTAACTAATAGGTTGGTTGTCTGAGAGCTCATTAATATTGTCCTATTCTTCTATTCTTCTTATTCATGCTGCATAGCTCAATAATGCATCTTAATGTGCATTTTATATTCCTTTCATTTGGTGCAGAATACGGTACATGTCAGATCATAGAATTAAAATGGTCTGGAAATGGCGTTTAATGCGAAAGGGCACAGTTTCTCTGAAAAAGTCAGATTTGAGAATTGATATTATAACTGTGCAATGACCTAAATGTCTTTTCAGATTAAATCAGTCAAGGTTAAGAGTCTAGAGCAGAGCCCAGGTGGCATCATGTTACAGGTTACATAACAAATAGGATCATATCAAAGTCAGATTACATTCAAAGCAGAGAGATATGCAAACAGGTTGGGTTAAAGTCATCTGCAATGCAAACGGTGTGCTGCGGTAAGTGCAGGCCAGCGGAGTTTCACTGCTAGCGTGTGACCTTTAGGGCTGTGCAGTAATGATGCTTTAGGTACAGTCAGGTGAAAGTATATGACATTTGAGTCAGCTGGTTTCTTTGCATTGTGTTTGCATTCCTCCAGCTGAGCAAAGATTAACCAGCAGCGTGGGATGACCTGCTTTTTTTTTTACCTCCGTCTGTGGAGGAGTTATGGTGTTGAGTTGCCTCCCCCATCAGCTGATTCTACCTCACTTTCTTCCCCTTTCTCTATTCTTCTATGCTTTGGCATTTCTGCACTGCATAAAATTATTTTCTTATTTGGTATTTTTGTCTTCTTTTCCAGTATTGAAATTTTCTATGTTGATAAGCAAAAATGACATAAAATATTAAATATTTTTTTCTGAAAAATTTTACATATAAAGGGCTAATTCACCCAAAAATGAAAATTTGCTAAAGATTTACATCCATGATGTAGATGAGTTTGTTTCTGCATTGGAACAGATTTGGAGAAATTTAGCATTACATCACTTGCTCACCAGTGGATCCTCTACAGTGAGTGGGTGCCGCCAGAATGAGAGTCCAAACAGCTAAAAAAAATAATCACAATAATTCACAAGTAATCCACACAACACGGTCCCTTAATTAACATCTTTTGAAGTGAGAAGCTGCATGTTTTTAAGAAATCTTTTAATAAGGCATTTTAACCTTAAACCATTGCTTCTGGACAGAATTTAAGTCCATAATCCATAATAATGCTTTCTCCAGTGAAAAAGTCAACATCAAAATCCACATATGTGTTCACAACTCTTTTTGACTGTTTTTACTTGTAAATGGTGCTTTATCAGTGCATATTTCTCTCCTGATTCGGACGAGACTTGGATAGAGAAGCAAACATTTGAATTTAAAAACAATTTTTGTTTTTACAAAAATTTGTGTATTGCAGCTTGTGTATTGCTTAAATTTCTTGTGGATGATTGTGATGTTTTTATCAGCTGTTTGGACTCTCATTCTGACGGCACCCATTCACTGCAGAGGATCCATTGGTGAGCAAGTGAACTATCCCTTTACAGCCAGAAAAAAAAGAAAGAAATTTAACTTGTTTTCCTTTTGAATTAATTTTCTTTGTCATGCCCCGTTGATTTTTTTTCTTTGTTTCATGCTTAAACTCTATTAATTTTTATAAATATTTCAGAAAACAAGACTCAATGTCATTTTGCTTTAAGAATGTTTGAATATTTGCACCAAAAAACACATTAAAATGGAAAAATAAGATTGTTTTTGCAGTGGCAGTTATCCAGTCTCTTGTTTGTTTATTCTCAAAGTCTATTCCAGTTCCACCATGACTCAGAAAACTTTTTGACACCACTATAAGCAAAGAGAGGAAAAGTTTGTGTGTTGTTGAATGTGTTGAATGTCTCACCACCAAAACCAAGAAACTCCTCCAGAGACTTTCATCGTCTTTTGCGTGGGCAGCACATCCACTGTTTCTGAAAGGTCGCATTTTAGGGAGACCCCTCATTAATGTCAAGGTGTGAAGATACTATACTGGGGTTATACTATAATTGGGAGTCCCCAATCTTCACCTTGTGTGAAGAAAGAAATTTAGGTGCTTTCGGCAACCCACCAGCCTCTAAATCGTGTACTCGCAGATAGTGACTAAGCCAGATATTGCACAAAAATATATGAGAAAAAAAATAGACACAGGAGATGACAAAATGTGACTCAAAAGAGACATATTTTGCGTAAGAGACAGTATAAGGGAAGAAGTCCACTTTTTATTTTGATAAATTGCAAGCATCAAGGTCTGATCTATGAATTATGAGCTGGATTGAATGAGCTCTTAATCTGAATCATATTTTTTGTCTGGAAGTTAATCTTCGTCATCTGTTTGACAGATGAATTGAGGTCACCGAAAGTAAAACATTACACCTGTTGATAATAAGGATAATGCCACGTTTCATTCCATGACAAACAAGTATGTGTTTACGATCCTGTTGTTCAAACTGTCATCTATGCTATGATGTATTGCTACCACCATATTAGCCTTGTGCGTCTGTCTCAGTGTTGACGCACCAATTACCAGCTGATCTTTATCTGTATCAGCCATTTCGAATGGCTTTATTCCTCTGTGGGGTTGCCTCAGGCATAAATCTATGCACCGGTGTGTGTGTGTGTGTGTGTGTGTGTGTGTGTGTGTGTGTGTGTGTGTGTGTGTGTGTGTGTGTGTGTGTGCATGAATGAGACCGTGTGTCCACAGGGAGGGGTTTGCAAGCAAAAGCTTGTGCATGCACATATTTGCGTGCAAATGTAAGATCACTGAGAAATGCTAATGCCGATGCAGTATATGCTCTCTGTGGACATTAAGCATTGTCATATAGATCAGCGTTGTGCATACACGATGAATGATGCACCCCTCCCTCTCTTGTTGAGCTGCAGAGCAGATTACTCACAACCTTGACTTTCAGAAGGAGACTCAAATCTTGCAAGCAGTGTTTTCTAAGAACAGAATTATGCATTACAATCACTGCCGGTGTAAATGTGCATATTTACATTTGCATTTGTTCTTGCAAAATGATTGTAAATATACTGAGCTTTTTTGAGAATTTCATTCCAAAAGCATTGGGACTGATATCAAGTATGACTGCATACTTTATTTAATGTAACTGTTAGGAATGGGTGTAGCTGAAAAAAGTCAAACCTGTTCATTAGAGGAGGTTGTCCACATACCAGTTGGTTGTTTAAAATACCTTATAATGTATTAGTAATGACAAAATGGAATATATGAAATTAAGAATGCATAGCCAACCCAGACTGCACAGATGCATTTCTATTCAGTAATACTTTACAATAAGGTTTCATTTGTTAACATTTGTTAACTACAAACTAACAGTGAAAAATACATATATACATAAAAATACATCTAATGCATTATTATAATCTAAAGTTGAATCTGTTATTAATGTTTAATGGATCCGAGCTAACATGAACTAACAATGAATGGTTGTTTTTATTACCGCGGTAACATTTTACAATAGTTTAATCTGCAAACATTAGTTAATGCCCTAACTAATGCCCTGAGGAGAGCATAAGTCTAAGTGGACGTCCATGACATGCGGAGTCCCACAAGGCTCAATTCTTGCACCGCTCTTGTTTAGCCTGTATATGCTCCCACTAAGTCAGATAATGAGGAAGAACCAAATTGCCTATCACAGCTATGCTGATGATACCCAGATCTACCTAGCCTTATCTCCAAATGACTATAGCCCCATTGACTCCCTCTGCCAATGCATTGATGAAATTAACAGTTGGATGTGCCAAAACTTTCTTCAGTTAAACAAGGAGAAAACTGAAGTCATTGCATTTGGAAACAAAGATGAAGTTCTCAAGGTGAATTGCATACCTTGACTCTAGGGGTCAAACAACTAAAAATCAAGTCAAGAATCTTGGGGTGATTCTGGAGACAGACCTTAGTTTTAGTAGTCATGTCAAAGCAGTAACTAAATCAGCATACTATCATCTCAAAAACATTGCAAGAATTAGATGTTTTGTTTCCAGTCAAGACTTGGAGAAACTTGTTCATGCCTTTATCACCAGCAGGGTGGATTATTGTAATGGTCTCCTCACCGGCCTTCCAAAGAAGACCATTAGACAGCTGCAGCTCATCCAGAACGCTGCTGCCAGGATTCTGACTAGAACCAGAAAATCTGAGCATATCACACCAGTCCTCAGGTCCTTACACTGGCTTCCAGTTACATTTAGGATTGATTTTAAAGTACTTTTACTTGTTTATAAGTCACTCAATGGTCTAGGACCTAAATATATTGCAGATATGCTCACTGAATATAAACCTAACAGACCACTCAGATCATTAGGATCGAGTCAGTTAGAAATACCAAGGGTTCACACAAAACAAGGGGAGTCCGCTTTTAGCTATTATGCCGCCCGCAGCTGGAACCAGCTTCCAGAAGAGATCAGATGTGCTAAAACATTAGCCACATTTAAATCTAGACTCAAAACTCATCTATTTAGCTGTGCATTTGTTGAATGAGCACTGTGCTACGTCCGAACTGACAGCATTTTATTTTATGTATAATCCTTTTCTATTTAACTGTTTTAAATGTCATTTTAAATCAATTTCTATATCATTTTAAAATTCCTTGTTTTATTATTTTTAATTCCTTGTTTTTTGACTATTTCACTTTCTTTTATGTAAAGCACTTTGAATTACCACTGTGTATGAAATGTGCTATATAAATAAACTTGCCTTGCCTAACTAACATGAACTAATTAATGAATAATATGTTTTTACACCATTTATTAACCTTGTTATTTTAGTTATGTTAGTTCAAAGTGCATTAATGCTAACAGATACAACTTTTGATCTAAACATTTTTTTTAAATAAATGCTGATATTAACAAGAACTAAGATTAATAAATGCTGTATATGTTTTATTCATTGTTAACTCATGTTAACAAATTAAACCTGATTGTAAAGTGTTTATGCATATACTAGTTTTGGTAATGCAAATATTTTTCGTGTGGGTCAGGTTTTGCATTAGAGTGACGGTCGCTCTATTACACTAATAAATCACTATGGATAAAAGTATTTGCTAAATGACAGCTTGCTATTTACTTAATTAATAAATGCCCATCATGACATGATATTTAAGCTAGCCTATATGTATTAACATGTGTAAATAACGGATGAAAAGTGAAAAACAATTACATTTGACCCCTATATACATCTAATCACAAATTAATCAAAACTCACAATTAAAATTGCAAAATAAAAACAATCTTTTGGAACCTTTATTTTTAAGAAACTACAGGAATTCCAGAAATACCATATGGATGTAGATGTGTGTATAAGAAGTTGCCCACATGTTTCTTTTAGGGGTTAATGTATACTGGGAACTCAGATGAACCCCATCGCTCCAAAACAAACATGCATTCTCATTTGCGTCCGCGCAGCACAATCATAATTCATTCTTTGTATTCCTCAAATAACACAAGCATATAGGCAAGCTGACAGCTCGCGGAGTGCGCATGCCTTCCAGCAGGTGGAGCAGAGCCTCCGAGCCTCCATCACACCAGCAGCTTGAGAGCGGCGACACTTCTCTGCCACTGGCGTCATCGCCCTCATCTCCAAGCAACCCCTCCATCAGCACTGGCGTCACCGCACGACGAGCCGCACGGTTGCTCGGCAACTTCTGCCTTGTGCGCTCGCGCCCCGCTCTGAGCTCTGACGCCAGTGTGACGTTAATGAGGCGGGTATCAGTTTGTTATGGCAAGAGGAGGAGAGGCGGAGTCCTTCATCACAGCACGAGCCTGTAGCTCTCGCCTCGCGCCGGCAGAGCTGCTCAAGAGCGGAGCCTCACCTTGTACATAGTAGCGCGCTCCGTCAAAGTGTGTATCGCTGTACATAGACAGACAGAGTAAAAACAAAAACAAGTTTTTCCCTCAAGATTTGCATAAGGAATGACTTGTAAATGCAGATTTAAAAATCATTTGTACTGTGGAAGGAGGTGGAATTTATTCGTGTGTTAAAGGTAAGAGTACCTTCGCTTTTGATATTTCCCATGACAAAACAGATATAGGCTACACTTTGTTATTATATAGCCTACCTAGATTTTTTTTTAGTTTTTTTTATTATTTGACATTTCAAGGACATTTATGGACGTTGCGCGCTGGTTTTACCTGTTAGCCCATTGTGCGTTTAGTCTGAAGTTTCTGGCTACAATTTGAATGACTTTTTCAATGACATTAACTTTCTTTTAAGTAGTGAGTTAAAATGTGTTACATGTCAGTGCATCTTGAAATAAAATGTTATATTTATTCAATGTTCTAGCCTGTAAATTAATCATATAGCTACTGTTTTGTGAATGTTGTGATGGGATCGCATGTGTTGTTAATAACGAATAGTAATAATAGTATTCAAGTTCAGTAGTATTCGTGTGTAATAACGTACAATTTCTGGTTTATGCAGATAAATTAAAGTTATCGCTGCGCCTCAGCATCATGGTTATAATGACGGGCAGCCGCGCGGGCTCTCAGTCAAGCTGTGCCCAGGCCAGGCCTCTGCAGGTCGGCTTCTATGAGATCATCAGAACCCTCGGCAAGGGAAACTTCGCTGTGGTCAAACTGGCCAGACACAAAGTCACGAAAACACAGGTAAGCCTCCTGCAGAATATTTTGAATGTTTTGCATTTAAAAAAAAAAAAGTTATTTTGTGTCTTTTGATATTTCCTACAAATTGTTAAATAATAATAATAATGTACAATATATTCAGCTGCATTTCTAAATGTGCATTTCGTTGTATTTTCATGCAGGTTGCAATTAAAATAATTGATAAAACAAGACTAAACTCGGACAACTTGGAGAAAATCTACAGGGAGGTTCAGATTATGAAGCTGCTCAATCACCCTCACATCATAAAGCTCTATCAGGTAAGTTATAAGATTTGTAAAGTTAATTATGATGCTGTAATTACAAAGGCTTCCCTGTTGAAATCCCTGGATTAATGTCAGTTAAACTGAGGGAGAGTTGTGTATTTTAGCATGATCAGTGACATGGAGAGAGTGTGGTTTAATGGTGAGTGAATATCTAGTGTTGGTCAGGAAAATGGTGAGGTGCTCTTCTCTGGAAGTACATCTGGATAGTGTGTATGTATAAATAGACTGAAGTTACTTTCTTCCTTGCATTCAGCTTCTGCATAGCAACTGTCCACTGCATTACACTGTTAAATATGTTTCGTCAGGTTGCTGATTTTATTGAATTAAATTTATATATAATAGCTTACACCAAATAAAGTAATTTTAGAAGTAGAAAAATATTCTGAAGGTAACAACTGCACGGTTTCTCTTAACAATGGAACTTTATATTTGCAATTTGGATGTTTTGAAGTGATTTGTTGGGTTTTTAATCACATTGTTTTTTAAAATGTTTTTTAAAACGAGAATAATCTGTGTCCAAAATGTGTGTTTTTGTCTGGGAATGAGAGGCACAGAAAAACAGCGAGTGTGTTGGACATAGGGATACAGGGTCTAAATCTCTGATTTAATTAGCGTTGGTGGAAGTCAAATGCAATGTGTGTGCAGAGTCGCGTGATGCTAGCCAGAGGAAACATATCTAAGATGTACAATCTGATTTGATCCCTGGGCTTGTTTTGTTGCCGTAGTTTGGCTCGCACATTCATGCAAACAGTGGCTGGCTAATACAGGGTGCTAATATGTCAGCACATTCTTTCTCTCATAGCCTGTACAATTTAAGTTTGTTTTGTTCAGAGATTAGCATTTTGCAGATTATACTGAGAACTGAGGTTGCAAGAAACTAAAATCTTTGGGAATAACATCACACCTCACTTCTTTGGATCTGACCTCTCACATTTGTAAGAGACGTGAGTTTTTGGGAAATGAGCAGCAGCGTTGTAGTTTGATATGAGCTGGATGTGCCATTCCTTCAGCATACTCTTTCATATTAATTCATTAAAACATATCCTAATGTCATCCAACATATAAGATGATGACTGCAGCGTCAGTAAGAATCATTCACGAAAGCGTCCTATATTTTTTAGCTTTCAGTTTGATCCCGGTTTAGTGTCAGATAACCTCAAACGTACCTCTCCTTTCACAACTGAAGCCCTGTTTATTTAAAGCAAAAAGCCCTTGAGATGAAAAATGTAGAACTAGTGACCTATGACCTCTCGTGATAAACTGTTTCTGTTCTCAGGCTGCATGTACAAACAGTCCCTTTATTGCCTTTAGCTTCTCATTCACTTCATATACACTGTATTCAGAACTATCAATAGTTTCCTTCACTCATCTCCCTCTGCGTTCGTGACGAAGGAAGTTGTCTCTGTGGGCTGAACAGGATGGGGTTTCTAAGGAAGCTATGACATCATTGGCACCTCTGGGTTGACACTAAAGGCTGAAGTCTTTGGACGCCGGGTTTATCTAGAGATAAAGACCCTTTTCCTGCTGTTGTACGCCTTCAGCCTGACTACGTGGGTCATGACACGTTATGCATTGACCTGAAGTATCTCGAGTCTGAGCGCTTATATGGACAATTACACAGCTTTTTTCAGCAAGCGAAAGAGAGGACAGCATAGAACCTGTTGTGCAACTCTTTCTGGTAGCACAACATGCAGCGTTTAGTATTTCTCCCTCAGGCCTCTGTCGGGAACTTGCGGGACATTCCCATAAAGGGCGAGGACGTCATACACCCTCTCTTTTATAATTTCTTACGCTATTAATTGTTGAACTACAGTTTCTTTTGTGTCACTGCTTGCCTTTGTGCTGAAACTAGGTCTTATGTGTGAACGTTTTTATGGTTCAAAAGAAACGGGTCGGTGAAGATAAAGTTTCAGCTGTCATTAGCTGCTTCAGTGGTACTGATGGATCAGACAGCAGGCATCTGAGAGAGACATGCGTGTGTGTGTGTGTGTGTGTGTGTGTGTGTGTGTGTGTGTGTCAGAGCATTCAGGAAATGCTTGGGTACACTCTTATGCAATGGTGCATATCATTACAAGCTAACCTGTCACGTATGAACAAGAAAAACTATGATAGAAGTTGACAGAAAAAAAGGAAATTTGGTTTGAAAGAGAAGTAGAGATCAGACAGTTGGCTTGTTGATGCATAAAATGTACATTGACATGTCTGAGATTTAAATTACAATTTAAATGAATGTATAATAAAAATAATATTTTGTTAATTTTTTTATGTGTATATTACTGCATTCTATTTTTTTTATATATAAACTTCCAATATTCAATGCATTTCTTAGTATTACTTCATAAAAGCTACATGCACAAAATGTTTAAAGAAATAGCAAAATGTGATAATTTGATAATGTGAGTAATTTATTATTTTTTAAATTCTATGATGTTTTTTGTCTTTACAGGTCATGGAGACCAAAGACATGCTGTACATCGTGACAGAGTATGCAAAAAATGGAGAAATGTTTGGTAAGTGGAAACACTTTTGTAAATGAATGACTAATTAATCTGTGAAAAGACTGACGTGCGTCTATTGTTTTTGACATCTGTGGCTCTCCCAAAACGTCTTGTCCAGTTGTTGTGGATATTGAGGTCTGACGGGGAGAGAATTATTTAGATCAACACTGCCGTCAGTGCAGTGAGTCAGTGAGTGAGCACAGAGCGAGACAGGTGTTGGATTTTCAAGCTTTATGTAACTATGTAAAAGGGATAAGCTGCTCTACCTCTGATTGTCCTCACCACCTAGGGATTTAAACAATATAACATATCTGTCTCTTCACCTGTCATATACTCAGCCTTTAAAAAAAAACAATGGCTGTCTCCCCAGATAAACTGTAGGCTTGGTTCTGTCTTTATATGGTGTTTTTAAGGCGATGTCTCCTCCCTTCCTAAGCCGTCCTCTTTTTTACAGACTATCTGACGTCCAATGGAAGGATGAGTGAAAATGAGGCTCGTAAGAAGTTTTGGCAGATTCTGACGGCGGTGGACTACTGCCACCGGCACCACATTGTCCACAGAGACCTCAAAACTGAAAACCTGCTGTTAGATGCCAACATGAATATCAAGCTGGCAGGTGAGCAAAGAAAATAAGCTTTTAAGGGTTCACGTATTGATGTGCGCTGCTCATAAACACTTCCCATAGCCAGACTATGAGTGTCCTAAAAAGAAAGTAATTACAGAATTCGCAGTTAGAAAATTAAGTAATCAAACCAGCCTGATTCTCACAAGTCATTCATTATAGGGCTTTATATAAGGATTGAATACCATTTACATGCAGTTTTATGAGTAATAAGTCTTTTCTTCCACAAAGAACTCAATTCTCCTCTTTTTTTTCCAGACTTTGGATTTGGAAACTTCTATAATGCTGGGGAGCCTCTTTCCACGTGGTGTGGAAGCCCACCATACGCTGCTCCCGAGGTCTTTGAGGGGAAGGAATATGAGGGGCCACAATTAGACATATGGGTATGTTTATCATTATGATTCTCACCTGATGTCTTACACAGCTGCTGAAAATGAAATTATAATTATAAAATGATCATTATGAAATTATAAAAGCACTGCTTAGAAAGCAAAACTCTGTTTAGCATTTATAAATACCAATTTCAATGATGCCATTGTCTAATTTGCATTCTAAATTGCAGCTGGTCCTTTAGCTAACACCTATTTGCATATTGAATTTAATATAGAACACTATTATTTGCTGCCTTGCAAGCACTGGGATAAATGCAAATCTAATACATGCTACAAATATGTCTCTTTCACAGAGTCTAGGAGTGGTTCTGTATGTGTTGGTGTGTGGGTCCCTGCCCTTTGATGGGGACAGTCTTCCAGCTCTGAGACAGAGAGTGACGGAGGGCCGCTTCAGAATACCATTCTTCATGTCACAAGGTACAGCTCTTCACTCCCTCTTTTCATGTACAATTCTGCATCGTCAGAAAACCATTTTTGACCAAGATCTCCTTGTCTCCTTGTCCAGACTGTGAAAATCTGATTCGTAAGATGCTGGTTGTCGACCCAGCCAAACGGATCAGTGTGGCACAGATCAAGCAGCACCGCTGGATGGTTGCGGATCCCAGCGCACCCCACCAGATCCTTTCCTTGTCCCTCACTGACTACAACTCCAACCTGGGAGACTACAGTGAACCCGTCTTGAGTATCATGCAGACCCTCGGCATTGACAGACAGAGGACTGTGGAGGTGAGAAAAGGGGCGGATACAGTGGAGACGTGTGTCTCTCTATATGTTACAAACAGTACGGGGTTAGTTATTTCCAGCAGGGAAAGGTGTGTTTACCAGAGCAAGGGTTAATGTTGTTCAAAGGGTATAAATTGTCAATTTGTCACCTCAGAATAAAAACAACACCCTATCCAGCTTCCTGTGGCATTAAATATGTCCTTCTGTTGGCACAGAAAGGATAAACACAGTAGCATCTGTTTTGAAGGCTGCCATGCTGTGTTGCTTTTAGCTTTCAGTAATATCCCTTAAGAAGTTAATTCTTGACGCAGGCTGCCTGCGTTTCATTACACTTTTTAAAGTGACGCTCAGTATGGTCACTGTGTCTAAAACAGTTTTTCGATTGCTTTCCACAGTCTCTCCAGAACAGTAGCTACAACCACTTCTCAGCAATCTATTACCTGCTGCTTGAAAGAGTGAAGGAGCACCAAAGCCAACAGCTGAGCCGCCAATGCAGGGCCTGGAATCAGAGGTCGAGGACGGCATCCGATTCCTCCACCCCAGAGGTGAGTGTCAAAGCAAGGCCAAGACAGACTCCTGTTTGAGATGAAATCTCCCTTTGCTAACTCAGCTCTTCCTCTGTCCATCTCACTTTCAAGGTGATCATGGAGTCGTCTGACAGCTTCAGAACCTCAGCCTTCCCTGTCGCCACTAATGTGAACACTCCTGTCCATTCAGAGATGAAATGTGAACAAGGAGGCCTGTTTCAGGTCAGTACTTCCCTTGAGCTTGATGTAATCCCTCTCTAGGCTAAGGGTGGGGAACTTGAGGTCCACTTTCCTGCAGAGATTAGCTCCAACCCTGATTAAACATACTGTATCTGAAAATCTGCCAAAATCTGCAGGACAGTGGACCTCGAGGATCAGAGTTGCCCACCCCTGCTCTAGACCCTTCTCTTCCTAGTCGCTCAGTAAATAGACTCCCTGTCCTGTTTCATATTGCAGATATGCAGTGCACCCCCAATCCCCCTCCTCCATTAGAGACAGGCAGTGGCTAATGTGAATACCTCCCTCCCTTCCTCAGCGTGTGGTGTGCCCGGTGGAGGCCAGCCTGAACGGGCTCCTGTGGAACCGATCCATCTCCCCCAACAGCCTGCTGGAGACCACCATAAGCGAGGAGGTGCGACCTCATGACCTGGACGAGGAAGAGGGGATGCTGCAGGTCCAGCCGCCCCATTTGCCCAGCACCACCTCCCGAAGGCACACGCTTGCAGAGGTCTCCTCTCGATTCCACCAGTGCAATCCACCTTGTAAGTGAAATGTTAATATTAGGGTAAAATGAAGGACTTAATGCAAGGATCTGGTTGTTAATTACACGTCATCCTCTCTCAGGTATTGTGGTTAGCCCCTCGGACGGTGCTTCTTCTGACAGCTGTCTGAAGTCCTCCTCGAACCCCAACCCGGCTCTCTCCACGGCTGTAGGGGATCTTTCATCACTGCTTGCCTCCAATATTGGCCCGAAGGCATCAGCCCCTGCTGGGATGCCCCTCGCTCTTTCCTCCAACCTCCTCTTGCAGAACCAAGGCAGTATGCTTGCAGCCAGCTTCCAAGAGGGGCGTAGGGCTTCAGACACCTCCCTAACACAGGGTGAGTTTCATTAAATTAAAAATTTATGTTTAAGCACATGTGCCAGATTTATAGAATCACATGGCTAAGTAGTTTCTAACTGGTCTGTGATTATTTCTGTAGGGCTGAAGGCATTCAGACAGCAGCTGAGGAAGAACACTCGTGCAAAAGGTCTGCTAGGGTTGAACAAGATCAAAGGTCTGGCACGACAGGTGTGCCCTCCAACCTCATGCTCCAGAGGCAGCCGGGGGTCTCTCAGCCCAACTATGTGCTCTCCCTCAAGCCTCCAGAGCTCCAGCGGCCCCCGCGAGCGTCGCAGCATGCTGGAGGAAGTTCTGCACCAGCAAAGGTGAGAAGAAATCCATAGATATCCCAGATTGCTGAAGATTGGAAACATCAGTGTTTCCCAAGCCTGCTCCTGGTGCCACCCCAGTACTCCACCATTTTGAACCCTTCCTAATCAAACACACCTGAATCAGCGCATTAGTAGAGACTCCAAGATAAAGGAGACATTCAAAATGTGTGCTGTTGAGGTGCCTCCAGGAACAGGGTTGGTACATTGCTTGCATACGCCTAAAACTCTGTTGTTCTTTCATGATACAGGATGCTGCAGATCCAGCACCAGCCTCAGCCCCAAGTCCAGTCTCAGCAGCCCGTGCTCTTCCTCTCGCAGTCCCACCCCTCATCTCCTCCCTCCAACAATCTCTTCGCCCCCGCTGCCCTCTTTTCCAACCCCCCGACTCAACCTATCCTCCCTCCGTGCCAGCAGACCCCCATCGCCTTCCAGCACAACCTGTGGCAGCAGCAGCACTCTCTTGACTCCTCTTCCTTGTCCTTGTCCCCCGTGGCATCTGCTGCCCATCTTCTGGAGGCTCGTCTGCACATCAGCCAGCGGCCACATCTCCACCCTCAGTCCCCACAGCACCTGCAGCTCCAGCCCTCCATCCCGTCCCAAGGGCCTTTCTCCCTCCTGCCCCAGCAGGGCAGTTGGACCCTGAGCACCAGCATCGAGCCTGAACTTGATGTCCAGGAGCTGGTCTGTGCCGGTCAAAAGCAGCAACTCCGCAGTTGTGTCATGGTCAAGTAAAGAAGGCTTTGAAGACTTTGAAAAAGGTCTTAGAGTGATGCTGACTGCTTCCACCACTCTTACTCTAGAGTGCGCCAATGGTGTTGAGCGTCAGAACTTGAAAGCATCTCATTATGATGATGCTCAATAGCTTTCTAATGCAAAGGAGAGACTCTCTCTGGACACACAATTCAACGACTGTGTCTACATGTGTTGGAATGACCAGAGAAAATAAGAAGAAGCAATAACCAACCTCTTCATTGAGCCTATGACCCTTGCCAGGTGCTCCTGTCCACACAGCAATAAAGGACGGGTCGCTGAACAAGGAACTGAATAGTGTGAGTTTTCATCCATTTGCAAGTGGGTCCACCCATACGTAGAACTGGACTCCACAATCGCAAATGATTATGTCAGAGACGCTTGTTTATCCTCTATACAAGTATGAAAATAAGACGGTGATGTCTTCCTTATAGATTTTTCCAGTGATTTCCTTTCAAGCTTTTTATTTTGTGTTTTACATCTCCAGAGAAGACCAAAGTTGATTGCATTTTTTTGCTTCTTTGATTTCTTTCCTAGAAGTTCTTGAAACAAAATGCAGTATCTGACTTATCCATACTTCCAAAACTAAGAAAAAAATACTGTAATTTCACCTGTGATGTGAAAATGTGCGCAAACTAGCCACACTATGCCTCCAATGATGTGTGTGCAATGAAGAGGCGCCTTAGCATGAGGGGAACGTCAAGACAAATGAGAGTAAGCTAGATATAAGCACAAGAGGTACTGTATAGTATTTATTAGACCAGGTCTTTGGGTTTCGCTGTCTGTGACAATGACTTTAATGCTGCTTCATGTTTAGTCACATGTATACAAAGACACTAGACAATTATGATCATACAAATGTGCACCTACCAATGACTTACTGAAATTAGGAGACAATGTCCAGCCAAGCCGTTCAGTTTTGGTCCATCAAGACTCCTCTTCCATCAGTTCACTACCTCCTCCTTAACTGATCTTTCACCTCAAAAGGCTGTATCTCAACAAACACTGTATGAGAATAAGTTAGGCCCATAAAATGTCTTGAACCCATGACCCTCATTAATGGTGTAAATTTGCTTTTTTTAACAGTGAACAAAGAATATGAGTATAGTGCAATATTTCACATTGAAATGTAGAACCAGGAAAGGAAGCTGTTGTAGGAAAGCAAAAGGTACTTCATGCCTGATAATGCTATTTTATTCTTTCTTTTACAGAGCATGTTTTTTTTCTGTTTGTAATGATTGTATGTACGAGATGATTTTAATGATGTATTCTGCATGAGCATAGGAAATAAGAGTCTGGCAATTTTGTACAGTTTGTTGACACAGGTTGCCTTTGCATCCAGGCTTTGCAGAAAAGCCAAAGAGAGAGCGCAGGGAAGATCAAGAGAAACATACATTTTTCTATAGATGTCACGGTGGTGAAAAGCTCTCCTTTTATTAAAGTGTAGCACGTTTAAATCTCCTAAAAGCAGTCGTACTGCTCAGATGTAAAAAGTAGCTGCCTCCTCTAGTTAACAAATATTTGATAAGCAATTGTTTTAGGTTCTTCCTCGTATAATTTTTCTTGATTAAAATGCACACACAGATGCAGACACACATAGCTGAAGATGTCTTGTAGCAATAGTTGAATTTCATTTTTTTTATCTTTATCTTACAATCTAGGTGCTAGAAGTAGATTTCAGAAGTGTTTTTGGGTTTGTGTGCAATTTGTATGAAATAATAATGTGTTACCATTGTTGAAGCTCCATTTGCTTGAAGCACTGTTTTTATAGCTGTAAATGATCCTGTTGCAAGTCTGTCTTTTGTGAATTCGACATATTTGTGCAATGGTTTTTAGTAGATTAGAAAATAATCTGTACTGAGTTTCCAGATTGGGTCATAAAACGACAGTGTTTGAAACCAGTGCAGGTAAAGATGTGTTAAAGGTGAAGCTGTTCAAGGTGATGTAAGAAACAGTGTTAACACCCCTTTCCTTTTTCACCCACCACCAAACTTGTGCCTTTGTCTGAACAAATCCAGTGGTGGTGAATTTTTTTTTTTTTTTTTATGTTTGATTTTAGGATGTCAGAGAACTGCAGAGTTGTGTATCTTATGCTTTATGTTAGTTCAAACACCCCATTTTATACTTAAATTTTATTTGCTGTTCGACAATTATGCACTTTATGATGACAGTTGCTTTTGAAAATAGTGTTTGTTTCCACTGCAGGTATAAACACTGTTTTGATGCCGAACTGTTCTGTTCTGATTTTTTTTGGTTATATTTCCCTGATGTGCTTGCTTGCTGTATGTGTGATTGTACATGGCTGTGTGAAAGTATATGAGAGATGAAGTTTTATTTATGTGGCTATTTATTTGAATAAAAAAAATCTACTTTTGAAATTTATTTCTGTGTTTAGATGTGTTTTTCCCCACATATTTGGGGGGGGGGGGTTCCATTTGTTTTAATGGAATTTCACTTTGCTATTAAAGGTATCAATTTAAACATCCTATAGTTACTTAAAATAATCAGTATTATTGAATAATTGATATTAATCATGTTTCCTCAAAACAAAATTCCTATTTTTGTCTTTGAAGACATTTATCATATATAAGATTATCAGGATTATCTAAACGCATGAATCTTCAACTACAAATTTACATGTACAAAATGCTATATTCATATACCTAAATCCTGCATTGCAAAACAAAAAATAATAATATTAATATAAATAAATAAATTAGTTTATTTAGAGTCAAATATCTAAACTGACCAAAATAGTAATAATAATAATCTTTTTTTTAATAAAAAATTAATTTCCCTTTTTTGTCTTTTTTTAAACATAGGTCTAAGAAATTATTAAACTATTTTCTTGTGGTGTATAATACAGTACTTCAATATAGGTCTACTTCTTGAGTATTTATTTTGTTTTAATGGAATTATTATTTTTAGCATTTTTGGCAACAACAATACATTTATTCTAAAAAGTTACAGGAAACAGGAATCTTCTTGTGGCATAAGAAATATATAATACTTAATTCAAGATATATTCTCTGAAAACTCATTTATTTTTCTCATGCAGTTTTGCTTCTCAAGTACTTAAGTATTTATGTTGTTTTGATGGAACCAACAAAAACTATTTTTTTTTTTTTTTTGCAGTGATACAACAACATGTTTAAATAACATTACATTTATTTCCAGACCGTAAAAAACTCAGAAACCCGAGCAACCAGTAGAAACATAACAATTAGCGTGAAACACAACTGTCCGTAATATATAATCTAATGTGACAGTTTCTGCGGAGAGGATCACAGGTACAGTGGAGGACAGAGCACATGTAAACACATTCCAGTGTGTGTGCGCTCATCGCTCCAGCTGTAAGCTAGCGGGTGGCTCTGTGCCCAGAGAGCTCGCATTGATCTGTGCTGGGAATTCCATGCTCATACATTCAGCTCCAAAGCCAGCGGTCCATGCCAATCATTCTGACTGGATGCCCTGCTCCAACTCATAAGCTCAAACGCCTGCTCACAGCGTGTCAAAACCTCTGTCACACAGACTCTGATTGATGAAGCTCTCCTAAATACCTTTGTGTGTATATCCAGATCTCTCTATAATAGCTGATCTCATGATGAGGGCCTGCAGAAAAACATCAGTTACCAGGAACAGACGTCAGTTTTCTACTTTTCATGCTTCCTCATTTCATAAATGTCAAAGGTAAATACCAAATGTCATAATATTGTCTTGAAATGCTATGAAAATTAAAATGGTCACCTGCACTGAACAAAATGTAAATATTAGCATGTTTCCTCCAAAACAAAATGCTTTTCAATTATCATATGTAAATTATCAGTATTATCTAAACATCTAAATGTACAATATATATATATATATATATATATATATATATATATATAGAATGTAGAATATTTTATCATTCTAATATGTATGTAATATATATTTTATTGTATAAATTATACAATATCCTCTAATCTGATTTTTTTTTCTTTCATTTATAGTTCAAATAACAATAAAGTAGTATATAATGGAGTTTGTTTGTTTGTTTGTTTGTTTTTTTGTGAATGACACTGCCTGTCAAAAGTCAATATTAATTTTGGACACACTTTATTTTAAATTCCAATTCTCACTATTAACAAACCATTAACTACGACTTTTGCCTCAATAAACTCCAAATTTGCTGCTTATTAATAGTTAGTAAGGTAGTAGTTACAACCTGAATTCAGGAAATGTTGGGACTTTTTTTAAATTTGAGCAAAATGTAAACTAAAAAAATTTCAAATCACATGAGCCAATATTTTATTCCCAATAGAACACAGATAACAACAAATGTTTAAACTGAGAAATTTTACAATTTTATGCACAAAATGAGCTCATTTCAAATTTGATGCCTGCTACAGGTCTCAAAATAGTTGGGACGGGGGCATATTTACCATGGTGTAGCATCTCCTCTTCTTTTCAACACAGTTTGAAGACGTCTGGGCATCGAGGTTATGAGTTTCTGGAGTTTTGGTGTTGGAATTTGGTCCCATTCTTGCCTGATATAGGTTTCCAGCTGCTGAAGAGTTCGTGGTCATCTTTGATGTATTTTTCGTTTAATGATGCGCTAAATGTTCTCTATAGGTGAAAGATCTGGACTGCAGGCAGGCCAATTCAGCACCCGGACTCTTCTACTAGGAAGCCATGCTGTTGTAATAGCTGCAGTATATGGTTTTGAATTGTCCTGCTGAAATACACAAGGCCTTCCCTGAAATAGACGTCATCTGGAGGGGAGCATATGTTGCTGTAAAACCTTTATATACCTTTCAGCATTCATAGTGCCTTCCAAAACATGCAAGCTGCCCAGACCGTATGCACTTATGCACCCCCATACCTTCAGAGATGCTGGCTTTTGAACTGAACGCTGATAACACGCTGGAAGGTCTCCCTCCTCTTTAGCCCAGAGGACACGGCGTCCGTGATTTCCAACAAGAATGTCAAATTTGGACTCATCTGACCATAGAACACTTTTCCACTTTGAAACAGTCTTGGCCCACAGCGCTTCTGGACCATGTTCACATATGGCTTCCTTTTTGCATGATAGAGCTTTAGTTTAGTTTAGTTAGTTGACATCTGCAGATGGCACGGCACATTGTGTTTACCGACAGTGGTTTCTGGAAGTATTCCTGAGCCCATTTAGTAATGTCAAAGACAGAATCATGCCGATGAGTGATGCAGTGTTGTCTGAGGGCCGAAGACCACGGGCATCCAACAAAGGTCTTCGGCCTTGTCCCTTACGCACAGAGATTTCTCCAGTTTCTCTGAATCTTTTGATGATGTTATGCACTGTAGATGATGAGATTTGCAAAGCCTTTCCAATTTTACGTTGAGGAACGTTGTTTTTAAAGTATTCCACAATCTTTTTACGCACTCTTTCACAGATTGGAGAGACTCTGCCCATCTTTACGTCTGAGAGACTCTGCCTCTCTAATGCTGCCTTCACATGCTATCGGAGATTTCCTATCTCCCACTTATGAAGTCGTGATTACAAGCTCGTCATTTTCAAGTGCTTTAATGTTGGAAAGAATAAGATGTAGCATCCCATTGGTTGACAATCATATAAACATTCACCGCGCTATACATGCAGTTTGCTGACAATTCTGGAATTTTGGTCAAATACATACTTATTTCACTGCTTATAAAACATACAATATGCTTTGAGAGATCGTTCATATCTAGCCTATAATCAGAAAGAAAGAAAGAAAGAATCAGAAAGAAAGCCTTACACTACTTAATAAATACACTACTTTAGCGACAAGACAAAGGGATGTAGTTGTTGTGAGAACAGCATTGACAGCAGCAGTTTAAAGTTTATGAACTGCCCAACTCGGAAACTCTGGTATCAAAATTATTTCCGAATTTCTCAGTAGTAAATATGACTTGAGAGGCTGTTCACGTCCAATTTCCGATTAGGAAACTCATATTTACAATAATTCCGATAGCACGTGAAGGCAGCATAAGACCTTTTATAGCTAATCATGTTACAGACCTGATGTCAGTTAACTTAATTAGTTGCTAGATGTTCTCCCAGCTGAATCTTTTCAAAATTTCTTGCTTTTTCAGCCCTTTGGTGCCACCGTGCAAATTTTTTTTTGAGACCTGTAGCAGGCATCAAATTTGAGCTGAGCTCATTTAGTGGATAAAAGTGTAAAATTTCTCAATTTAAACATTTGTTATGTTCTCTGTGTTCTATTGTGAATAAAATATTGGCTCATGTGATTTGAAAGTATTTTAGTTTTCATTTTATTCAAATTTAAAAAACGTCCCAACATTTCCAGAATTCGGGTTGTAAATTTAGGTTTTGGGTAAGATTAGGGATGTAGAATATATGGTCATGCAGAATATGTGCTTTATAAGTACTAATAAACAACCAGTATGGTAATAATAGGCACGCTAATAAGCAACTTTAATAGTGAGAATTGAATATATACTCAAGTGTTAACTTAATTTTTTATTATTATTATTATTTATATTTTCCACATTTTAAAATAATAGTAAAGTCATCTACTATGAAATAACACAAGTGGAAGAATTAATGTTAAACAAATCATACTTATCTCATTTCAAGCATTTCAGCCTTATAAATGAACAGGGTTTTAAAGACATGAGAAACAAATTTAGTCAAGTGTGTCTTTATGGTATTCATTAGAGGAAAGTTCAAGTAGGGATAGAATTTGAAAACTATTAGTATTTGTGATGGTGTATAATATTTCCTTTCTCTTGAGAGGTAAAGAAAAAAGGCTTTCATATTTGAGCAGTTCATTGTTTTTTTCTCTTTGAAGAATAATCAAGTGAGGATTGCGTTCATTGCTGAACACTTGACATGTCTCTTGGAACGTTCAGTAACATATGATGAGTATGAGATTAAAGTTGGCTGTCTTTAATGAGGTGAGCATGTGGATGTAATGACATTACATGGGTTATAGAGTGCAATAGTTGTGTGTATGGTAGGTTAGTCCGAGGTATTTTGGTACCGCACCGCTCTATCTTTCCCTTCTGGGACATGCAGTGGCCAAGATTGTAAGCTGAGATAAGTATGAGCGAGAGATGAGTTGAATCTGTCAGAGGTCATGTAGTCCAGTGCTGGGAGACTAGCAGCTAGCAGCTCTTGACTGGAAGCTCAGAGAAACCACTTCAAAGTCATTTTAGAAATGCTTTTAGCTTTTAGTCTGTTCTCAGTTGTCCAGGTAAGAGTGGACAGCAATGGGAGATATCTGATATTTGAAGACCTTTACTTTGAACTTCCAATGGGAAACATGTAAGAGATAATGTACAGTCAGCTGCTCATTATCACAAAATAAACTCTTGACAGGGTGATCAACACTTAAATGTGAGCGGAGGAGTCTTACGTCACAGTGAGGGAGTTTAATGTGAGATAATGACCAGCTGAGTGTGCATTTTTCCTTGGTTATACTTAGCAAATAAATACAAATATGGACATGAATTATTGATTTGAATTTAAATGAAAAAAAAAGAGGCAGAGAGTGCTACATAGGAAATTTTGGGCAACAATCAAACAAAAAAGTTGAACTGTCATAAAAATATTTGAGCACAGAAAGCCATGACTGACCAATCAGAATCAAGTATTTCAGAGCAGCATGTCATAGTTGTCCTCTATAGTAATTTTGCAGTTAAAACCAGTATGTTCATCATAAAATCAGTAAACAGTGACCATGTTCTGTGACAGATTGAAACTGTAAATATTTTTTCTGTCAAACGTGATACATGTAAGCACATAGCACATGTTTTGAGTGTAAAAATTTCAGGTCCACAGAAGTGAAATGAAAAAAATGAACAAAACAAATACAAGGTCTTGCATTCTGTTCCCCTAAAGGCCCAGTTCACAACAAGAATGATAACTATAAGGATAACAATAACTTTATTTAGCATCAGTGGACCAATGGACGATAACATTTTATTTATTATAAATGTGCCCATAGTTTTTCGTTTGCCGCTTTAAATGCTTGAACTTTTTAAAGTCGATTTAGGGTCAATGCTGATTGGCTGTCAATTTTTTTTCTTCTTTTTTTAATCATTCATCAGCTGGAAGAAATCATTCTGAAAGTGATTCCAATGATCCTCTGTGAAGTTAAAATTAACAGCTCTATTCTCACCGAATTAGAACAATTGTAAAAATATATCTTTATTGTTATCATTATAGTTGTTAAATTTAGGTCATAAAACATTAAGTGGACATTGTTTTGAAATGTTTCTAAAACGTTAAAATGTCTAGTTTTCTTGTTGTGATTAGAAAATTATTTAAAGTTTACTAAAACATTTCCAAGTTGACTTAAAACATTCACAACTTTCTAATAACTTTAAAGGTTTTTTAGAATGTTCAACTAAAACTCATCATGAGAACTTTTTGAGAATGTTGAAAGTATTCTTTCAATGTTATAGAACATACTCTTTGAATAAAGTCATAAAAACATTCCACAAACATTACTTGTCCTACGTTTTGTCCTAACATATGACACTTCAAAAATGTTCTCTTGTTAGCTGGGTTTGTCTTTGGTGTGAACGCACATTCACAGCATAGGCTAAATGTAGTAACCTGTTTCAATGAAAAATTTATATTATTTAGTTGCTTTTAAAAAAGGGCTGCAATTTTGCCACTTAAAAAATATTAATACATTTAGGACCAATCGGGTTAAAAAGAAAGTGTGACATGTTTCTCTGACAAGAGTTCAAGAAACAACAAGATGATCAGATCATTGTGTATGAACCAAATCGCTGTTTGTTCATTACTTCATAATCTTCTTGTCATAAGCTGCACAGAGCGGCCTATGCTGTTGGCATCAATCACATCAACAACAAGTCTGATCTTGCTAAAATCCATGTTTTTTTGTGCACTGTTCTTATTTTTCTGTGATGATTTTGATGTGATGGACATTTCTAGTTTCCAATAAACTTCCAGCTGTGAATAACAATCACTTTCAGGAGACTAGATCTGGCAGCAGTGTAAATTTTGAACAAAGCAGAGTACACAAACCACTTTGACCAGAGTTGTGAAACAGTGAGGGGTTTAACCTTTATGATAATGGAGTCATTATGAGACCATTCCCATTCATTCTGTTGCATAACTCTTTCTTACAGTCCACTGTGCCACTCCTGGAGATTATTAATGTGTGGTTCACAGGTTGAGAAAGGCTTTGCGTCATTAACCAGAAACAGCCGGTACTGGGTTGGGTGTAATAGTGTGTTTCTCAGAAAGGCGGCTTCACTTTCTAAGAGATTTTACGTTTGCATGACATTTGCATTGTCATTGTCAGATTATTTTTCACCACAGGAATCTACAAGTCAATAGTGCATTTATTATGATTATGTATTTAGAAAGCTGACTTGGTAATTAAAAAGCATTTTAATTTAATTCTCTATGATTGTTATGCATGTGGTTTTCATGACATGTACTTTCTTTGTACTTTAAAACGTATTTATCACACTGCAGGACAATTAAAAATCAATGCAAAGTGATTAAAATGGTGAAAAATAAAGAAATGGTTTATCATTACCAATGATACACACTTTCCCTTATACAGTCATTATATTTTAACCCCAAATATATTGATATTGATTAAAAAAAAACTGTGTGTCAACTTAATTATGTACAGTACAAGTATCTATGATAAACAGGAGCAAAATGAACTGTTAAAATTAGACCAATTAAAACAAATGCTGTGCAATGAACTCTTCTATGTCATGCTATTGATCTGTATTATGTCCCTTCTCTGTAATGTTGGTAAATGACCCAGACTTTGATCCCAGGACAGAGAGAGAGAGAGAAAGAGAGGCTAAATCAGTGCACAGCTGCTTAGTGAACTCAGCATGAAAGGCCTGTAATGGAATGCTCTGTCAGACGCCAATGCCTCCTGTACAATATTAACTGGGGCTCAATGTGCGTCATTCAGCAAACGGCTGACCCTGAGAGCACTGGAGCTAGCGAGAACCTCTCACCCTCTCTATCTCTCATTACTTTCATTTTAATATCTTGCCTACTTGCCTCTTCCCTCAAAATAAAATACGCAACAGTAATTAATAACAATGCTACTACTGCTCCTGTTAAGAATACTATTGATGATGATGATGATCATGATGATGTAAAGGGCACCGAATTGTTCTCAAATGTTCTTAAACCTATACTATAGGGGAGACCGGGGTAAGCGTTGTAACAAGGGGTCAGTTGTAACACTGTCAGTTTGACAAGTCAGAAAAGAGCTGTGGTGATGTCATCAATACCCAACCTGATCTCATGAAAGTGTGTATCAATAGCACGTGTTTATGTTTCGATTTGGTGTACTGTTTATACGCAGAAATTGGCGTGCGTATGATACGCAATGGGTAGGATTAGGGTTGGATTAGGGTTGTGGGGTAGATGCTTATCATATGTACCTAAAATTGCATATGCACGCCAACAAATTGCGTATCATATGCACGCAAAAACTGTGTATTCTATGCACGCCAAACAAGTGCGTATCATATGCATGCCAAAGTCCATTTTTGCGCATCAATACCACGATTTTCTGTTTTGGCGTACTATTTATACGCATTTTCATACCCTCCCATGATATTTTTGAGCTTACAGAAAAAGTGGCATATGACTGTGAGCAACATTGTAGATTTTATGACCAAAAAAAAGATTTTCAGGGAAAAAAGGCAATTTTTTTAGATAATTTTTTTGGCCTAGCAATCATTGTATTGAAAATACCGTTTTTTTACTTCACCAAAAATAGCCATTTTGCTAGTTTAATTTTATGTTTTGCATTCATGCTAACATGCTGAAAGCTATGCTATGGCTGTTTGGGGTGGGGATAGTTGTAACAGTTCATTAAAAAGTATCCACCTCAATAGAGCACATATGTTTTTTTGCACATTTTTAAATTTATGTGCATCTTATTCAGCATTTTTTTGTATGTCATAACCCAAAATTCATGTAAAAAAATAAGTGGATGGCAGCATACAGTGCACACACACAAACACTCAAAACACATACAACAATTGTTTTTATAAATTTGTTTGTTTGTTTGCTAAAAAAAATAGCAATGTTATAATGTTATAAATATGAAAGTGCAAAGAAAAATCCATCTTCCAAACCATGTCTTTAATTAAATATATGTTGATAAATTTATACTAATGATTTATATTTTAGAGCTGTTGGGACAGATTTCTTGGGAAATGCAGTGTAGGCCCTACTCATCATGTGCCTGTGAGTATCACATTATCTGTTCACAGAGAAAAGTATCCGGCTGTTGGTATCATGAAGCTGAAAGTTTGGTTTCACAACAAATTAGAAAAACTGACCATGGATCATCCAAAACTGGAAAGCACCAGTTATAAAAACAAAACATGCTATTTATTTATCCATCCTCTTATGTGTACACAATTCCTCGAACTACATTCATTTGTGTAGTGTAGCTTTAAAGGGATAGTTCACTTTGAAATTAAAATTTGGTATCTATCAGCTTACCCCAAGGGCATCCAAGATGTAGGTGTCTTTTTTTCTTCAGTAGATCCAATTTTGATGTTTTTAGGTCAAACCGTTCTAGTCTGTCAGTCATATAATGGCAGGTATAGGTCACTGTCTCTATTAGAGGGAAAAAGAACATGCACAGAGAAATCCAAATTAAACAATTCCCCATCATAACTACACATTGATGGCCTAAGACACGAAACGAGCGGTTTGTGTGAGAAAACGAACAGTATTTATATCGTTTTTTACCTCTTGTAAGGGAGGTGTGTGAGAGCACAACCATGTCCAAGTGATCTGAGTGCGCACACACATCCGGTGTGTGACGTGTGTGTGTGCACGCTCTGGCTCACGCTGCATTCACACGGGGCGTCGGCGTCAACGCTTGACGGAGGGCGTGTCTGAAGCGTGGTGCTGACGCAACTTCGTGGTATTTTCTTGTTGGAAGACGCATTAAATCGCACTGTCATCGCTCGTGTCAATAAATTGTTTCTGAACAAAAGCCCATGTCTACTCTAGGATAATGATGACTTCTTTTAAGCAGACCCGCTTGCTGTCATGCATTGTATTTCTATACGAGCGCTCCATGTATCCGTTTCATTCATCAAAAATGTTAACATTTTACAGTATATTTAAAAATGCATAGGAACTGTCACTTTTCATATTGAAAAATATGACAAACATTTAGTTGTATATTGCAATGCATGTAATTTTGTATGTTATATGTGAAAAATATGGTACTGCATGTATAAATATTTTTGAACACACACACACACACACACACATACATATACAGTATACAACCCAAATTCCGGAAATGTTGGGACGTTTTTTAAATTTGAATAAAATGAAAACTAAAAGACTTTCAAATCACATGAGCCAATATTTTATTCACAATAGAACATAGAGAACATAACAAATGTTTAAACAGAGAAATTTGACACTTTTATCCACTAAATGAGCTCATTTCAGATTTGATGCCTGCTACAGGTCTCAAAAAAGTTGGCACAGGGGCAACAAAGGGCTGAAAAAGCAAGACATGTTGATAAGATTCAGCTGGGAGAACATCTAGCAACTAATTAAGTTAATTGACATCAGGTCTGTAACATGATTATCTATAAAAGGAATGTCTTAGTGAGGCAGAGTCTCTCAGAAGTAAAGATGGGCAGAGGCTCTCCAATCTGTGAAAGAGTGCGTAAAAAGATTGTGGAATACTTTAAAAACAACGTTGCTCAACGTCAAATTGCAAAGGCTTTGCAAATCTCATCATCTACAGTGCATAACATCATCAAAAGATTCAGAGAAACTGGAGAAATCTCTGTGCGTAAGGGACAAGGCCGAAGACCTTTGTTGGATGCCCGTGGTATTCGGGCCCTCAGACGACACTGCATCACTCATCGGCATGATTCTGTCATTGACATTACTAAATGGGCCCAGGAATACTTCCAGAAACCACTGTCGGTAAACACAATCTGCCGTGCCTTCTGCAGATGTTAACTAAAGCTCTATCATGCAAAAAGGAAGCCATATGTGAACATGGTCCAGAAGCGCCGTCGTGTCCTGTGGGCCAAGGCTCATTTAAAATGGACTGTTTCAAAGTGGAAAAGTGTACTATGGCCAGACGAAGTCCAAATTTGACATTCTTGTTGGAAATCACGGAAGCCGTGTCCTCCGGGCTAAAGAGGAGGGAGACCTTCCAGCGTGTCATCAGCGTTCAGTTCAAAAGCCAGCATCTCTGATGGTATGGGGGTGCATAAGTGCATACGGTATGGGCAGCTTGCATGTTTTGGAAGGCACTATGAATGCTGAAAGGTATATAAAGGTTTTAGAGCAACATATGCTCCCCTCCAGATGACATCTATTTCAGGGAAAGCCTTATGTATTTCAGCAGGACAATGCGAAATGCAGCTATTACAACAGCATGGCTTCGTAGTATCATTAAATGCATCATTAAACGAAAAATACATCAAAGACGACCATGACCTCTTCAGCAGCTCTCAGGCAAGAATGGGGCCAAATTCCAACACCAAAACTCCAGAAACTCATAACCTCGATGCCCAGATGTCTTCAAACTGTTTTGAAAAGAAGAGGAGATGCTACACCATGGTAAACATGCCCCCGTCCCAACTATTTTGAGACCTGTAGCAGGCATCAAATTTGAAATGTGCTCATTTTGTGCATAAAATTGTCAAATTTCTCAGTTTAAACATTTGATATGTTCTCTATATTCTATTGTGAATTTTTTTTGGCTCATGTGATTTGAAATTCTTTTAGTTTTCATTTTATTCAAATTTAAAAAAACGTCCCAATATTTCCAGAATTCGGGTTGTATGTATATATATATATATATATATATATATATAGGCCTAGAGGCTTTTATTAAACATATAAAATAAAGTGTCATACAGAAGCTGTTCTGGTCCAGGTAACTCCGATCCCGCTACATCATAGCGGCGGCTAACTTGCTCGGCCCGGCATCCTACGGCCGTAATGCACTCTGATTCCAAAAATTAAGTACTTGTATGATCCACTCACTTCAGATCACACGCCGCCAGACCTAACACACCCACTCCCGTTGGTGACATTTTATAAATACTCGTAATCAGAGCTGGGTACTGATTGTAATCTGGATTACGTAATCAGATTCCAAAAATTAAGTACTTGTAATTAGAGTAAGTTACATTTTAAAATACTCGTAATCAGACTACTGTTACTTTTTTATGGATTACATTATTACATATTCACACAATAGAAATAAGTTATTCAAAATGTATTGATTATCTCTAATTCCTATTTTTTATCTTTTAAATATTCCTTTCTAAAATAGTCTACCGCTTATATACACTCAGAAAGTCCAGTTTTGTGGACATTCACATTGAGATCAGTCAGTCATTATTCAGGTGGCGACAGAGGATTTGACCAATGATTTACAAAAATCATTTCAGGAAGTGTTTCAACATTGCATCAACTACTGATGAACACATTCTTCTTCTTTTTTTATCACTCAGTAGGTTATTTAACCATGTATTATTATGTATTATTGAAGGGCTTTTGTCTTTCAAACTCATTAAAATGCACAAATTCTTGTTATTTCTAATTTGCAGACATTCTCAAACTTTTTGTCATCTGAACCTCTTTCACTTACTTTAAAGGGGTGGTCAATCAGCAATTCTGGAAAAGACAATATTTCCCTTTGCATTGAACTTTGAGCGTCGTAACTTTGCAGATGTTTTTTATGCTCAAACAGCAACATTACACACTAACGTTAAAAAGTGAAATCATAATCAAGGACCCCTTAAAGTACCCCTGAGATATTAAAATAAATATTTTAATAATTAGTATTACATTTGCATGTTCACGGTTCTCTGACATTGGTTAATGGGCATATGGCATGAAGGTAAAACTTCATCTTTTTTAGTAAGTGTATGATTTATTTTAATTTTACATTATGCCAATTATGATTTAATTACTTTTTAGCCTTTCATTAAACTCATAACCCCCCTGCAGTTCCTTTACGAACCCCAGTTTGGGAAACCTTGATATAATATAATGTTTAATGCACTTCATGTTGTTAATTACAATGAAAGGAATGTATTTTCTCACTCTTTGTATTTTTACATCATTATGGTACAATATTATCCTTCATTGCTTTACATATTTTTCATAATGTATCAATCTAAAGTCATACATGGCCCATGCATATATTGCAGTATACTGAAAAAAATATAAGCACTAGTTTCCCATATATGGAAATGTTTTTTTTTATATATATCTCATTATATTTTAGTATCTTCCAATATATTTTTGTTTCACTAGTGAACAGAATCCAAAACGTCCAAAAATGATACATGATAATGCCAATATTTTTGTACATTTGACTGTGAAGAGTGTTGTAAATGTATGGCCTCCTTCTGAGAAACTCTGCCGTGGGAGACGGGATTTGTAATCGTGCTTCACTGAATGTGTCAAATGGCTTCCTCAGCGGAAAAAAAGGAACAGGCCGAAGACACGTCACGTCACGCTCCTCTAACATTGGCAGCATGTCAAATGTATAGTCCAGAATGTTTACATAAGAGATAAACAACTGTGTAGCCAGTAGAATGGAAACGACCTCATTGCCTCCAATGATTTTGGGTCAGACAGACATGATAGCGCGTGCTGTCTGTTGCTGAGCCCTGGGTTTTTATTCTGCCTCGTTTGCACTGGCTGTCACCTCAGTTTGTGCCGCCTGCAGCAAAGCACTGTGGGGACACTGTGATGTCATCCATGTGTGAGTGCACTTAAGGCCTTCCCACACCGAGCTATTAAAATTCAAACGGCTGCGCGAGACAGTGTCGTATCTCAGAGGAATGAACTCCTGTCTGTCCATGAGAAAACACAACTTAGATAAACACAACTTGATGAACAGTATCCTGTTACACAGACTGCTTACTGACAATAAACTGCATTTGTTTATGTAATCGAGAAACCCACCAATGACGCATATAGAAAACCATTTATATTCATACTTGTAGATGTTTCCATTTTTATCAAACTATAAAAACAGACTAAAACAGAGTACAGACTCAACGAGATGGATTGAGATCTGGTGACTGAATAGAAATGGAAATACACAAAGTAGCTTCACTGCTATGAAAATGTCTCATTAAATAGTCAGAGACAAAGACTTTTGAATTGCTTTAAAATCTTTTTGAGACAATTCTAACTACAAGGGCATTATCCTGCAACAATTTTCCATATTTATTACATATTTTCACTAAAATAATTATGCATGACATAGCTAATTTATAATGGAAAAATGAAATTAGAATTTAGCATTTAACATATTTTAATTAAGTATTCTGTTCTGTTTATTTTCATATTCCTAAACAACTGATATGAGACTGGTGTTGGACTGACTTATATAGGCTACCGCCATTTAAAAGTTTAGTGTCTTGCAAAGCTGAATTTTCATCATCATTACTCCAGTCTTCAGTCACATGATCCTTCAGAAATCAGTCTAATTTGCTGATTTCATGCTCAGGAAACATTTCTGATTATCACCAATGCTTAAAACATTTGTGCTGCATAATATTTTTGTGAAAACCATGATACATTTTTTTTTCAAGACTCTTTGATTAACAAAAATTTCTAAAGAACAGCAACCACGATCAATAATATTTTAGTTTCCAAGTCTGTCACAGATACACAACAGCATAATTAATTCCAATGGCATTGAGGTAATGTTGACAATGGCTAGAAAATGAACTTACATAAAATGTGTAATTTAAAAAATAAATAAATAAACAATTAGATACAAAAGCTGTAGATTTTCATATAAAACCTTTGAGTTAGCAATCTCACACAACAGTAGCCTAAGCCTACACATTGAAAGATGCATGTATCTTTGAGTCATTCCCTATTCTGAACAGCTGTATAGCACTGAAATCCATCTGCTTCTAACTATAGTCTCGTGTGGAATAAGTTCTGATCTTTGGAGACAGAAAAAAATCCCGAGACAAAGACACCGAGGCTGTTTTCCCTGAATAACGCCAATCTAATGCAGTTAGCCTCTCCCGCGGAGAATAATCATTTGCGTCAGCAACTTTTGTGTTGATTCATACACATTTCAGTAATGATGAAAGATAGTCCCGTCACTGAATGGAAGGAGCATTGTTAGCCGCTCTCGCAATCTGCGTAATTACAAATAATCACCGCAATTAAGGATTCATTAGAAGCCGATGTATCAACTGCTTTGGCACATTTTCTCAACCAGATATCCAGAAGATAATAATGCTTTTAGGCAATGCACCCTCATGAAATTTACAAATGGTATGTGATTAAGGAGATTTCAGTGTAGTTATGCATTATTACAAAAATTTGGCTTAAAATATGGTGACGTTGACGTATTTCTGAAGCGTTCGCAAGAGTTCCAAAGGTTAAGTGTTTCATACCTCATGCCAATTCAAGAGCGCCCTCCTCTGGTCCAGACCTCTCACACACATCTGAGGTAATGAAAAACACAATGATATTTAGTGACATTATTATTAGTAATAGTTCAAGCAAGTAATGCGACCCAGATTGTAACCCTCATTATGATTATGATCTGTTCGTTTAGCCTATACAATGTAATCAAGTGTGAGGGTCAACAAAGCAAGCTAAGACATTAGCCTTCAGGGATGCTGATTCACAAATGAGCTCAAACGTTTGTAATACACTAACAGTACGTGTTGGAAGTGCAGGTTATTAACCGCCTCCCCAGAATGCTCTCTCTTCTCACAGTCACAGGGTCAATTACTCGCTCGAATGAGCCACAAACGCTTCTCTGCAGTCCTTCGTTTCAGAGAATATAGAGTCGGACTGCTGCTGAAACCTTAAAGAAAACAATGTGCATCCAAATACACTAACAACAGCAGAGAAATGTACCATTACTGGTACATGATTCAATCCTTTAGTGTGGATCCGAAAGTTCTTGTGCTCAAATTAAGACTGCAGCTCAACTAGTAGGGGAGCATGGCATTAGTGATGCCAAGATCATGGGAATGACTAATACAGATTATTTTTAAATGCAGGGTCCAATGATAAATGTGCAGAATCTGTTTTTAATTATTTGTTTCTGATTTTTGACAGTACCTATATGGTCATTAGTCTGAATAAAAACATAATCATGAGTGTTATGTCTACTACTACTACACTCTTAAAAATAAAGGTGCTTAAAAGGTTCTTCACAGCAATGCCATAGAAGAACCATGTTTGGTTCCACAAAGAACCATTCAGTCAAAAGTTCTTTAAAGAACCATCTCTTTATTACCTTTTTATAATCTGAAGAATATTCTTTTGCCACAAAGAACCTTTTGTGAAACTGAAAGGTTCTTCAAATGTTAAAGGTTATTTTATGGCATTGTGAAGCACCTTTATGTTTAAGAGTGTACTACTAATAATAATTATCATCACGATCATTACATGATGTTATGTCTTAATGGATTAGATATGCATTTATTTTTATCATTGTTGTTTTAAAGTTTTTAAAACAGGAGTAATTAAACAATATATATATAAAAAAGACTGCAGTGCCTGCAGAATGTCTGAGCAAAACAATGTGCTATTTAATAAAGATGTTTTTTTTAAAGATTTGAAATGCTCTCCAAGCCAAGCAGCTGACTAACCCCACAGTCCAAACTTGAGAAAACAGAGAACATAAAACTACTGCAGCTGAAAATGCAGAGCTTATAGACACAAAAACAGGCACTTTTAGAATCTAAAAGTGAAAAGGTGAAAAGCCAAACACATGTTTCTCCTCTCTGCCTGAAGCTGCGCTCTGAGCTCTGTCTGTGACGTCAGTTCATCATCAAATGCACACAGCTACTCCTCTTCCCTTCTGTTCACTCTGCCCTCCAGTTACCCTTACTGTCTAGTTCTCTGACTCTTTCAACAGCCTCTTTCATTCTTCAGTCTTCTGATAACCTTTTCATTTAGACTCTCAGAGCCACGTCTTCCTGCTTTTATAGTGCTTTTCTTCTCTCTCTCTTCTCGCTGCACAGTGATATTTCATACCTCGCCATATGAAGAAGCAGCTGAAGGCTGAGTGGAGGCCGGGGAGGGCGGAAGCCTGGAGTGAGGCTAATGGGATGTCATTTCCATGATTTATTATGGCATTCAGAGGAATGACGCAGAAGACTCAAATTGAAACCAAAGCTGTTTTTCCTTACGTCATGTCTACCCAACCATCAACCCTCCCAGCAACTTCCCCATTACGATTTCAAGCGCAAGCACAATCACCACATTCTCCTGCTTTTCAGAATCAAACAGCTCCTCTCAATGCCTCGTATTATGTGGCGTTCTGGCCAGAGCGCTCTCTGGAGGGGCCGAGTAAGTCTAAAACACCTCAGCCTTTATTAAACATTGACTTTCCCAGCAGGAGAATGTGGATGCATCTGTGTTTCTCTGCCAATAAATGTAGGTATGTTTGCGTATTGGACTTGCGTGTTTGTGTACATGTGTATCTATGTATTTAGGGGCAGACGGACAAACTTGTTCCTCTCCAGTCTCCACAGGTTTGACAGGACCAATATGCTTGTTTACGCTCTGTCACCAATATCCTACAAAATTAAAAAAGGCAGTTAATGTTAATTTATCATGAATAAAATAGTTCAAAATAAAATATTTAAATATTATTAAATAAAAACAATAAAGTGACATTTAATTATAATGAATCAACATTTTTATTTTTATTTAATTTTTATTAAAGGTTTAAGCTTTATGTTTAAGTAGGCCTACATCTATAGGTTGTATTTAATATCAATTTGACATATATAGATATAAATCCTGCTATATAAAGCTGACATAAAGCAATATATCCTGTAAAGCAAATCCCAACTGCTTGACTTATTTCACTGCAAAATATAACTATATTATCATCTAGCTCTTTACAGATAGATTTGCTTGCATCATCAAAAAATGTAAACTATATAATCGTCCAACTCTAATCTGGTAAATGTGGCTATGAAGTATGGAGATATTAATATATTTTCAACATTAACATCATGATTTTCTGTAAAGCTGCGTTTTGAAAGGTATTGTGAAAGGTGCTATACAAATACATTTGACCTGGCTTTTTTTTTTGTCTTAATAGACTACAAAAGTTAATGTGCATTTCACCTGTTCTCTCTGACCATAAGTGAACTGAGATTACACTGAAAGCCCCGATCCTTCACACAGTGTCACAGCTGTCATCATTGGAAATAAGAAGTACAGAAGCCAGTAGATTGAAGGATGTTGGCAGGGACGTTTTTGCAATAAGGGTTTGTCGTGCTCTTGGAGGTTGTCCAGCACTCCGGGTTTAAAGAGGGCTGAACACCAACAGATTCAGACTTTTGAACACACACACACACACACACACACATTCCTTAACGCTCTTGTCTGAGGAGCTTGAAAACATAATGATGAGTTTGACTGACCACAGCCTGAGGCTGTGCAACCAAACCCTGTTATACAAGTGTGTCTTTACAACACCCCAACACACAAATCATGCTGACAGACAAAGCCAAAGCAATGTTTCAGTTTCAGGGAGCTGTGTGGCTGAACACTGCAGCCGCAGCAGTGACTGATGGATTGCATGCCTCCAATCACAGTAAACTTATGCATTTGACTACTGGCTCCTTTTAACACATATTTGGCTCCTTTTTATTCTAGGCAACTGTAATGTTTTTTTGTTGTTTTTAACAAAAATGCCTTTTCACAAAAAATGTGGTCCATATAAAAGGGCCAAAGTCCTGCAGGGTTTAACTCCTGGACGTTTCTAATGAGACTGAAGACTTTGAATAGCAGTTTTGTTTTGTTTTTTTAAATACAATTTTTAATAATAAAAAGATGACTCGTTTGTCAACATTTGTCTAGACAAAGAAAAAAAGTGATTTGTTCTCATTTTCTCATGTTCTTCAGCAGATATTCAGCAAGTCATCAAGACTTAAATCTGATTAATGCTGAAGCATCTTGTTCACTACCATCATCTTCTCTACTGATGGACAATTCTATATTCATTGCTGTAAAAAAAATCTCAACAGGTGGAGTAAATGTTTATCTGCATTTAAAGACTCAGTAAAATCTTCACCACCAACAAGTGCACATAAACTTTTCTTTATAGAACTGAAAACAAAAGATAAAACAACGTGTCTTCCAATTTAGCATTTCGTGAATTATTTGCTAAAACACATGGTTTTGCGTAGGCCTACACTGGCCTAAACCTTAATCATGTTGTGTAATATTGTGTAACTTACATTGCTTCGTCAACGATTACCAAAAAACCCAGGGAATAATCAATCAACCGCTACGCTCTCTACTGAAATCAAATCCGCTCTCATAAACTGCTGTTTGTCATTGCTCAAGAGAGATTGCAAATGAACATGTGGATTTACTCTCTTACTCTCTCACGCACGCAGACACAAGGGGTCTCTCTCACACATGTAAACATATTGAGACCTAGCGTCATGAAATGCAATTTCTTACATTGTCCAACGAGATAACCATAATGGAATCAGTTCATGGTTGTATATGATTCAATGATTCAAATAACAATAGTTGTTTGTCACCACCTACTGGACTAACCATGTAATCAACAGAAAGAGCAGCCTGACTGGAGCTTTTCACTTCAGAGAAGGCTGAAAAGCAGTCATTCGAGAAATGAAAGTGTTATCTTGGCTCTGGATAATAATCTCAATATGAATGTGCTCCTCTACTGAATTTCGTCTTGGTGGCTGTGACGAGGAATGACGCAGAAGCCCTCATGAGTCTCTCACAGGAGATGCAGGTCTGTGTGAGTGAGGGGAGATCTGCACAGCACATGTACTGAGTGGAAATGAAGCTGTTAATCAGACAGCAGCGCTTGTAATGTTTTTGTTGGAGCAGGACTTCATTCGCCTCACAGGTTTCCAGGCATGTCTCCTGACAGAGCTGTCGGGGCCTTTCTGCCTTATTAAGCTGCGCTGCGGTGTGATTGTGGGCTGAGAGGAGACACTGTAGGGCTCTTACCAACACTGTGACAATAAAATACTGTATGGTAATAGAAGCCTGAACAAAAACTAATCATCTATGAGAGTAATGCTTAATTTAATGTCCATGTGATTTGAGTTATTTAGCAATAAACATCTATAAATAATAATAATAAATATGATTTAATAATAATTTCATTGTAATATTTTATCATTATATTTTATACAGGCTATACATAAGGTATTAATATGCACTATAGGCTAACTTGCAAATGTTGGTAAGATTTGTTTAATGTTTTTTAAATAAGTCTCTTATGCTCACCAAGGCTGCATTTATTTGATCTAAAAACAGTAGGCTAATATCGTGAAATATTCTATTGTAAATGAAATGTTAATGAATAAAAAATGTAACTTATTCCTGTGATGCAAAACTGAATTTTCAGCATCATTACTCCAGTCTTAAATTCTTCAGAAATCATTCAAATATGCTGAAAACTGTTGTGCTGCTTAATATTTTTGTGGAAACGTCTCACATTTTCAGGATTCTTTGATGAATAGAGAGTTGAAAAGAACAGCATTTATTTAAAAAAGAAATCTCCTGAAACAATGTAGAAGCCTTTATTGTCGTTTTTGATCGATTTATTACATCCTTGCTAAATAAAAGTATAATATATATAAAGTCTTGAACCCATGTTTTTCACTGCAGTTTAACCTTTATGTTTTTATTTTCCTTTCTTTTAGCTTGAAAGCCTGTATTGATTGATATTTTTTTCATTAAATACTTGGAAATTTTTCAGCCTGTTTTCATTAAAGGAACCATGCCAACATTACTGAAACAATCTAATCCAAATCACCTGCAACAATACCTCACCATAGAGACACAGATCTGAACAACTATTCCAGCTTGTCCACATTTTATAGCCACCATCAGTTAATTCAATAGCAGCAAAAATCTGTGCAAACACGATCCTGTTAAACCACCAAGAAAGGGAAAATAATTAACTTTTAGTTTAGAAACATCTCCTGTCACAGTAAGTTGTAAACGTCATTTGTTCATCAGAAAATTGAAGTTCAGGTCTAAAATAGCAGTGATGTTTTTGTATTATTGATTGAGTGGGGAAGGGTCCAGTACGACAACAAAGGCAGATTTCCCATAACAAGCAGAGGACCAGTGCCAGGAAGCTTCAAAGGAAAAACTAATGACGTTACTGATGGTCAGTGGAGATGAAATGGAGACTTGACCAGAGGATGAGAAGTTTCCTAAACAACCTCCATGCACTCATGCATGCCTGTGCAAGTTCATGCAGAGCACATTTCTTTGCCAAGTCTCATGTTAAACTTGCACATGCAGACTAATATGTGAGCACATGAGAAGCTTTGCAGTTCATTTTGACAGGACAATGAGAAATTTGGTTATTAAAAAGGAGGTCAGAGATCCATAAAGGGATATTAGGATACATTTTTATTTGTGGGCAAAAAGTGTAAAATACTGCTACTTCTGCTATTAATAAACCTCTTTAGTTTTCTCTAAAACTGCGCATGCTGATTTATTAGGTTGCTAATATGACGAGGCTCTTTAAGATGCAATGCTGCATAACAGCATATTTATATAATTTCATGCATTTTAATACCACACTAAAGATTCCACTGATAGAAAAAAAAAACACTGGCAATGAACAGACAAGACAAATATTGAGACCACATTATTACATCTAGATATTACGTGCTAATCTTCATAACCCCAGCAGACGGCGCTATTGATCAGGTTTAAATAGTTAGAGACTGAATGGAGGCTTTTGTAGTACATCATTAAAGTGTATGTGTTGTTAATATAGCAGTGGCTCAGCCATTATGAAATATGTTAAGTTGTTTAAATATGTTCAAATGACTGAAAGTTCAAATATTTCCCTGGATTTATTAAAAGAATAAATAGTTTGACCAATTAGTTGTCCTAAATTAATAATGCCACAACTTTCCACATAAACTCAACTCAAATATTTTGTGTAGCAGACATAATTCAGTAGAAAAAATAAAATCTATGAGATGTAAAAGTAACTTTTTTTTTCAACTGAGGCAGATCATTGTGCCGCGGCACCTTGCTGTATTCCTTATATTGTGTTTATTCATATAATTTAAATTTAGTAAAGATTACACTGATTTGTGGGGTTTTATGCCTTTCACATTATTCCTTGTTAATGCAATTTATTTAGTTAAACGATTCAAGATGTAAGAACTACATACAGGGCTTGTTTTCACACTTTTTACTCCAGTAAATATTTTTCAGGGTAAAATGATCTGTTACGAGCTACTGGACTGAAAGACAGGTGTAGTGACAACAATCATCACAACCACTATTCCTTCCGGAAATAAAGCTTTTATTTGTAACTAGTACTTACTACAGCAACAAGACTCAAGAAAAAGCAAATCAAATGATATACAGTAAAAACATTCTGAGCCAGAGATTCCAGCTTCATGAACAAAAACCCTGATCGTGAGAGCAAACTAATGCACCCTTACGCACATTCATTTAATTCACATTAACTCATATACAAACTATTTTATTCAGTCTCTAGTAGTTACAGTTTTGATTTACAAGACGTCAGATGAAAAGAACATAGAAAAATGAAACAAATTTGCTTAACACAGAGTGGTGTGTTTAAAGCAAGTCCAGATCACCAATATGTATTTACACTCAATATCAGGTCTTGTATCAATAATACAAGAAAAATGTCAAGTCACCCCATCTGGGTGCAGTATGCTTTACAAAACACACTTAATATTTGCTTTGTCAATTACTATCAATCATGCCTGCAAAACTCCTCACACGCTCCAGAGATCATTGTGCCAAGAAGCAGAGCATGACTGATGAAGGTCAAAGTTTCCATGCCTGTTGTAAACTATTGCAGTCACTAGGTGGCGATGTAGTTGTAGCTTAGACAAGAGAGCACCTGAATCCAGCACTTTAACTAAACTAAATCAAACCGCATGCAGCGTTATTGAAAGAATTAAATACATTCATTTAAATATATACACCATAATAAAATCAAATCTGCAAAGTAAACAAATCTACAAATGGTGGTTGACTGACTAACAAAGCAGCTAAAATGTAAAATAAAGAGAGATAAAAGAAGAACATGAGGTAAACAGAAGAAAAAAAAAATGTACATGCAAATCTATATTGACTGGCTCTTATAAAAGCATAATTCTTCTTTAACATGGAGCATACCACTTGCAGAGAAATAAACTTAAAAATTGTGTGAAAAACGAAAGGGACGCTCCAGCATTGTGTTCTCATACTCTTGGTTGTTCACTGATCTTCTGACAGCGAGCACTCGGACAGCGAGCGTTCCCTCCTCTCACGAGTGGCCACATAGTTCAGCAGGTCAATGGCCGTCACCACCCCAAACACCATCTGCCTCATCTTTGGGGATCCATCACTCATGTCTGTAAGACAGGAACTGCAATTCAGACTGCGGACACCATCCACTACAATGACAGCACGGCCTGCATTTACTGTACTTCATCTGACAGGGGTCCAGGGTTATTATCATTAACTAAAACTAATAATAGTGAGATTTTATTTATTCCAAGGTTTCTGCAGGTGTTATGAAGGTACTTCATAATTATTTTTTTTTAAAGACAGAGTAAACGTGTTCTCTAAAGTACATTTATAGGGAGCACACAATAAGCTTGTGTTAGCAACTTTTTAATTAATAAAATAAAAAAAAATAGCTTAAAGTTTGAACAACTCTGCTCCCAAACATTAGAAATAAGTTCTGTACTTTCTGATCACACGGTTTAAAAAAAAAAAAAAAAAAAAAAAGAAAAGAATGTGACTTGTATCAGTATTTTTGTCTTGTTTTCCAGCACAAATGTCTAAAGATTCTTAAATCTAGATACATTTACTTTGGAAGCAAAATTACATGAGATGAGAAGTTTTGTTTCCTGTGAAACTGATCAAAATTAAATGAGTTTATGATTAAAACAAGAACAAATATCTGTCAAAAATCTGCCAATAAAAAATCAGCTTCATTTAAATGGAAAAGTTATTTTCATACCCCACTGACAGATATTTATTCTTATTTTAATCTTCATTTTTGCTCAGTTTCAAGACTTAATTTCTTTATTTTGCATCTCAAGTAAATTTATCTTGATTTAAGGATGTTTAGATATTTGTATTGGTAAACAAACATACTGGAAAATCTTAATTTTTTTGCAGTGCATGCAACATTTAATGCCACAACTATGAATTTAAGACCTTTTTAGGCGCTGCAGAATCCCTGTTTTAATTTTTAAGTTGAAGGTCAAGGTCAAAGGTCAACATTTATTTATATAGCACCTTAAAACAACACAAATGTTGACCAAAGTGCTTCACAAGCAGAGCAAAAAACACACAAATAAAACAGAACCAAAAACAATACAATCCGATAAATTAAAAAGGATAATAAAATATGGTAAAAAAAAAATAGTCATAACCTGCTACATCCCAAAAACTACAACCCCTAGCATTTAAGAGATGCATACAAAATAAAACCAAGTTATGAGTAAGCCTGAGAAAAAAGGTAGGTTTTAAAGAGGCTTAATGTATGAGAAGCTCTTATAGTTAAGGGTAGTGTGTTCCAAAGTTTTGGAGCATAGACGGTCCTATATCAGGAATTGGTGAAGAACTAAAATAACAAACTATATAAAAACTACATAAGACATTAAAAAAATACTAGTTTCAAAATAACAACAAAAATGCACAACAAAAACTATAATAGTATATTAACGATGCAACAATAGCACTGTTGGGGTAATGTCTGTTAATTGTCGTTTGAAAAAGCAAAGTTCACAGTAGTGTTATTCTAGATCTTGGCCGAGTTTGCCCCAGCAGCAGGTGTAATGTCCTTGAATGGGTACACAATGTAGGCCATTTCTTTGCCACAAAGAGCAACAAAAAAGGGAGCAGTGATCCGGATTTCAGGAAAACACGTGTCCTATATCAGGAATCGGTGCCGTATTGCATTTAGCTCCATGAATAAGACTGTTGTTCCTTAATAGTGCTGCATTTTGTGTGGCAAGACTTTTGTACACTTTGTACAATACCTGTTAATTCGGTCACATGAAGTAGAGGCTTCGAGAATCCTTTATATTCCTTACACCAATAATTTTGCTTTAGGTCCCACTTTTTATTTTGGACATCAAGTGTCGACCTAAATGCATTACTAAATGTAATCTGTATTTATTGCAGTCTGTGTCAAATTTAGTCTGAGGGCATTTTGGCATCTTTCTAGCTTCTACCAAGTGAATATAATGTTCAAAAGAACAGCATTTATTTCAAATGTACATCTTTTGTAACATTTTAACTGTTTTCACTGTTACTTGATCAATTTAATGCATCCAAAATAAAATAAAAATACATACTAATTTCATAAATACATACATACTAACCCCGAACTTCTGAATCATTTAGTGTATATGACTAAAAATAGGAAAATGGAGAGAAGCAGATTGGTTAGGAAAAGGTGTAACAGAGAGTCAAATGACTTACACTGAATCTGTTCATGCACAACAAGGGCGAAATGGTCCGTCTCAAGGATACGTGAGAGTTTGCCCAGGTTATCAGTTAGGCGCACCTACAAGAAGAGAAACAAGCTGACTATTGAGCGATCACATTACATCTGTCAGTACAGCTTAAGTAGCACTGTGTGTATTGATATTGTCTTTGACATGTACAATTAACATGTTATTATTCAGCTATTATTTGCTTCTCCATCCAAGCCTCAGAACCAGCAGGAGTCTTTATTGCAAACCACAACAACATGCACTGGATTATAATGTCTCAAGGTTTATTTGAACATGTGGTGTCTGTGAATACTTTTTCTCTGTCCTTCTGTTGCACGTACAGTATGACAGAAAGGGGTGTGTGTCTGTGTTTGCATGCCCACCTGTTTAAACTGTTTGTAGATAACTTTGTTTATGGGATTGGATGGCCTGACCTTCCCAGCCAGAACGGACGAGAGCATGTTCCCCAACGTGACCATGCCCAGAATCTGCCTACAGGGAGAAAACCAGACACCAGACTGAGCCACACCTTACTCCACTTTCCATCTGTTTTATCATTTAGGTATTTTTAGGTTAATGACATGACAGTCTTTTTTTCTATTCAGATCTTTTAGGTCTCAATCTCGGTCCTGGAAGTCCCCAGCACTGTGTATTTTAGACATCTCTCTTGGAGCTTCTACTAATGAGCTGATGATACAAATCAGGGAGATGTGAAGAGCTGCAGTGCTACAATGACCAGGATTGAGAACCAATATATTAAGCTAATTCAAAATAACTAACAAAAGAAAACAAACAACTAAATTATACTGACACTGACCTATAATGAAATTTTTCAGTATCTGAATTAAAATGAATCATACCTATATTACACACACACACACACACACATTGGGTTTCCATGTTTTATGGGGACATTCAATAGGCGTAATGGTTTTTATACTGTACAAACTGTATTTTCTATCCCCTTTACCCTAACTCTAACCCTCAAACAAAACTTTCTGCATTTTTATGTTTTCGAAACACATTCTGTATGATTTATAAGCTTGTTTCCTCATGGGGACAAAAAAAAAAAAATCCCTACAGAGTCTAAATTTACTGGTACCCATAATGAAGGGAATACCATAATGTGTTGTTTTAATTAATCAATTAATTTGGTCTTGGCAGAATAGATCTGCTAGGCTGCTTCTGCGGCAGAGCAAGTACCGAGACTTGCTACTGCCAATACATCCACAACATGCTGTTGTGAGCATGTAAGAAATACTGCTGCTGCACATATAACATATGAATAACCTCCATATAGCATACATGAATCACCCTGTAGCAGATCTATACAGGTGGAGCTGGGGAAGGTGGAGGGTTTCTGAAGCGCGCTGCAAACTGCTACCACAAACATTAGCCAAGTACTTGAATGTTGAGCAACGAGCTCATTGGCTACTGATACAGGAGAGAACCAATCAGCTGTGACATGTGATGATGTCATTATGTCATATTGAGTTAGATCTATTGGACTGCGCCATCACTTTGTATATATATTTGTACCTTAATATTTTTATTTTAATTAAAATTATGTTTTTCATGTGTCAAATGGAATAAGCATAGAAAACGTCATGATATTTGTAAAATATTTCTACCTAAAAAATATATATTTTTATATATATATATATGTTGTTTTTTTTAATATGTACATTTACATTACCTAGCATATCATTAAAAGTTTTTGAGTATATATTAAGAACATGGCACACACAATTATTTAAAAGACAGATTAATTATTTAAAGGATTTCTCCTTCTCATTGTCTGACATCCTTATTAATGTAGTCCATATTGTTTCAACTGAACCTATTCTTACGTAGCACTGAATATGCGGTACACTGCATTGATTTAAGCGATTAGCACTGATATGTGACCTCCTCGAGGACATGGGACTTGAGAAAATGGTCAAGCTCTAGTTAAACAGGTTTCTGGATGAATGACCTACCCAGCCTCGTCCACCACTGGGGCTTGGTCAAAAGCCTTCTCTTTCAGGATCTGAATGGTCTTCTTAATGGACAGTAAAGGCAGCACAGTCAGTGGGGCGGAGAGCCGGAGCTCCTGTAGAGTCAGATTCCACCACCTACAGAGAGACGGGTGGAGGGGGAGGAGAATAAAAACTCATGGTAAGAAGACACACAGACAGACTAATTCGGGAGAGTGATCATGTCTCTACATTTAGAAGCTGAACTGTAGCTGTAATGCAGACTAATGTAGTAGCAGATGCATAGAGTGTCTATATTAGCACAGGATATCGGCATGTAAATAACAAGGGTGCTTTCAAAGAAACCGTGCGTATGTGGGTATGTATTTACGCTCACCATGGCTTGCTGACAACAAGATCCTCCTCACTCAGGAAGCCCTTTTCACACATCCACTTGTCACTAAGAAATTTAGACCTGGGGGTGAGGAGAACAAAGAATTTGTTTTAAAGGTACATTTACATAAAGCTTAATACATATTTTTTTTTATATCATTTAATATAGTATGGAAGGATAGATGTTTGAAATACATGCTACACTGCCATTACATGACCTCACTATGTTACATGTTTACATTACCAAGTGGCTTTTCAGTGCACTGCGTCATGGGAAATGGAATTTGCATACTTTGTACAGTACACATACTCCATTCATTGAAGTAGTAGTGTTGGGGGTAATCAACTAAAACTTAACTTTTTTTTATTTAATCTCATGTGTTTAATTCAATCACAATTTAATCTCATATGCATGAACATGTTTTACCAAGGAAGCTTTTCTTTATTTGTATTAAAGTTCAACGTACGATATAAGTTAGCTTAACATTTAATATGTGTCAACTGTTTTATGATAGAAATGTTAGATGACCGACAGTAATCAAGTGACACAAATTTGACTTTACTGTCAAATGTTGCCATTTTAATTTTGAATTTATGCGATTCTGATTCATTCGTTTTAATGTGATGAGATAAGAAATATTAACAGAGTTATTTTTGGCATATTAGGCATATGATTTAGAGTTAATGCTTGCAATTTTTAACATAAAACATATTTGCAAACAGTTCAAAAACATACTAAGTTCTAGTTCTTTTACTATCTATCCATCTATCTGGTAGTATGGAAGCATGCAATTCCGAACATACCGGCAGTCTAGTTTAAAGTCTAAAACATCACATTAGTATTGTTGTTGCTTAATCTACCAGGCAACACAAAACACACATTCACAGCACAGCTAAGCACACTAGAATGCAGGGAACACAGAAACCTACATGTAGTTGCGGATGGAGTCGGGGAGGAGGACCACACAGCGCTGGCCTTCTTTCAGCTCTTTGGCTACATGCACTGCTGCAGCCATGGCTGTGCCTGAACTACCCCCTACAAAGAGTGACAGACCACACAGTTTAGATGCACACTTAATTTTACACATATGAAACGTGAGAGATGTGCTGCGAGTCACATACCGCACAGAAGACCCTCCTCTCTGATGAGCATACGAGCCATGGCAAAGGACTCTTCATCATTGGACTTGTACCAAATATCCACCACCTGAGACACAGTGAATGTGGTAAACATTGAACTGATAGTGTCTTACGTTGGCTGGAATGAAGTGTGTGACACCTTAAACCATCTATTATTTGCCATTTTCTTAAAAGAAATTGGTCACACAGTATCACGATTAAATATAGTGCAGACAGCAAACAAAAACTGGCAAACACTCATGAAAGTCAGTTTAGCAATTACAGCTGATGTACAATGACGCAAATAAACAAAAAACAAAACCATCCCCAAACAACATTTTAAAGTTTAAGTACTAAAATAACTAAAGTTAAATAAATTCATACAATAAAAACAGAAAATGTAAAAAATAAAATCTAGTTCAAAATATTAACTGAACCTATAACAGCATATCAATGACACTAAAATATCAAACCATTTTTTTCCCCACTGTGCCTCTTTTTGGTTTTAGAAGAAAAAAAAAAGTGGGGAACATCTATGCACTCCAAGATTTAAATATCTGGAAAAGACATGCATCCTCTCTAGGTAGCTTGTGTCACTATAAATGGCATATTTTTGAATGATTCAAAACTATGCATATTGGCCTATTATAAATATGATAATAGGTAAATGGTAACATTGCAAAAACATGCCACAATTTCTGGCAATATTGTTGACTTGATTGCACAGACACTATCTGAAGAGAAGTGAACTGAGCTGGACAATGACATCAGTGAATAAACAATGAACTGACTTAATCTAGACAATTTACTGTTTACTATTGATCTCTTGCACACATTTGTCCTGTTTAACACTGTAAAGCTGCTTTGACACAATCTGTATTGTATAAAGCGCTATATAAATAAAGGTGACTTGACATGCCAATTTCAGGATGTAAAATTTAAGACAGGTCATGGCGATAGGGTCAACTGCCATTAGTGAACATTAAACAGTCATTTCAAAGGCATCAAAGCCTAAGGTGCAAACACACACTTACAGATCTGTCCAGAACAGTGGGGATGAAGTCATATCCGATGCCCTCAACCTCATATTGAGTCTTATCAGTCTTATTCAGCTCCTCTGGCTCAGCAAGGATAGAGCCCTCAGGATCCACTCCAACTATCTGATGCGGGAAAAATGACGTAAAAAAAAAAAAATTGTAACATACGGTGTAACAATGTTTCAAAAAATAAATGCAATGTCTCCAACCAAGTAATTATTCAGAATTCAGAAGGAGTATTGACTGGGCCTATAATTTAGCAAATTATCAGTCAAAAAAGTAGTTACTCATTAGAAATAGTAATAAAAGATTATGCCAAACTACTTAAATATTTAGCAAACAGACAGACAGATAGATAGAAAACAAGTTCATTGACTGGTAGAGAATTTATGTACTGATCTGAGCCTCACTTTGATATTAGGGCATTTCTCCTTTAGCTTGCGAGCGATGCCAGTGATGGTGCCACCAGTGCCAGCTCCGGCTACCAGCATGTCTATTTTACCTACAGAAGATAGGAACAAAAAAAACAAAAAAAAGGCACCAACATTATTCATAAGCAGTTGTTCTTGGGAATCTTCAGAACACAAATTACAACCCGAATTCCGGAAATGTTGGGACGTTTTTTAAATTTGAATAAAATGAAAACTAAAATACCTTCAAATCACATGTGCCGTTGTTTTATTCACAATAGAACAGAGAACATAAATGTTTAAACGGAGAAATTTTACACTTTTAGCCACTAAATGAGCTCATTTCAAATTTGATACCTGCTACAGGTCTCAAAAAAGTTGGCTGAAAAAGCAAGACATTTTGAAAAGATTCAGCTGGGAGAACATCTAGCAACTAATTAAGTTAATTGACATCAGGTCTGTAACATGATTAGCTATAAAAGGGATGTCTTAGAGAGGCAGAGTCTCTCAGAAGTAAAGATGGGCAGAGGCTCTCCAATCTGTGAAGTAAATGTATTCATATATTTTTCAATATATGAAAAGCAGCAATTCCTTATATATTAGGGAAGTCGTGGCCTAATGGTTAGAGAGTCGGACTCGTAACCTAAAGGTTGCAAGTTCGAGTCTCAGGTCCAGCAGGAATTGTAGATGGGGGGAGTGAATGTACAGCGCTCTCTCCACCTTCAATACCACGACTGAGGTGCCCTTGAGCAAGGCACCGAACCCCCATCTGCTCCCCGGGCGCCGCAGCATAAATGGCTGCCCACTGCTCCGGGTGTGTGTTCACGGTGTGTGTGTGTTCACTGCTGTGTGTGTGCACTTAGGATGGGTTAAATGCAGAGCACAAATTCCGAGTATGGGTAACCATACTTGGCCACATGTCACGTCACTTTCACTTTCATTATTCAATATATTGTAATATATTTACACAATATATTATTCTGTATAATTTCTAATATATTGTTATGTCGTTTAATATATTGATCATTCATATATTAACAAATATATTTTCTTTACGTAAGGGAAAATTTTAATCATTTTAAGATTTATTGGGGCCCCCTGAGTGAGAACCACTGGTCAGCTGGAAGCAACTGATGAGCTGTTCATAAAAATGACCCAAGTAACTGAAAAGAGATGAATGTTTAATTTTGACAAAACCACAAAGGTTTTAATTTACCGTCACACTGCTCCAGAATCTCCTCTGCAGTGGTGTCATAGTGGGCCAGGGGGTTGCTGGGATTGCGGTACTGGTCCAGAATGTGAGCGTTAGGAATCTCATTCTTCAAACGCCAAGCCACCCCCACGTGAGACTCAGGAGAGTCAAACCGGGCTGAGGTAGGGGTTCGAACAATCTCAGCACCGAGAGCGCGGAGCACGTCCACCTGGGAGCATGTGAGGACACAAAACACATGACTATGAAAATGCACATTCATACATCAGGTGGATTTACTCCCACACCATATGTAATCTTTATTATCTCACCTTTTCCATGCTCATCTTCTCAGGCATGACAATGATGCAGCGATAACCTTTGACTGCAGCTGCCAGAGCAAGACCAATCCCTGAAAACACACATGACAGTCACACAGTCTGTACCACTTTCTGAGATCAATAATCTACACTTCATTGGTTAGTAAGAGTTAGATGTTGAATAACACTTGGCTGACTGTATTTGCAGTCATTCTTTGACTTTGGTGCCAGACTAGTTGGCACATGACAACTGGTCCTCCAGCATTCCAGAGCCTGAATTAAACTAAACATTACATACATTAAACTAAACATAAACGGAGCAGAGGGTCTTCCTCAACACAGCACAGTTTAAAAACAATCAGTGCTTGCTTTCAAAATAAAATACTAAAATGAGAATAAACATTATAATGCCTAATAGTGCAGAGAGACACCTGTGTTTCCTGACGTGGGCTCAATGATGGTGTCTCCAGGTTTCAGGATGCCGTCTCTCTCAGCGTCCTCTACCATTCGCAGACTGATTCTGTCCTTCACGCTGCCACCGGCGTTGAAGAACTCGCATTTAGCCACTAGACAGATAGAAAAACACCTTAGAAAACCACCTTTTCCATTTGCACATGTTGTCAATTACAAATCATCAACTTGCTCATTTAGATAATAAACACACTGGTCAAGGAAGAGAAAAAAAAAATGTTGAGTAAATTTATTTTTGTTTTCTTTGTGCACAAAAAGTATTCTCATAGCTTCATAACATTATGGTTGAACCACTGATGTCCAGTGTTGGGAAGGTGACTTTGGAAATGCAATAGGTTACAATTACCCTATTTAAAATGTAATAAGTAGTGTAACTATTTAAATTACTTTATTAAAGTAATATAACTGATTACGTTTCTAAATTTGTAACAAAATGTTTTCAACTGTTAATCATTTTTCAAACATTTAAACCAGGTAGGGTTAACATTACAGTAAGTAGTACTCAACACTGACTTTCAAAATTCTTCATTCTTGAATCAAAATTGTAACAATGTAATTTTAAAGCATAGCCACCAAAAACATTAAATACAGATTTAAAAATCATAACAAGAAATAGTCAATATTAATAAAATAAGTATTCAGATGTAACCATCTTTGTAATCGTTAACATTTTCATAAGTAACTAATATAACTACACATTTTTAACAGATTACAGTTACATTTATTTTGTAATCAAATTACGTAACACTGTTACATGTAACTAGTTACTCCCAACACTGCTGGTGTCACATGGACTTTTTTGTATCGATGTCCTTGCTACGTTTCTGGGTCTTGAATGTGTCAGTTGTGTTTCTAAGTATCTATGCAGGTCAGAAAGCTCTCGGATTTCATCAAAAATATCTTAATTTGTGTTCCAAAGATGAATGAAGGTCTTACAGGTATGGAACGATATGAGGGTGAATAATTAATGACAGAATTTTGGGTGAACTTTCCCTTTAAATCCATGGAAGCCATTTACTACAACTAGACCCTCCAACTTCATCATAATGGCACAGCCACACATGCAAATATGTGAAATGTACACCTAATCAGATACAATTAGTCAGCTAATTCCACGTCTGTAATGCCAATGCTGGTCGGCTGTACTGGCCGAAGGATAATCTTGTTCACATGAAATCACTAGACGTATTGAATCCCCATTATAAAGCTCATTAAAGCATTTCGACTCAAAAGGCTTTGACTTCCACACAATAACACTTTCAAACAATGCTTGTTAAAAGAAAGAGTGGCTTAACTACAGTCCTGCTACACTTTTGACCCATGCGGCTAAACTCGCTCACCTTTCACAAAATGAAAGAATGACTGCAGCCATTTTGTGAGCCTGGTTTTGTTGAAGTTTCAGATTTGGTCTTTGATTATACCCTGACAGGACGTTTTTTTTTTTTTTTTTCAAACCAAAACTAAAACATACAAAGCAACCATGTTGAGGTATACATCTACTGCAACACCAAATGCATTCCTCCCTGCAGGAATTGCTGAGGGTTATTTAATGACATCTGATTTTACCTGATATAATGAGAGAACTGTACATTCCAACTAGGGTGTAGACGAGCCAATGGAATGCTTTTCTAAAGAGATCTGGAGGGTATTGCAGAGGGCAGGTTCAGCGACTTCTCGGGTAAGTTGACCTCAGACTGTGCTTCCAAAAACCTTCAGAGTATTTCAGTAGCCATATCAACATGATCAGCTTTGGAGCAGGATATGATCATAGAATATTTTCGAGGGATAGTTTGCTTCTGGTAAACAGATCAGGTATTTGCGCATACATGCCCTATTGATGAGGCTGCAGTGGATGTGATAGCACAGATCATGCACAATATTATATTATAAAGTTATAGAATTTATAATTACAAATAATTATAAAAACAAAGCCATTTTTTAAACCTAAATTTTGAAACCAACATTTTATTATCTTACACATTGTGGATCAGCATTCAATTTAGTTATGCATGTACGTATTTATTTATTTATTTATGAATGACGCAATAGGAGTTTTATATAGAATTTCTTAAAAAAAAAAAAAAAAAAAAAACACTACTCATATAACATCTCACCTTACAACAAATGTGGAAGCAAAATGGCCAAAAAAAAATAAAAAATACACTTGCAGTCATATTAAGTATCTTTGTAAAAATAAACCAGTTTTTTAATTCTATCAGACATTCTTCATCCATTTAGCATCAAACAAACAATATATTGTTTACTTGGGGGGGAAAAAATCAGATCAGATTAAAAAAAATAATGCAGCCCAGTAGGTACTGATATGCACTAAGATTGTAAATCAATAAAACAAAAGTAGTATCTCACGCTTCATACATGATATGACTTTTGCACAGATTTGAACTTGAAAGTCTGGTAGTGTGTGATCCTTGTTGTAAAGTTTATGATGCCCAGTGTTTCTCTGCAAAGTCAGCAGGTATGAATATTGTGAATTTGGACATACTACTCTTTTCGCACACTGTTTTTCATCTACTATGTGGTAGGGAAATAATAAAAAAAATAATGTGCTAACTAAAGTACATGGGATTAAATAAATAAATAGCACACTCAAAATGCCTGAATGAAGTGCGTCTCAGTACGGTCAGTACGCTCGATCCTTCACGTCCTCACTCAGCTGAGGAGGAAACCTAACACCTGCATAGCTCATTCCAGAACACAGCCCGTTACCTCCCAACACAGACACACATGCCGACACACGCACTACACAGGCTGGCCTTAAATGATCATGTGATTGAGGACACGACAGAGAAAAAAAAAAAACAGTGCTGAATGAAACCAGGTGTTAAGACACATCCCCCACACCTATATGGTGCAGATACTCACAAAGCTCACACTTGAGGCCAAAAGCTTTAGGAATCTTGTTCATGCGGACCAGTGGCGTCTCTCCAATCCTGCTTAAAATGTTGGGAAGGATACTGGGTGTCTTTGTTCTGTGAGAAAAAGGAGCACATTAAGTGGTTACACACACACACACACACACACATACAACCACAAACACACATTAAAGTAACATCAACCATCAACAAACCACAACGGAACTGAATTAACTGAATCACAGTGACTCTGCAGACTGTGGCATTGGTAAGGGTGTGGTAATTCACTGTTACATTTCTAGAAGAGTCATTCTGTTGTTAAACTGAAAGCAAGATGACAGTTCTGTTGTTAAACTGTAACTGAGTTACTTGAGTTACAATTAAAAAAGTAACTAATTACCAGTCATGAAAAAAAAAATTAAAATGTTCATAAGACTGTGTACATTAATCTACACTATTTATCTACTGGACAAAAAAAAAAATCTTATATGACATTTAGAATAACCAAGTATCAGTCATGAGCTTTGATAGGTGCTTATTTAAGTGTCTCTAATAATATAAGATAAAACAGATTTTACTGGCAAGAAGTCTGTAACAAGTCTGCGTTCGCTCGAGCTAGAGCTTGCGGAATACTACCTACCAATATTTCAAGCAAAAACATGAGAAAAGGAAAAACAGGAATTTAACTTATTGCATCATTTCTGTCATGTTTTACCTTATAAATGAATCCATTGTATTTGCCTTTCTGAATTAAAATCAAGCTGTCTAGCATAATCAAAGATTTCGACTTTTCACTGACACCCTTTTCACTGACAAATATGAATTCAGAGGAAAGTGTGATGATATCTTACTGTTGGAAGTGCTTGTGGGGCGACTCTGTATTTGGGTCACCAAGTTTCCAGGTGCATCTGCTGGGCAAATCTGGTCGAATCCATTTCCTCTCCACGGTGCCTTCTGAGCCGTTCTCAATGTGCTCTACATTCATACTCTTCACATGGTGACCGTTTGTTTCATTCACATGGTCTGTGCCATTCACACTTAACCTGTTGTGTGCAGCCTTTCCATTCAAAACGGCATCAGTTTTCAGCTTCGCCTCTCCGTTGATGCCAGATTCTCCATTTGCAGCATTTGTGAGGACTTTGGCAGCATGTGGGCAGACAGGACCAGTCCCAACTGACTCTGAACTAGATGGTACTGATGGCATGGTTTACCTGTGAGAGGAAACATTAAGTGTCATTGACCAGACTTTTCTTTGTTTAGTACTACGATCGCCCAGTGAACTGGTATAAACATTATTATTATTATTTTAGGAAGCAAAGCGACTTACATGAGGGCAATAGAAGCAATTCCAACAAAAGAGCAAATAAGATTTTCATAAATGGGGTGTATCGCTCTAACGTTTACATAGACATCAAAATACAATCACAACATTAAGGAAGCCAAACTACCATTTAAAGTATGAAAACACTGATAATATTCTTTGCAAATTTTTTGGCAAACATGCTTCTTAATGTATGAAAACACTGTTTTGCGTGCTTGTCAACGATAGTGCAAGGAAGAAAACAAAACTGAATGTGTGCAAAACCATTCACTTCTTGATAATAACAATAGATAAGAACTATTAGATTAGACCCATATAAAGCTTTCTAATCTCAAACATGAAGATAAAACAAGCACTCTTATCATTAACCCTTATTCTGGTGAAAACATGAATAAGCAAAAGTCGAACCCTAATAATAGCAACAACAAAAAACATCACTAATTAAAAATAAATAAAATAAACTACCATCGAAGCCTGAGTGGAGGACATCCATGTGAAATGGTCAATGTCTGTCAATGACTTTTCTTTTGGTTCCAGCAGAAGCTGGAGATGTTTTAGGGCTCTCTCAGAACAGAATGGTTGTACTTGTTATGTTCATACCTCACGCGCTTGTAAATTCGCCATGAAATGAATTTTATGCAATGAACAGTAAACTGAAAAACAACACCAACAAAGCCTTTCAGCCAAAAGCGCACTTTAGGACCGAGTATTTTCAAAGAGGAATAACAAATTCAAAGCATTTTGCTTCATTTCACTGACATCTGGGATGTTTTATTGTAGCTTTAGCCACTAACTAACTACATGTTAAACATGAAGAAAAAAAAGTTCCCGCCTGCTCTCAGCATCATTAGTAACATAATAATTACAGCAGTCATCCATACATTGAAAAAAAAAAAAAAACTTTAGCAACACCAGACAAAGTGGAATAAGAAACTTCTGCTTTCCACTCACAACCTTCAGAGAAGAGGAGTGACTTTCCAGACAACTGAGATGATGCAAAGAATTCACTCTTTCAAACCCTGTTTAGTCATGATACTGTAACACAACAACACTGAAACAGTACCTCAGAAGCGTAAAGCTTCACAAAATATTCTCAAACTGAGGAAAATGTATGACTAAAAATTGTAAATAAAAAAATGCAGGTTATAGGCTGCCTCGAGAAATCTCTGCGACTTCAGTCATATCGAGCATTCAAATTTTTTTCAATTTTTATTTATTTTTCCCTAACGTTACATATATATTTATTTTTTCCCTACATTTATATACTACTCTACAACAGCCGGCGACGTTTATAATGCCAGACATTTCAGAAAAGGCCAGGGCAGTTTTGATGGGCTTTAAAAGCCAGTCATCCGGCTTAAATAGAAGAGAAATGATAATGGTTAATAAATAAATAAATGACTCAAATTAATTCTCCACCGCAGGTAAATGTAGGTATGGACTGTATGATGTAAGAGCGTCATATAAACGAAAGAACATGTAAGGTAAGATGATGCAACCGCGTGGCTATTGCCTTCATTGTGCTCGCGCTGGTCGTGATGCTGTGACGCATGGGTAGATTCCATCATGCACGCGCCGCATTCCCATCACTTAGGACAGACGTGAAACAACTCTCTGGCGAAATACAAGCGATTAAGATGTGTTCCTCATCTACATAACGCAGATTGATGCTCTTATCGTGTCTTTGTTGTTATTAATAAAAGGGTTTTCTAGAGGCTTTCGCGATTAAAATACGAACGGACAGTTTTTACTCACCTGACTCAGATACAGAGGAACTTAGGAGCTGGTGAGGTTCGATTACACAGATGACCTGTCCGTATGTGAAAAGAAGTCGGTTTGCCAGCTGCTCACATGCGTTAAAGAGTCACGCTGGCGTCCAATCAGGTGTCGGCATACCTTGTCGGGATCGAGCGCTGATTGGTTACGGCGGAGGTGTCCGTTCTGTTCTCTTAACCAATGGAATGTCGACTTTTAGTCGTGCCCTCGTCCGCAGAAAACGCTTTGCTAAGCTAAGAGCTCAAGGGAGTGGATGTAATCACTAGCAAGGGGCACTAGACCGCTTATGATTGTGATAAACAGCTTCTGAACACAGTATTAATTTTATGGTGAGCATAAAACCTTTGATGAATGGCTAGAAGCTCAGGGCCACATTCAAGTTCACACCGGTGCACAACGTTTTGCTACGGTTTCCGGGTTGAACGACATGTTTCCTGGAAACTGTGCAACGGGGTTTGAGAGATACGGGCCGTTTCTTAACTTAACTAAGAATAATGGTCAAATTTATAACGGTTAATATTCTAAAATAAGGTCTTCTTTATGAGGTATGCAGCCTACAAATGTGACCTACGGAGGATGCAGCCTTCGTTTGAGAAACGGCCACGTTTTCTCTTGTTTGGTGGGTGTGTCAAAATATCATCCCAATCAGCAGCAACATGTATAAACCACGCGGTATTAAAGAGACAGCTCGCACAATGGGTCCAAGTGAAGTCATTTACAAATGTGTCCGCTGCAGCTCGGTATACACAACAATTGAAGATATTAGAAGACATGTTTGTCGTAAGAGTTTTATAGTAACATAGCATATCAACATGATGATGATGATGAATTTGTAAGTAGCTAAATGTAATTAACATCAAAATTAATTCACAAGAGCAAGTATAGCCTATTGTTTGCACATGTTTATTTACATTAAAGGCAAAATAACTTAAATAATAAGAGCACAAGTATAGATCTGGAAATTTAAGTCTGTCTAAATATCATGTAGTAATTGCAATGTCTTCTGGTCCATATTCTTTCCTTAGGAAAGTGTGCTAGACACTGATTAATGTAACATAAAAATACTATACATATTTATATATTTTGCTATTGTATTGTGGAGTGACACTTTCATAAACTTTTCTATACTCCTCTGATTATATAATGGTAAATAATACAATATCATAGCACAACAACAGTGATCAGCAATAATAAGTACTCACAATAAAAATAATAAGGTCATATAGCCTAGATCAGAGGTCTTCAACCCTGTTCCTGGGGACCCACTATCCTGAAGACTTTAGCTACAACCCTAATCAAACACACCTGAAGCGGCCAATCAAGCTCCTCAAGACTGCTTGAAAATTGCAGGCAGGTGTGCTGAAGCCGGTTGGAAATAAACTTTCCAGGAGAGTGGGTCCCCAGGAGCAGGGTTGAAGACCTCTGGCCTAGATCATATCAGTCTCAGAGGTAGAAGTGGATTATCCTTCAGCCTGAAATGTTTGTCTTTTCATCCTGAAATGTGAGGCAAATGTTGGATCACAATAATAAGGAACCACAGTTTCCACAAATCCCTTCACTCGATTGGGATGTTCTCTTTTATTCTGGACGGCAAGGGCAGACTGTAACATTGAGCGTATTTTGCAGTATTAAACACGTATTTATACCGATTTCTTCAGGCTCTGAAAATTCTTCAAAAAGAACACAGATAATGGCCTTCTCAGCTTCTCATCAGAACAGGGTGTTCAACGCATCACCGTTTCCGTTTAATAAACGTTTTGCACCGTTTTGTCAAGGCTGAACGTGGCCCAGGAGTCATCTGTAAAAGAAATCGAAAAGAACAAACTGACAGAGTTGGATGAGAAACAAAGAAGAAGCGGCGTTAACTTCTTCATAAACGAGCAACTTAGATTACAGATTAATGATAATATATACATTTTAAATATAAGATTGTTACCTAATATTTCTATGTTTAAACAGTGTTTTTTTTTTCTTTCGGAAAATCTAGTAAGATCATTTCAACTAAATTACACCGGTAATAACTTAAATAGCATTAATTAATAGTTTGTCATTATTGCAAGGCAATGAATAAAAGATAGCGTATTTCAGATACATTTTAGATTATTTTTTTGTTGTACTCATTTCTATAAATTGAATTTGACATAATATTCTAATGTTCGTTTACCATGTTAGAAATAATCGTGAGATTGTTTAAATTAGAAATTATGAAAACATGGGTGCATGATAGAATAAGTGGAACCATCAAATATAGTTTAGTGTCATGATTCAAAGATGTTTACTGCTCAATTTCGTGACTGGCTAATCACAATCAAGTATTCCACAGTGCTTTGTAATAAAATATTTAACTCCTGAGAAAGATAGCATTTAAAAAGCCTAGTACTTAACAAATAGTCCTTAACCCTTGTGTTGTGTTCATATTTTTGTTACTCAGCCAGTGTTCGTGGGTTTGGTGGACCCGCTGTAGTTTTGGGTTTTTAATTCAACGCAATCAAAAATGTTATGTTAAAATACTCAACAGATGTTTACTTCATCCCAATTACAATCAAAACCGTATATATGGTCAAAATTTGCCCTTTACCTTTGTTAGATCACATTTATGAATTAAAGTGCTACAACCTTGAATGGCAGGGGCAGAAACACAAAACTCACACGCACATAAACATACTAATAGCAGGCCCAGACAATAAGAGGACAGAGTGAAGGTACACAGGACCAAAAATTTCCACTCTTTTAGTCCCGGGTCCAGTGGACCCGAACATCCTGTATACAGGCCAGTGTTTTTCAAACCTGTCCTGCAAGCACCCCTGCTCTGCACATTTTGTATGTCTCCCTTGTCAGACACACCCAATTCAGGTCTTGCAGTCTCTACTAAAGAGCTGATGCGTTGAATCAGGTGTGTCTGATAGGGGAGACATACAAAATGTGCAGAGCAGGGGTGCTTGCAGGACAGGTTTGAAAACCACTGCGTGTAGGCCTATGTGATAAGTGTGTAGGGAGGGTGTACAGTGTGTGGTCATTGAAAATTTGTTCTGATAAATGTTCTTCACAGAAAATGAGCCAAGGCCAGTGAGTATGAGTTTGAAAAAAGAATTAATAGTATCATTTTTCTTTTGATAAAAAGTGAAAACGGGTCCCACAGACCTGAACACCATACAAGGGTTAAATGAGCTTATAACATTTATCTCTTTGTAGGACTAAGTTACCAAATCACCGACGCATTAATTATGGCTCGTTTCCACCGAGCAGTACGGGTCAGTAAAGTATGGTACGATTCGGTACGGAACAACCTGATCCAGCTTGCGTTTCCACCGTCAACAGTACCCTTACTTGATAGGTGTGGTGTATGCCGGAAAGTAGCGATTGACAATAAAGTGCGACAAAGCATAACTTTGCCTCTTTTTTGTCAGTTTTACAGAGACTTTGGTTTTAATCAACAATAATAGCATTATAAAATTATAAGTACAAAGTATAAGAGGAAATAAAGACAAAAGCAAACAATTCAGTCAAAAGTATGCTACAAAGTCAGCGCTGTACTACGGTAAAGTTCAAAATAAATATATAAAGTTAAACATAACTGTGCTCAGCCAAAACGATATTACCAGGACCAAATAATAGATTCATGAGACCACGAATGCCTGTTAAATATACCCAAAACGAATTGTATCTCATGTTTAATCACTACAGAGACATCAGAGCCAGTGGCAAATGTCGGAAGGACAAGCCGAGTGTAAGGCTGCTCGAGGCGGATACATGAGCACTGAGCACCCGGTGATCGCCTCCGAAATCGGCATAGCAAATTTTCAAATTAGCGCTATCCTATCTTTATAAATAAACCAGATTTGAGTTTTAAACAACTACATTCTCGCCTGAAAATCTCTTAAAACTACATTTCATGACACAATAACAATTTTGAAAGTTACGCGGGTTTTTTGGCAATGACATTTCACAAGTCCACAAGAACAGAAAATAACGCATATTGAGAAAGAAATTTCTGTGAAAATATAAAATTATAAAACACACTTATATTTTTTTTTGTTTGTTTTTGCGCACACTTATGTAAATAACACTCAGAGCAGAACGTGTGAAGGAGCTTATCCCGTTGTATCACGCAAAAGTGACGATTCTAGTCAACAAATCAACGTACTGCAGTGAGTTTAGCTCCACCCTTTTGGTACCCTTTGCTGTGCTAGGCATTATGTCTATGGTGTTAGGTACCCCAACGGAAGGGTACCAAAAAAGTGGTACGGTTCGTACCTAACGGTAAAGGTACCGCACTGTACCGTACCGCTCGGTGGAAATGAGCCATTATTGGGAATAATCAACAAAACACAGTTCTGTTACAAACAATCCTAAATTAACCAGGCCATTTGTTGTGTGACCTGATATTTGTTAGGTGGATATTGCCCTTCCCTACAATTAAATTAGCTTTAACAAAATGCATTAGTCACCTATAGGGATTACAGTGAATTTGAGAACAGTATGATCATTTCTGCTAAAAGAAAAACATCACCCGGTTTCATAAACAAGGCTTAGGCCTAATCCCAGACTAATATGTAAGTCTGAGCTGTTTCAACTTAAAGAAACTTACACTAACTGATCTTAAAATATGTCAGTGCCTTTGTTTTGTCTCAAGATACACATCAGTATTGTTTTTTTTTTTCAAAGGCATGTTTATAAAAAGTACTTAAATGTCCTAATTGAACTATTGCCTAATCCTGGCTTAACCTAAACCCTGTCTGTGAAACCAAGCCTTAATCACTAGGTCAGAAAATCCAGAAACTTGATTACTAAACACTACTTCCATTGTTAGAAGGTAGTAAAAGAATATAGAATATATATGAGAATAATGTAACTACTGAAAGGCAGTTAATTGATTAAGGTATCTTTATTGAAAAGCAAACAAATCGCACATAAAAAGGTCAGGGGACAAAGAAGTCAGGGAGGAAATAAATTCAACATCACATTTAATCAGGAGAGACTAGGGCAGGACTCGGGGATTGAATGTTGGTTTTAAGAAAGAAGGACATCTTAAAAGCGTCCAGAGCGTTCTCTATCTCTTGACCTCCGTCTCTCTCTGTCTCTTCCACCTCCTCCACCTCCTCCTCCTCCTCCACCTCCTCCTCCTCCACCTCCTCTATTGCGCTCTCTAGAGCGAGAGCGGCGTTCACGGGAACGTGAACGGGAGCGATGCCTGCTTAGGAGAGAGAATAAATGTACTAATGAGTCCAAAACCAGTCCATTATACAGTATCTTTCAAAAGTTTGGAGTCAGTAAGCTTAGTTTTTTTTTTAAAGAAAATAATACTTTATTCATTAAATATAAAAATTTATCAAAAGTGACAACAAGGACATTTACGTTTCAAATAAATGCAATTAATTTGCACTTCCTATTCATCATAGAATCTTGAACAAACAAGCATCGGTTTCCACAAAATATTAAGAGATAATAATAAGAAATGTTTCTTGAGCAGCAAAGCAGCATATTAGAATGATTTCTGAAGGATCATGTGACACGGAAGTCCGGAGTAATGATGCTGAAAATTCAGCTTTGCATCACAGTAATAAACTACCGTACATTTTAAAATATAATCGAATAGAAAACACGTCGTTATAATATTTCACATTTACTTATTTAATTTAATTGTAATGTATTTTTTCTTTATTTTAAATGCAGGCTTGGTGAGCAGAAGATATATTAGCATTAAAAAAAAACTTTAAAAATAAATCTTACCAACCCCAAACCTTTTATCGGTAGTGTATATAAACGATGCTGTCACTTGTTTCACAAAAGAAACTGCAAAAATTTGTGTAAGGATAACCATTTGCACAAATTTAATATGTTGTTATAACAAGGATCTCTTATCTTTCTAACAGATAATAATAATAATAATAATAAGCAAGAACTTATAGAGGCCTAGTGACAGCGATGTGAGAATTACAAGATCTGCTCAAGTGTTCTGTAACAATCTTTCTTCTGAGGAGGAATTTTAAATCAGACAGACCTCTTTCTCCTGCGGCCATACAGTTCTCTTCGGAGTTCCCTTGAGATTGGCTTCAGATGCATGAAGTTGCAGAAGCCTCCTCGAGTGCACTCTCTGCAGGAATACACAAGTACTGCAATTAGTCACAGTGAAGCCATTGGAAGCAGTTTAAAGGTCCCATATTGTCAAAACTGAAATTTCCCAGCTTTTTAAGGGGCTAACAGAGGTCTAGGGGCTATGTAACTACCATATAAGTTTCAAAATAGTCAATCCACAGTAAAGTGCACACAGCCTGCATAAAGTAGCTGTGCCTTTTCACAAGCCATTGTGACTTCCGAAAAAATGTGACGTCTGAACTACTCAGTCACCATCCCGAGCACCGCCCACCGTCCTTTTGCCAAACCCCCAGACAACATTGTGTCCATGCCATTGCTGAGCATCAACAACAAGGAAACATGTTGAAAAGACTGTGGGAAGTCGTGGCCTAATGGTTAGAGAGTCGGACTCGTAATCAAAAGGTTGCGAGTTCGAGTCTCGGGCCGGTAGGAATTGTAGGTGGGGTGAGTGAATGTACAGCGCTCTCTCCACCTTCAATACCACGACTGAGGTGCCCTTGAGCAAGGCACCGAACCCCCAACTGCTCCCCGGGCACCGCAGCATAAATGGCTGCCCACTGCTCCGGGTGTGTGTTCACAGTGTGTGTGTTCACTTTGGATGGGTTAAATGCAGAGCACGAATTACGAGTACTTGGCTGCATGTCATTTTCACTTTTAAAAGGTTAACTTTAACAGACGAAACTAGATCGGCCGACCTGTAACGTTACACGCTCACTCAAAGGATGGACGATCTGACAGGATTGTTACTATGAGGTGGATTACATCTAGCGTAGGGCTGGGCGATATATTGCATGCGATAGTCATGCGCATCTCGTCAGTAAAGCCGGTTCCTTGATTAGCGCTAAATCTCCATCACCTGTTTTCAAATGGAGCGGCATTTAATACACAGAGCCGTAGTTCACAGACAAACTACGCATATATCGACTGATATATCGCCTTCGATATGAACGCGATATTGCGTAGCTTGTCAGTGATCTACGGCTCTGTGTATTAAATGCCGCTCCATTTGAAAACAGGTGATGGAGATTAACCGCTAATCAAGGAACCGGCTTTACTGACGAGATGCGCATGCATATCGCATGAGATATATCGCCCAGCCCTAATCTAACGTGTATAGTAAAGAAACTCACCGTGTCTATCTAGTCATGATGGAGATGTAAATACATTTCAATTTCAGCAGGCAACTATTTTTTACAGCTACATTATTATTCCAGCCACAATTAATCACAACAATGTATATACAATTACAAATGATTATATATAAATCGTCAGTTTGTTGTTTTACACACATGTACACAGACATATTTCATACACAACATAGTCGTGAGATGCAAGAAATCTTTAGACGCGCCCATAACAACAAAAGACAATACTTTTCTGATAAGAAGTGTGCATTAGGAGCATTTTTGACGATCATTTCTGTCCAGTCCACTCATTTTATCTCGTTTAACCACAGCTGTCGTCGGTATTTTGTCTGGCAGTGGCAGCAGGTATGCGATCAAATTTCTAATTTGAGGCTGTATTACGTCGATTCTGGCACCCAACATCACAACAAGATGATATTTTAAGCTCCTTATGTAGCCGAATCTGCGCTGGTTTGAATGGGCCGCCTCCAGTTTTCCCTTTGTTTTGCCTCCAGCTAGCGCAGTGACGTAATTGTGACATCGGCCCTAAAAGGGTGTATACATGACCCTAGTTACATGTTGTTGGCCTGGCCGTGCGTCACTCAGAAAACAACAGGCCAATCAGAAGAGAGGCTAATGAATATTAATTAGACAGGCCAAATTCGACCTGTTCTTAGCAGAGCTCCTGAGAGAGGAGCTGTAAAAATATATTGATTGTATTTTTTGGTACTTATACCGCAAATATATATTCTTAAGGACATCAAAACCTAAAATAAAACTCCAGAAAGGTGTAAAATATGTGACCTTTAAGAAAACACCTTCACCTGAATCAACAAATCATGTGCAATGGGACAGATGAAGGACTCAGGTTTAGGCACCAGGTTTCAGTAAACATCTGAACATTTGAAGAGGGGAGGGAAGTAAACATGTATCTGTGGGAATGCAGCATTAGAGTGCACGGCGTTGTTGTGCGTTCCTGTAGAAGGGAAGATGTGCAGCACTCTCTGATTATTCAGTCCCTTACCCCATTTCATACTGTCGACAACAGGCCTCTCTGAAATCAGTGACGGGCGAGAGCTCAGCATGGATGGGCTGGCCATTAAACCAGCGGTTATTCAAATTAATCACCGCTTTCTCTGCATCTTCCTCACGGCGGAACTACACACAAAAAACAAAAATACAAATTCATTTGAATAATAATAAAAATATCATATGGGTATCATCTGGGTAACGCTATCAATAAGAAAACAGCACATAAAACAGTAAAAATATAGAGATATGTTTAACTGTTGAATTCTGAGTTTGAAATTCTAACTTAATTACAAGTTCAACAATGACAATCGGTTTTAAGCAGTAAATTAAAATAAATTATTACTATGTAAACACACTGCAAATTCTCTCACCTTCACATAGACGTTTCCCACCAAGTGATCTCCTAAATTATCACACACATTCATCTCCTCAACCTCTCCATATTTCTCTTCCATTTCAGTGAAGACTTCCTGTAAACAAAGAATGTAAAGTGATATTGGAGCATAAAATATGCAATTTTGTTTTAAAAAAATTTTAGCCTAAAAACAACTGATGCAACAAACAAGGCCAAACTGTATCATCTATATCTGCCCCATCATTCTGAAATTAATTGTGTCATAAGACATACACCTCCATTCAAAAGTTTGGAGTTAGTAAGATATTTCAATGTTTTTGAAAGAAGTCTCTTAGGCTCACTAGGGCTGCATTTTTTTAAATATTGTGAAGTGTTACAATTTAAAAAACTCTTTACTATTTGAATATATTTTCAAATGTAATTTATTCCTGATGCAAAGCTGAATTTTCAGCATCATTACTCCAGTCTTCAGTGTCACATGATCCTTCAGAAATCAATCGAATATGATACATACATGTACAGAACAGCAATAATTTGAAATGGAAATCTTTTGTAACAATAATAAAAAAAGTTGAGTGCTGCTTTTTTTTTTTTTTTTAAAGAAATTAAAAGAAACCTTACTGACCCCAAACTTATGAATGGTACGATCAAGGTTATATCCAGAGCAATCATTTTTGAGGTCTTCACCAGATTTCAAAAATAATTAGTCCAGCAAAATTCTGAGAAAGATGGTTTGTTTACAAATCACACATCACAATTGCTAGAAAGAAAATTTACTTTATACAACAGCAATATCTAGCCTATGAAATAATGTAGAACAGAGCACTAGAGTGAATAGTCATAATAGAAATGTCCATGACTTTGGTTTGAACTTTGAACTCAAGACTGTTTTGAAAATCCTAAATACTGCCATTGTTTCTCTGATTGTAGGAACTCTGTAATGACTGGAATCATAATTACATTGAGGTTGTTTTAGGCATGACCTGTCATCCTCACCATCTCCTCATAACTTTCAGAGATAGTCCACTAACCTCAAAGAACTCATCATAATGTTCCTGCATCTCCACATCACTGACAGCATCTGATAAAAGAGTGAAGACACATGCAGTCAGTGACAATAACAACTCCAGTTACTCCGGGAAGCTCTGTTTCTGTGAATGTTAGGCTGTGCATATGAGCGAGACTTACTTATGCCATCCGCAGACTGAGCTGTGTTTTGTGGGTTCCGGTAAATGTTCAACAGAGCAATGGTCTGAAACACAAATCCAATGCGAATTACAACACAAATCTAATAGAAAGATTCCGCAGAAGTACTTTAGAGGATCACTGGTGTACCTGACTGAACGTGGGCTTGTTATGGAGTCTAGAGCATCGGTCTCCATGTCGACATGCTCCGATTTTAAAGTAGAAAGAGCAGTTAACCCTGATGAGAACAAGAGAGGTTCAACATACAAACACTTGCTCCGACTGTTCACACACACAGGTAAGTTTGTTTGGAATTCAGTTCACACGACTATTTCTTTCCACGATATTAAAATGCAATATAACGAGAGATCAAACAACAACTGAAATATAAAGACGATGAGCTTTTGTAGTGAACCTTATAAATACGATCGACCAACAAGCAACACAATGAATGAAACGCAATGGAGCCACGGCGAAGCCAAGGCAAAAGATACTAAATATAAATAAGCATATAATAGAATGATTATTCAGTATATGATAGCTCTGCGGTGTGATGCAAATGTTTAGCAGCATTATTATTGTTTTACTATACGCGAGGTTGGTAAACAGGGCAGTGATGACCACACGAGGCGTGAGATAGAAAATACTAATAATCTTATATTCTACCTATTATCACCGGTTTGTAAAAGTGCATACGATTGCTGAGAATAACCAAATGCACACAATATTTCGAGAATATTTCAATTAACTTACTTGTCTTTTTCTGTACCGAAAATCGACGCCAAGTATTCGGCCATTTTGAAAAAAAGAAAGGCGGTGGGAGGTTCTTCTTCTTCTGAGAATCAAGAGCGCGGAGGAAGCGAGTGCCGCCGCCTAGTGTAGAGACGCGCAAACTGCAGGGGAAATACAAGAAAGAAATCAAGCCTGCACTCAGCTGAAATGGGCAGGAATTCATTCAGGAAATAACCGACTTGGTTTCTAATACATTTTATCGCGCAAATTATTACACGTCTCAAATTTTGTGAACGTGGAATACAGCCAATGGGATTTAGCTTGTGTGTCTTGTATGTTTATACCTCATGGGCAAACTTTTTTGATAAGATAATAGGCCTACTTTTTTGTTTACTTTTTTGACAATACTGATTGTTTCTTAAATAGGTATTTTTTAAAATTATTGTTAATTTTTAGAAGAAAAAAAAATCATTACACTCACACCGACCTGATACATACTGGCCATTTAACAAATTAAAAAAGCCAATATGAGCAAAAATAAATATAAATGTTTGCACCAAAAGGTCCGTATTTTACAGAAATACTGCAATTAAATAATAATAAAATAAAGGTAGGCCTATGTTTATTTCCTTCTATTATCTGAATCTTACTGTGTAAATGAATAGTTCACCCAAAAATGAAAATTTGCTTAACATTTACTCACCCTCAGGCCATTCAAAATTTAGATGAGTTTGTTTCTTCATCCAAACAGATTTGGAGAAATGTAGCATTACATCATTTGCCCATCAGTGGATCCTCTGCAGTGAATGGGTGCCGTCAGAATGAGAGTCCAAACAGCTGATAAAAACATCACAATAATCCACAAGTAATCCACACCACCACTCCAGTCCATCAGTTAACATCTTGTGAAGTGAAAAGCTGCATGTTTGCAATAAACAACTCATTTTTAATTTCAAACCGTCACTTCCGGCTAAAATATGATTTCTTTATCCATAATACTGAAAAAAATCTGTCTCATCTGAACAAGGAATATGCAGAAATCAAGCACCGTTTACAGGTGAAAACAATACAAAACAGTTCTGAACAAATATGACGGTGGATTTTGATGTGAGAATAGAATGTGTTTTGGGTCAAAAAATAAACAAAAGCACTGAACATATTTGACAGTGATGCAGAAATCATGTTTTGTATTTTGTATAACTTTAATATCAGTACTTTTTTTTTAAAGAAATCGATACCAAATACAAGATTGTGAATAGATTGTGAGAATAGTCAATACTGCAGTGTGGATGTGATGTGCCTATACCTCAGTGAAACAGGAAGTCTTACCACATGCTTCTATTAACTCTTGTGAACTTAAAAACACACAGTATGGGAACATACTTCAGTTACAGTGCATTGTACATTTTGCTCTTTAGGCAAAAACAAAGCAATTAAATTATATGTTTTAACAAACATAAAAGTTCTGCTTAGGGAGTACCATGGTTTTGGACATGAACCAGAGTACTCTGTAAATATCATGGTCCATGAATTCCAGCATCAATACCATCTGATACTGTATGCTGTGTGGTACCAGCCTTAACATGGTGGCTTATCAAATTGTACCTGTGTTGGCCGGGACTCCACCAACTTATATTCTGGAAGCCCATGAGGAGAGCTGTCAGTTTTGATGCAGTAATCTGTTCAATAAATGCATACTTATTAAATAACTTCCTGTTCCTTCTCATGACATGGTGTCAGGAGTGTATCCACAACCAAATTAACCCTTGAAAGTAATCAGTTCAACCTACCAGAGGCCTTTGATTTCTAGTTGATGTACGTAAGGAGCAAAGTAGTCACCTTAACATCAAAGACAGGTTACAGCACTTCCAAATTTACATTCACAAAACACCTAGTCCCTTAAATTGAGTGTACTCCGGTATCTGGACTGGATGTCAGTCCTCTTGGTCAGATTTGCACTTGGTTGTTCTGGTGTCTGTAGGTTGATTAAGTTTATTGTGTCGATCGAGCATACATTGATTTAATTTAGTTAATAGAAGTAAATTGATAAAGAAAATCTATTTATGACATTATTTTTGACAGGATACTCATTTTACAGAATTTTTACACAAGTGCCTAAAACTTTTATACTGTAGCTTTGCAGGTAGGTCTCTTGAAGCATCTTGGAGACGTTGCCACAGTTCTTCTGTATTTAGTCTGTCTCAGTTTGTTCTGTTTCTTCGTGATGGAAAAACCTTCAGATATTCCAATGATGGCATAGATTAAATCATTAAGAGCCTGATGAACTGATAAGGAGTAAGAAATAAACAATATCAATATAAGAAAATGTTAAGTTAGATTGACTTCCCATGGCGTGTTGAATTAGAACATTCTGTCAAACTATAGCCCAAGTGTCTAAATAATATATAATACATTATATCCTATGTAAACAAGTAATTGTTAACTAGCCTATTACTTTATTGCAGTTACGCAATCAACCAACTTTGCATGTGTGGTGGATAGCACAAAAGACCATTTTACATAAATAAACATTTAAGCAAACAAACAAATAAATAAACCATGACCCGGGGTCCACTTCAACCCCCCAATGTTCAAACCAAAACTATGCCCTTGCATGTAATACAACCCCAAATCAGAAAAAGTTGGGACAGTATGGAAAACGCAAATAAAAAAAGAAAGTAGTGATTTCTAAATTTACTTTGACTTGTATTTCATTGCAGACAATATGAACACAAAATATTTCATGTTTTGTCTGGTCAACTTCATGTCATTTGTAAATATACATCCTTTCCTGTCATTCAGACCTGCAACACATTCCAAAAAAAGTTGGGTCAGGAGCAATTTAGGGCTAGTAATGAGGTAAATTGGTTAAATAATGATGTGATTTGAAACAGTTGATGTCAACAGGTGATTGTAATTATGATTTGGTACAAAAGCAGCATCCAAGAAAGTTCTAGTCCTTTAGGAGCAAAGATGGGCTGAGGATCGCCAGTTTGCCAACAAATACGTGAGAAAATTATTGAAATGTTTAAAAACAATGTTCCTCAAAGAAAGATAGGAAGAGATTTGGATATTTCACCTTCAACAGTGCATAACATAATTAAAAGATTCAAGGAATCTGGAGGAATTTCAGTGCGTAAAGGACAAGGGCGCAAGCCTAAGCTGAACAACCGTGATCTCCGATCCCTCAGGCGGCACTGCATCAAGAATCGTCATTCATCTATAAGCGATATCACCACATGGGCTCAGGACTACTTTGGCAAACCTTTGTCAAGTACCACAATACGTAGTTACATCCACAAATGCCAGTTAAAACTACTGTGCCAAAAGGAAGCCCTATGTTAACAGTGTCCAGAAGCGCCGTCGACTTCTCTGGGCTCGGAGCCATCTGGGATGGACCATCACACAGTGGAAACGTGTACTGTGGTCAGATGAATCAGTATTTCAGGTATTTTTTGGGAGGAATGGACGCCGTGTGCTCCGGACCAAAGAAGAAAAGGATCATCCAGACTGTTACCAGCAACAAGTCCAAAAGCCAGGGTCTGTCATGGTATGGGGTTGTGTCAGTGCCCTTGGCAAAGGTAACTTGCACTTCTGTGATGGCACCATTAATGCTGAAAAGTACATAGAGATTTTGGAGCACAATATGCTGCCTTCAAGAAGACATCTTTTCCAGGGACGTCCATGCATATTTCAACAAGACAATGCAAAACCACATTCTGCACACGTTACAAAGTCCTGGCTGCGGAGGAAGAGGGTACGGGTACTTGACTGGCCTGCCTGCAGTCCCGACCTGTCTCCAATAGAGAATGTGTGGCGCATTTTGAAGCGCAAAATGCGACAACGAAGACCCCGTACTGTTGCCCACCTTAAGACTTGTTTGCAGGAAGAATGGGACAAAATTACACCTGAAACACTTCATCACTTGGTGTCTTCAGTCCCTAAACGTCTTTTAAGTGTTGTGAAAAGGAATGGCAACATTACAAAGTGGTAAATGCTTTACTGTCCCAACTTTTTTTGGAATGTGTTGCAGGTCTGAATGACAGGAAATTATGTATATTTACAAATTACATGAAGTTGACCAGACAAAACATGAAATATTTTGTGTTCATATTGTCTGCAATGAAATACAAGTCAAAGTAAATTAGAAATCACTACTTTCTTTTTTTTATTTGCGTTTTCCATACTGTCCCAACTTTTTCTGATTTGGGCTTGTACAATACATGCAAGTCTCATAGCGCAAAGTCACATGACTTTTTCGATGCGCATGGAGGAATTTATTCGGTAAATGTGTTTCCATCGTAGTTTATGCACATTTTTTCTTACCGGATAAAAAATGTATCCTACTCAAATGAGCGCATAAGTTTTTTATGCGCATTTTTAGAATTTATGCGCATCTTGGCGTTTCCATCCAGTGTTTTTTTATGCGATATTCCAAAATGCGCATAAAAATAGGTGGATGGAAACGCAGCTAGTGACACGTCTTGGGTATTCTATAGTCTTTGCTTAAAACCATTTTAGCTGGTGAAAATACCAGCTAAAATGTTCTGATAATTTTGGCCACCACTGTATGTAGAAAGTGTCTGTAGAAAGTACCATTCCACTCTGGGAAACAAATCCATCCAGTGGCATCCTCACTAGGATGTTTACCGAACCCATTGAGAAGTCCTCTGTCACCTCCAAGCAGAAGGTGAGATTTGCAGGGAACCCTCCAGCCGTCTTAGATTTGGTCACCCATGCCATAGGTAAAGGAGCCATTTCACTGATGCCCTTCCACTGTGTGAGACACCCAACTTCTGTGCGACATGCAATAATTGAACATTGAACTTGGTGTTACTGTAAGATGAGAAGAGTGTTGTAAGATAAGCACAAAACACATAACATTACAAAAATAATTCATGCCAACAAGTGTGAGTGGTAAATAAGGTCTCAGGCAAAAGCAGGTCTCATTTAATTATCATATATTCTTTACTGTGATAGAGTTGTATTGTAGTGGATTTAGACATAATAGTCTGGATGATTTAAAGGTCGCAAATGTTTCTGTTAGACATAAATGAGGTTACATGAAAATCAAATGGAGTCTCCTGACTAGTCATGCACCACATCAAGTCTGTCCTCCCCCCCCTCCCTGGACACCTTACAGTTTGCATATCGGTCCAACCGCTCGACCGATGACGCCATCGCCACTGCCCTCCACCCAGCCCTCACACATCAGGACAAAAAAGACTTGTATGTCAGAATGCTGTTCATAGACTTCAGTTCAGCATTCAACACAATCATCCCTCAACAGCTCACTCACAAATTGGTCCAGCTGGGGCTCAACACCTCTCTGTGCAACTGGCTGTTGGACTTCCTGACTGGGAGACCTCAGGCAGTACGGGTCGGCATTAACACATCCAACACCATCACACTGAACACAGGGGCCCCCCAAGGATGTGTGCTGAGCCCCCTCCTCTTCACTCTGCTGACCCACGACTGCACACCGTCACACAACTCTAACCTTTTCATTAAGTTTGCGGATGACACGATTGTGGTGGGTCTCATTAGCAACAGAGATGAGACAAACTACAGGTGCGAGGTGAGCCGCCTGGCCGGGTGGTGCAGTGACAACAATCTCTCTGAATGTGGAGAAGACGAAGGAGATTGTTGTTGACTTCAGGAGAGTGCACACTCAGCATGCTCCTCTGACCATCAACGGTGCGACTGTGGAGAGAGTGAGCAGCACCAAGTTCCTGGGTGTGCACATCACAGAGGACCTCTCCTGGACTAACAACACTGCGGCACTGGCCAAGAAAGCACAGCAGCGTCTCTACTTCCTCCGCAAACTCAGAAGAGCCAGAGCCCCGGCCCCCATCATGTGCACCTTCTACAGAGGCACCATCGAGAGCATTCTGACTAGCTGCATCACTGTGTGGTATGGCGCCCGCAACGCATCCTACCGCAAGTCACTTCAACGCATAGTGAGAGCAGCTGAGAAGATCGTTGGTGTCTCTCTCCCCTCCCTACAGGACATTTACAGCACCCGTCTCACCCGCAAAGCCCTCTGCATTGCAGGTGATCCCACCCACCCGACACACAGCTTCTTCAGTCTGCTGCCATCAGGGAGGAGACTGCGGAGTCTCCAGGCCAGGACCAGCAGACTGAAGGACAGCTTCATCCATCAGGCTGTCAGGAAGCTGAACTCCCTCCCGACCTTGCCCCCCCTCCCCTCTTTTACACCACGCACCACTGAACTCTGACCCTACGACCCCCCAGCTCCCCACATCCCCAGGACCTTCCACCCCCACCCCCCTCCCCACCCCCCTCCACTTACAAACTGTGACCCGCACCAGTCACTTTGTGCAGCATTGGACTGATCACTACCTCATCCAGCATTGACTGCAAACTACCTCTTCTGACAGTCTGATTAAAGACTGCTCTCTGAGCTCTTCTCACTTTCACAGACTGATAAGCTCTTTTTGCACTACACTCATTATATCTGCACAGTTTTGTTTATTTAACTGGTTTGCAATCTATCTGCCATGTCCTCATTTGTATATCTGTATAGTTTGTATGTACATATGTTTAAACTGTATTTATTTGTATTTGTACGTCTACTGTCAGTGTTTAATGTTAACTGTATGCACCAGGGGTCTGAGAGTTACGCAATTTCAATTCTCTGTATGTATGTGCTGTACATGTGGCAGAATTGACAATAAAGCAGACTTTGACTTTTGACTTTGACTTTGCTTCTCAAATTTGTCTCCTGAGGCAAAAACTCTAATATTCTCTCCTAAACTCTAATATCGGTCTCCTTTAAAGTTTAGAAGAAACCTCAACAACATCACACAGTGGGTTCAGATTTAGCTAAGAAACCTCAACAACATCACACAGTGGGTTCAGATTTAGCTAAAGACTGTGGTGTTCTCACAATTGTCTCCTCTGAAATTGAGAAGAGACTGTAACAACTTTACTATGTGTGCACCAATTCAAATGTCTCAAAATTAACCATTTAATATTAATAATCAAATTAGTCAAGGATCATTCACTGTGCCTTTCAGCAAAGAAAGCTACAGGATTAGCTGTTTCTGTAAGTCAGTTTTGATAAAGACATCTGGTGCATGACCAAATGCAAATGATGCGCCCTATGCACATAAACTACACAGCTCTGTCTTGAGAAAAAAAAAGAGCCTCTGAGCAATAAAACCTTTTTATAACAGTGTCTTAAAAGATATCACAATAAGATAATAAAGAGATATCCCATGTTTCTCACAGCACGTTCTCAGTTTTGACTCCTTATCTTTCAAATATTTCTCATGTCTCATTTATGTCTGCTTGTATATTTCTCCAAAGGAATTTTTGGAGAAACATCTGGAACACTTAAATGAGAGATTATGTATATGAGAATCACAACTAAGTCTGCTCAGTTTAGGAAGCAATGTTTTTTTTTTTTGGCAGCGGCTATTTACACTGAGTGCAAATAGTGATGGATTCTATTTACACTGTTAAAATAGCAGGATTTTCTGCTATTTATACTACTTATTGCAAATAGTGGCAATTATCTGCACCCCAGTATTGTAATACATTATAAAACAGTATGCAATAATAACTTTTTTTTTTTGTTATCAACAATTTTTTTTTTTTTTTTTTCACACACAACACAACATAATATCCAGAATACAACAAAACAAAACAACAGACACATACTCAACATCTCAAGGTCCAATCAAAAGGGAGGGGGAGAGGGAAGGACAACAAGAACACAAAAGTTACTCCTTTATATAATCATGTATATTCAACAGAAAACACTGCCAAGCATCAATGGTCGAAGGCCTGGCCCCACCAACTCGCGCCGTTGTACATTGACATGAGACAATTTGCAGGAGGCTACGGATCCAATATGTTTTTCTACACATGTGTGGTGTAAACCAGTTCTGGATTATTGTCTTCTTCACAGCTGTAAAACCAGCAAACAACATTCTCTTTTGCATTGAACTAATACAGAGACCAGAATCATCAAGAAGACACAAACTTGGGTTAACAGACCAATCAAGTCGCAGTAATGATGACAAAACCAGGTTTACATGTGTCCATAGACTGATGACGACAGGACATTCCCAAAACATATGCAGAAAAGTGCCCGATGATGTAGTGTTACATATATGGCAGTTCAAATTTGACTGCAGTTTCATTTTAAATCTTTTGTAAGGAGTTATGTATGCTCTATGAATGACTTTGAAGTGAATAAGACGATGAGCCAGATTTTTAGATGTTAAGCTGAGATTAGACCACACTCTCTCCCAGTCGACAGATAAATTAAGGTCAGATAATTCCCTATTCCAAATAGTTTTAATAGAAAGAGGTTTTGTAATACAATCAATAGTTTTATTATATATTAAGGAAACAGATGGCCGACCAGCAGATGGTGCAATCCAGTCCCGCATAGGATGAGAGGAAATGGAAGAAGACCAAGGAACGCCATACGCTTTGAGAGCAGAACGTAATTGAAGAAAAACAAAATATGCAGATGCTGGTAGACAAAATTTGGTTCTTAATGTCTGAAATGAACAGAGGCCCTGGTTATCATATATATCACCGCACGTGTTTACACCCAAAGTAGACCAAGAGGGTTGGACAAATGGACGATTTCCACATACAAAATTAAAATTGTGCCATAAAGGTGTACTGTTACAGAATTTGAAGGGTCCACCTATCCGACGTTCAACCGTTTTCCAGATTTTAATAGAGTTAGCCACAACCGGACCAAATTTAAAATTATCCCCTTTTTTTCCTGTGCCAGTAAATAGAATATCTTGAAGTCTATTTGGTTTAACCTTGTCAGCTTCAATCACCCTCCATGAAACTGTAGATTGAGGATCAACCCAATTATGAAGAGCCTTAAGCTGGAACGACCAATAATATAATTCAAAATTTGGTACAGCCAGTCCTCCTGCGCTATTAGGATGTTGTAATGTGGTAAGTTTAATTCTGGGACATTTATCATTCCAGATAAACTTAGAAATTATGGAGTTGATCTCCTTAAAGTAACCTGGAGGGGGAGAAAGTGGTAGCATAGAGAAAAAATAAATAAATCGAGGTAACAAATTCATCTTAACAGTGGAGATTCTTCCTTGGAGAGAGACTTTAAGATTCTTCCATCTTTGAATGTCATTTTTGACCTTAACTAAAATGTTATTAAAATTGTCTCTGGCAATCTTATGAATGTTTTTATATATGGTAATGCCCAAATAGATGAAAGATTCCTTAATAGGGATAAATGAGGGAATAGAAAAATTAACCTTAACATTGTTAATTGGCATTAAAGCAGATTTGCTCCAATTTATTTTATATCCTGATAGGCTACTAAAATGATCAAATTCCTTAATTACACTAGAGACTGAAACATCAAAGTGGTCTAAATATAGAATAATATCATCAGCGTATAATGAAATACTATGATTATGGTCATGAATCTTAATCGATACTTCAGATTTCCTGATGGCTTGTGCTAAGGGTTCAAGAGATAGACAAAACAATAAGGGGGAAAGCGGACACCCCTGCCTCGTTCCCCGCTGTAAAGGGAATGAGGGGGAAATAATATTACCAGTTATGACTGATGCTGCAGGTGAGTGGTATAATGTCTTAATCATAGAAACGAAGTGTTCACCGAAGCAGAAACATTGCAGAACTGCCCACATATAATTCCACTCTAGCCTGTCAAAGGCTTTTTCTGCATCAAGTGAAAAGACCGCACAAGGGGTTGGGTGGGAGTCCGCAAAGTCAAGAATATGAAGGAGTCGACGCATATTGTCAGATGCATTGCGCTCCTTGATGAAACCAGTTTGGTCCTCCTTGATCAGACTGTGAATTACCTTCTCCATATGAGAAGCAAAAACTTTAGCATAGATTTTTACATCACATGGGATAAGCGAAATCGGTCTGTAGCTGGAACAATCTAATGGATCTTTCCCTTTTTTAAGAAGTAATGAAATCAGTTTTGTTTTTTGATCTCTATGAAATACCCCATGTTCAATTGCAAAATTAAATGAGTTAAGCATAAGTATCCCTACCAAATCCCAAATTTCTAAATATAATTCAGGGGGGAGACCATCTAGACCCGGCGATTTGCCCTTTTGAAGGCTTTTTAGAGAGACGTGAAGTTCCTCCAAACTTAATGGGGCCTCCAAAGATTCTTTATCCATCTGTGAGATCCGAGGCAGTTCCAATTTATCTAAATACTGCTTACAAATTGGTTCATCAAAATCTGTTTCAGCTTTATACAGATTTGTGTAAAAACTAGTGCTGTCAAAGTTAACGCGTTAATAACGCGTTAACGCAAACTCATTTTAACGGCACTAATTTTTTTAACGCGCGATTAACGCAGCGCGTATTTTCTGATTGACCCGTGGCCCAACCCCTTGTTGGAGAAATGGAGATGGACAGTGTTGCCAACTTAGGAACATTGCAGACCACTTTAGCGACTTTTTTCCCTTCAAAAAAGCGCCCAAACCTAGTTTCTGAGAATCACTTATACTGCCGCGCCAGCGCGAGGTCTTGCTCTCCCAGCGCGCGCGCACACACCTCTCTCTCTCGCTCTCTCTGCGTCTGCTCTGTTCAGCGCGCGCACACCTCTCTCTCTCTCTCTCTCTCTCTCTCTCTCTCTCTCTCTCTGCGTCTGCTCAGCGCGCGGCAGAGAGAGGAGCAGCGCTTTAATTCAGTTAAACACAGATATTATGTTGCTTCTCTAATTTTACATGCAAGTATAGCCGAAATCACAGCACAGCTATTGTCTTTATCTTATGTGTATTTGATTTCATCAGACGACGGTGCGATTATCATGATTTTTGTGCAGATTAACATCTTGGAAGGGAGAGCTGGTTATGTATTTCTTAATGGGTCGCGTTTCAGTCACTATTTCATACTCATTCCGTTGTCTGACAACAGAAACAGTAAAATATACCAATGAAAACAGTTTTATTGAGAATATAGCTTCATCAAAATACAGTATGTGGGCACAGAGAGGGAAACAAATGTAATAATAAATAATAAATGTACATTTTGCATTTTCAGAAGAAGAGCTGCCCTGTGTGCAAAAATGTAAACAGGTTTGTGTAAGTAAATTGCCCAGTGCAAAGAAAGTAATGGGAACCTGGAATTTCTTTTTTCATGTGTCTAATAGACATGAACAAGTTCTTTGAAAAACATCTATGACTTTTGAAACATGTCTAGTCTTCATGCTATATGTTGACTATGGTTTCAATAATAATAAACATACACTATATTGCCAAAAGTATTGGCACCCCCTTCTAATGAACAGGTTTGACTACTTTAGTCATTTCTATGAGTACAAATCTTAATGTTAAAAGCATATAATGATATTCTAGGAAATTGTGTGCTTCTAATATTATAGCAACAGTTTGGACAGGACTCTTTTCTATTCTAACATGACAATGCCTCTGTGTATAAGACAAGGTTCAAAAAGAAAATGATTGATTCAGTCAGTGTGGAAGAACTTGACTGGTCTGCATAAAACCAAGTCCTAATCCCAGTTTAACACCTCTGGTGTGACTGTAAATGCAGACCTTGAGCCAAAAACTCATCACCAAACACCAATGACTTGTACATACACTATATAGACAAAAGTATTGGCACCCCCTTCTTTAGAACAGAAAAATGCACTTCCAAATCTGTGGCAACAACGATGGGAACATAATTCATGTATTTAAAAATTGTATTTCCATCTCTGTAGCAACAGTTTTGGAAGTGTCTAAAATGACTGTACCCATATGTACAAGTCATTGGTGTTTGGTGATGAGTTTTTGGCTCAAGGTCTGCGTTTACAGTCACACCAGAGGTGTTAAACTGGGATTAGGACTTGGTTTTATGCAGACCAGTCAAGTTCTTCCACACTGACTGAATCAATCATTTTCTTTTTGAACCTTGTCTTATACACAGAGGCATTGCCATGTTAGAATAGAAAAGAGTCCTGTCCAAACTGTTGCTATAATATTAGAAGCACACAATTTCCTAGAATATCATTATATGCTTTAACATTAAGATTTGTACTCATAGAAATTACTAAAGTAGTCAAACCTGTTCATTAGAAGGGGGCGACCCAATACTTTTGGCAATATAGTGTACATTTCCATAAAGCATCCATATTTGTCCATGCCCATGTTGATTAGAGTATTAAAAAATTGAAAAGTATTGATTTAAGGTACATTTAGAACAAATAAAAATGTGAGATTAATTGCGATTAATCACGAGTTAACTCATGGCAATCATGCGATTAATCACGATTAAATTTTTTAATCGATTGACAGCCCTAGTAAAAACCAATAAATATGTCATTAATTGCTACAGGGTTCGTGGTGACCTGATCATCCGATGATTTTATTGCGCTAATATATGCCTTAGACTCGCATTCTTTCAACCTAAGGGCCAATAAATGACTAGGTCTCTCTGAGTCGAAATAATATTTTTTGCCTAGTCCTATGTAAAATAAATTCCGCCTTTGAGTGTGAAAGTAAATCATATTCTTCTTTTAAAGAGGACAGCTGTGTAGCCTGTTGCTCAGTAAAATGTTGTTTTTGTAGATTTTGTAATGATTGGATTTTATTTTCTGATTGTGTAAACTGGTGAGTTTTCGCTTTGGCGAGAGTAGAAGAGAAAGATATACAGAAACCTCGTATAGCACACTTAGTCGTTTCCCACAGTATTTGAGGATCCACATCAGAGGGCATATTCATTTCAAGAAATTCCTTAATATATTCTTTTAGAGAAGTAATGAAAGTCTGATTACTTAATAATGATATGTTAAAGCGCCATCTAGGGGACTTGGCTTTAACATTGGAAAGAGGAACACTGCACAACACAGCAGAATGATCAGATAATAAAATTGGTAATATAGAGATGGAGGAATTAGACGAAATTAAAGATGGGCTGAGAAATATGTAGTCTATCCTAGAGAAAGTCTTGTGTCTATTAGAAAAAAAGGTGAAGTCCTTAGCTTTAGTATTCTGAATTCTCCAAAGATCGATTAAATTAAGCTCAGTGATAAATTTATTCAGTAATTTAGAGGATGGATTGGCTGTTGTATCAGATTGAGATTTATCTAAAGCAGGATTTATGACAGCATTAAAATCACCACCCACCACTAGAGGGCAATCAATCTCCTCAAGTAGAGTTTTGGAAATCTGTGTAAGGAATGCACTGTCTGTCTCATTCGGACCATAAATAGAGACCAATGCTAACCTATTATTATATATTTTGCATCGGATAAAAACAAATCTACCCTTCTCATCACTACCAAGGTGTTCAATCGTTAAATTTAACTTCCTGTTAACAAGGATAAGCACCCCCTTAGTTTTATTAAGAGCACTGGAAAAAGCTGCTAATTTGTAATATTTATTCTGGAAACGTGCCACGTCAGATTGTTTTAAATGTATCTCTTGAATTAGGGCACAGGAGATAGATTTACGGTGTAAATATTCTAACACACGGGTTCGTTTAACAGCAGAATTTAAACCATTCACATTCAGTGATAAAATATTTAGAGTATGCATTGAATATTCATAATCCCAAGATTGTATTCAATAAATGAAAAAAAGCAGAAGCACTTCCATTCTGTAAATAACATGTAAACGCTGATGTGCATTTTAAATACCAAACCTCCTAGATGAAAAATCCCTTTAGAAATAAGGTAAAATAAATAAAAGTATAAATGTCTGTTGTAAAAAATAAAAACACAAAAAAAACATGAACAACCGACAACCATAAACAAGGAACAACTCAGACCGCACATTACCAATTTTGAACCACTCTACATTGGACCCATCATGAGTGCTTCGGCAGAAAAAGGCGATCGGAAAAGAGAGATTGAGCAATCGCCAATAAAGAAAAAATTAAAGGATTCCACCATCTCCAGAGAGGACCTTGACGATGCTATTGCTAACGGTGTTAAGCTACCAGCTGGAACGACTCACCGAGAAGATGACGGATATTGAGGACAGAAGCAGAAGAAACAACGTTCGACTGGTGGGGCTGCCAGAGGGGGCGGAGGGCTCAAACACGGCTGGTTTCCTCAGAGTTAATCTTTCTAAATGGATTCCGTCGTTGAAAGGCCGTGACATTGAGATTGACCGAGCACATCGCGTGTATGATGGAGGGAGGGGCTCCGATCGGCCGTGCACTCTCATCTTCCGTGTACTAAGATGGCATGACAGATCGGAGATACTGAAAGGTGCTCGGCAGGCTTATCCGGCGAAATGCGCACAGGACAATGTCACACTACTATTTTTTCCCGACTTTAGTCCAGCTACAATGATCAGGAGGAAGGCATTTAATCCGGTTTTGAAGAAGATGACAGCGCTTGGTCTCCATCCCTTCCTCATCTATCCGGCGGTAATCAAACTACGACACAAAGGGGAGCAGATGAGTTTCGACACTCCACAGAAAGCGGAGGATTTTATCAGCTCCCTGTCTCAGCAGAAGACGTATGCGGCGGCCCTACGGGAAGGCAACGGGAAAACAGCGGCCACTATCTCTCCGGCCCGGCGGGAGGGGCTTGATGGCCGGGATGGAGGCGGTTCTAGCTGCCCAGGAAGGGATGATGACAGGATGGACATGGAAGCCTGAGCCTGTCTTTTGCTTTTTCTTCTATCCTTTCTCCTACTGGGATATTGTCCCTATCTATCCGGTACAACAATCTCTTTGCTGGTAAAACTAACACCCCCTTTTTCTTTTTTGGATGGGACTAATGGAGAGAATTTTTTTTGGCTGTGTAAGCCTTTCGGGGGACATGTCTTGCATTGGAGTGGATCGGTCACGAACCATCACTATTTTTTGTTGCTCAGTCAGACCTATGTTCTCGGTAATGTGCGGTCTGAGTTGTTTCTTGTTTATGGTTGTCGGTTGTTCATGTTTTTTTGTGTTGTTTTTATTTTTTACAACAAACATTTATACTTTTATTTATTTTACCTTATTTCTAAAGGGATTTTTCATCTAGGAGGTTTGGTATCTAAAATGCACATCAGCGTTTACATGTTATTTACAGAATGGAAGTGCTTCTGTTTTTTTTCATTTATTGAGCACAATCTTGGGATTATGAATATTCAATGCATACTCTTAAATATTTTATCACTGAATGTGAATGGTTTAAATTCTGCTGTTAAACGAACCCGTGTGTTAGAATATTTACACCGTAAATCTATTTCCTGTGCCCTAATACAAGAGACACATCTAAAACAATCTGACGTGGCACGTTTCTAGAATAAGTATTATAAATTAGTAGCTTTTTCCAGTGCTCAAAATAAAACTAAGGGGGTGCTTATCCTTGTTAACCGGAAGTTAAATTTAACAATTGAACACCTTGGTAGTGATGAGAAGGGTAGATTTGTTTTTATCCGATGAAAAATATATAATAATAGGTTAGCATTGGTCTCTATTTATGGTCCGAATGAGACAGACAGTGCATTCCTTACACAGATTTCCAAAACTTTACTTGAGGAGATTGATTGCCCTCTAGTGGTGGGTGGTGATTTTAATGCTGTCATAAATCCTGCTTTAGATAAATCTCAATCTGATACAACAGCCAATCCATCCTCTAAATTACTGAATAAATTTATCACTGAGCTCAACTTAATCGATCTCTGGAGAATTCAGAATACTAAAGCTAAGGACTTCACTTTTTTTTTCTAATAGACACAAGACTTTCTCTAGGATAGCCTACATATTTCTCAGCCCATCTATAATTTCGTCTAATTCCTCCATCTCTATATTACCAATTTTATTATCTGATCATTCTGCTGTGTTGTGCAGTGTTCCTCTTTCCGATGTTCAAGCCAAGTCCCCTAGATGGCGCTTTAACATATCATTATTAAGTAATCAGACTTTCATTACTTCACTAAAATAATATATTAAGGAATTTCTTGAAATTAATATGCCCTCTGATATGGATCCTCAAATACTGTGAGAAACGACTAAGTGTGCTATACGAGGTTTCTGTATATCTTTCTCTTCTACTCTTGCCAAAGCGAAAAATCACCAGTTTACACAATTAGAAAATAAAATCCAATCATTACAAAACCTACAAAAACAATGTTTCACTGAGCAACAGGCTACACAGCTGTCCTCATTAAAAGAAGAATATGATTTACTTTCGCACTCAAAGGCGGAATTTATTTTACATAGGACTAGGCAAAAATATTATTTCGAATCAGAGAGACCTAGTCATTTATTGGCCCTTAGGTTGAAAGAATGCGAGTCTAAGGCATATATTAGCGCAATAAAATCATCGGATGATCAGGTCACCACGAGCCCTGTGACAATTAATGACATATTTAAAGGTTTTTACACAAATCTGTATAAAGCCGAAACAGATTTTGATGAACCAATTTGTAAGCAGTATTTAGATCAATTGGAACTGCCTCGGATCTCACAGATGGATAAAGAATCTTTGGAGGCCCCATTAAGTTTGGAGGAACTCCACGTCTCTCTAAAAAGCCTTCAAAAGGGCAAATCGCCGGGTCTAGATGGTCTCCCCCTGAATTATATTTAGAAATTTGGGATTTGGTAGGGATACTTATGCTTAACTCATTTAATTTTGCAATTGAACATGGGGTATTTCATAGAGATCAAAAAACTTACTTCTTAAAAAAGGGAAAGATCCATTAGATTGTTCCAGCTACAGACCGATTTCGCTTATTCCATGTGATCTTAAAATCTATGCTAAAGTTTTTGCTTCTCGTATGGAGAAGGTAATTCACAGTCTGATCAAGGAGGACCAAACTGGTTTCATCAAGGAGCGCAATGCATCTGACAATATGCGTCGACTCCTTCATATTCTTGACTTTGCGGACTCCCACCCAACCCCTTGTGCGGTCTTTTCACTTGATGCAGAAAAAGCCTTTGACAGGCTAGAGTGGAATTATATGTGGGCAGTTCTGCAATGTTTCGGCTTCGGTGAACACTTCATTTCTATGATTAAGACATTATACCACTCACCTGCAGCATCAGTCATAACTGGTAATATTATTTCCCCCCCCATTCCCTTTACAGCGGGGAACAAGGCAGGGGTGTCCGCTTTCCCCCTTATTGTTTTGTCTATCTCTTGAACCCTTAGCACAAGCCATCAGGAAATCTGAAGTATCGATTAAGATTCATGATCATAATCATAGTATTTCATTATACGCTGATGATATTATTCTATATTTAGACCACTTTGATGTTTTAGTCTCTAGTATAATTAAGGAATTTGATAATTTTAGTAGCTTATCAGGATATAAAATAAATTGGAGCAAATCTGCTTTAATGCCAATTAACAATGTTAAAGTTAATTCTTCTATTCCCTCATTTATCCCTATTAAGGAATCTTTCATCTATTTGGGCATTACCATATATAAAAACATTCATAAGATTGCCAGATACAATTTTAATAATATTTTAGTTAAGGTCAAAAATGACATTCAAAGATGGAAGAATCTTAAAGTCTCTCTTCAAGGAAGAATATCCACTGTTAAGATGAATTTGTTACCTCGATTTAATTTTTTTTTCCCCCTATGCTACCACTTTCTCCCCCTCCAGGTTACTTTAAGGAGATCAACTCCATAATTTCTAAATTTATCTGGAATGATAAATGCCCCAGAATTAAACTTACCACATTACAACATCCTAATAGCGCAGGAGGACTGGCTGTACCAAATTTTGAACTGTATTATTGGTCGTTCCAGCTTAAGGCTCTTCATAATTGGGTTGATCCTCAATCTACAGTTTCATGGAGGGTGATTGAAGCTGACAAGGTTAAACCAAATAGACTCCAAGATATTTTATTTACTGGCACAGGAAAAAAAGGGGATAATTACAAATTTGGTCAGATAGGAGGACCCTTCAAATTTTGTAACAGTACACCTTTATGGCACAATTTTAATTTTGTATGCGGAAATCGTCCATTTGTCCAACCCTCTTGGTCTTCTTTAGGTGTAAACATGTGCGGTGATATATATGATAACCAGGACCTATGTTCATTTCAGACATTAAGAACCAAATTTTGTCCACCAGCGTCTGCATATTTTGTTTTTCTTCAATTACGTTCTGCTCTCAAAGCGTATGGCGTTCCTTGGTCTTCTCCCATTTCCTCTCATCCTATGCGGGACTGGATTGCACCATCTGCTGTTCGGCCATCTGTTTCATTAATATATAATACGATTATTGATTGCATTACAAAACCTCTTTCTATTAAAACTATTTGGAATAGGGAATTATCTGACCTTAATTTATCTGTCGACTGGGAGAGGGTGTGGTCTAATCTCAGTTTAACATCTAAAAATTTGGCTCATTGTCTTATTCACTTCAAAGTCATTCATAGAGCATACATAACTCCTTACAAAAGATTTAAAATGAAACTACAATCAAATTTGAATTGCCATATATGTAACACTACATCATCAGGCACTTTTCTGCATATGTTTTGGGAATGTCCTGTCGTCATCAGTCTATGGACACATGTAAACCTGGTTTTGTCATCATTACTGCGAATTGATTGGTCTGTTAACCCAAGTTTGTGTCTTCTTAATGATGATTCTGGTTTCTGTATAAGTTCAATGCAAAAGAGAATGTTGTTTGCGGGTTTTACAGCTGCGAAGAAGACAATAATCCAGAACTGGTTTACACCACACGTGTAGAAAAACATATTGGATCCGTAGCCTCCTGCAAATAGTGACGTGTGAATGTGCAACGGCGCGAGTCGGTGGGGCCAGGCCTTCGACCATTGATGCTTGGCAATGTTTTTTGTTTGATATACGTGATTGTATAAAGGAGTGACTTTTCTGTTTTTATTGTCCTTCCCTCTCTCCCTCCCTTTTGATTGGACCTTGAGTTGTTGAGTATATGTCTGTTGTTTTGTTGTGTTTTGGATGCTGTGTTGTGTTATGTGTGAAAAAAAATAAAATAAAATGTTGATAACAAAAAAATAATAATAATACTTTTAAACAATTTTATTCTATGCAATATCAGTCTAATTATTATTTTCAAAGACATAATTCTATGGTATCATTCTTTGATCGCTTGACTCTTCCTGTTGTCTCTGAGGAACAGAGGAAATTTCCCAATGCTCCTATCACAAGAGAGGAAGCTATAATCGCACTCCATAGTTTAAAATCACATACAAGGCCATCTGGGCCGGATGGCCTTGCATGTGAACTGTATAAAGAATTTGAGCATGTATTGTTAGACCAGGGCCGGTTCTAGACATTAGGAGGCCCTAGGCAAAGTTCATGTTGGAGGCCCCCCCACCCCCAATAAAAAGCACTTGAAACAAATATGATTCCTAACCTTTTTATTTATACAACATTTAACATAAAATTTTGTATATTTTTACTTATACACTACAAAAATTTGGAAACATTGCTATTTTAAATGTTTTTGAAAGAAGTATCTTATGCTCATCAAGCGTGGATTTAGCCTATTTGATCAAAACTACAGAAAAAAAAAAATATAATATTGTAAAATATTATTACAACTTAAAATAATGGTTTTCTATTTTACTATACTTTAAAATATAGGCATCTGGTTTTGTGTTTTGCTGTGATGCAAAACTGAATTTTCTTCTGCCATTACTCCAGTCTTCATGTGTCATATGATCCTACATACAGTGCCTTGCGAAAGTATTCATACCCCTTAATTTTTTTCACATTTTGTTATGTTGCAGCCTTATGTTAAACTGCTTTAAATTACTTTTTTCCACATCAATCTACACTCCATACACCATAATGACAATGATAATGATCTTTGCAAATTTATTAGAAATAAAAAAATGAAATGATTCCATTGCATAAGTATTCATACCCTTTTCAGGGACACTTGAAATTTAGCTCAGGAGCACTCATATCACTTGTAGATGTTACTACACTTCGAGTGGTGTTAAACTGTGGCAAATTCATTTGAATGAGTATGATTTGGACAGGCACACACCTCTCAGAAAAGGTCTAACAGCTGATAATGCATATCAGAGCAAAAACCAAGCCCTGAGGTCAAAAGAACTGCCTGTAGAGCTCAGAAACAGGATTGCGTCAAGCCCCGCATCTGAGGAAGAGTTAAAAAAAAAATCTGCTGCATTGAAGGTTCACAGAAGCATGTAGTCTCTGTTACCCTTAATGGAAGAAGTTTGAAACAACCAGGACTCTTCCTAGAGCTGGCCTCCTGGCCAAATTGAGCAACTGATGGAGAAGGGGCTTGGTTATACTGGTGACCAAGAATCTGATGGTCAGTCTAGTTGAGCTGCATGATCATATGTGGAGATAGGAGAAACTTACAGAAGGACAAACATCACTGCAACACTCCACCGATCTGGGCTTTATGGCAGTGTGACCAAACTCAATCCTCTCCTCAGTGAAGACACATGAAAATACACTTGGAATTTGCAAAAAAGCACCTAAAGGACCCTCAGACTGTGAGAAACGAGATTCTCTGGTCTGATGAACCTCAATTCTAACCATCGTGTTTGAAGGAAACCAGCTCTGCTCATCACCTGCAGAGTACCATCCCAAAAGTAAAGTGTGCTGGTAGCAGCCTCATGCTGTGGAGCTGTTTTTCAGCGGCAGGTACTGAGGGACACGTCAGAGTAGAAGAAAAGCTCAATGCACAAAAAATATTGAAGTAGCCTTAATGAAAACCCAGTCCAGAGCATTCAGAACCTCAGACTGGGCAGAAGGTTCACCTTCCAACAGGACAATGACCCTAAGCACACAGCAAGAGTGGCTTATAGACAACTCTGTGAATGTCCTTGAGAGGCCCAGCCAGAGCCTGAGCTTGAACCCAATCAAATATTTCTGGAGAAATACTGAGTTAAGGGTATGAATACTTATGCAATGTACTTTGCATTTTAATAAATTTATTTTTAATAAATTTGCAAAGTTGTCACTAATCAGTTTTTTGCTTTGTCATTATGGTGTATGGAGTGTAAATTGATGTGGGGAAAAAAGTTATTTAAAGCAGTTTAACATAAGGCTGCAACATGACAAAACGTGAAAAAAATAAAAGGGTATGAACAGGGGCGCAACTGCACATTTGCCTAGGGGTATGCAAGATCAGTGTCGGCGCCCCCCCCTGTATTCTAGTAGCCCAGTGATCCTCAAATCTGGCTCGCAAGATCCACTTTCCTGCAGAGTTTAGCTCTAACCCTGATCAAATTTGAGTTTTTGAGTATCCCTGTAGTAGCCTCTAACACCAACTCGCGTAGAAAACTTTCTGCAAGTCAATGACCAAAAGCCCATTACTAGTGCATGGAAGGATACAAACTCATAAGGAGTGTAAAAAGTGACAAAGGTTTGAACCCCCTCCCCCCTTTTTTAGTACCATAGGGAAAAAAGTGAAAAGTTAAAACAAGAAAAAAAAGAAAGAAAAGTGTGTCACATAACATCCCCTTTAACTCCTGATGGCAAACCCCAGATAGTAGAACACTTTTTTTTTTATTCATTTTTATTTTCAAACACATGTAATATTGCTCACTTTTTAGTTAGGTAATTTTAATATATAATTTGCCTCAAAACTATTAATATTTTTGCACATTTTTACATAGTAAAATTTATTTTAAAGAACATCTGCATTTTTTTTTTCATTTTTACTCAAAGAGATAATTCATGGAAAATGTGCCATGCTAAGTGGAAGATTTCTGCCAAGATTTCACCTGGTAGAAAAACAAATACTATTAAAATGAATGTCATGATTCCCACTATGGCCACTAAATGGCAGCAGATGATCATTTATTGTCTCCTTTACCATTTCCACTCTGTAATATAGTTATTTTCATATGTTTTGCTAATGGATTTATATTTAGACGTTATAAAATCACTATTATAACATTTAAAAATCTTTTTTTGTCAAAGTTCAGCATTGTTTTGTATTGAAGTATGAAGTAGCAAGAGTTTTCAACTCATTGAATCTACTTGAATTACACAGATGGCCTATTTTGAATTTACAATGGCAATTTTCAGTGAAAAGTGGCTAGTTTGTATCCTTGTTTACAATCTTATCAGTTTCTCTCAAATGTAAATCAAATGGCCATTCACAAACATTTTTTTTTTCAGCGATAGAGATACTCAGAAATAAACTGATATTAATCACTTTTCCCTCTTAGGCAGTGGCGGAGCCAGGATGTTTTCATAGGGGTAGCCAGAAAGGGGCCAGCAACCAGTCTGGGGTGGCACAGAAATCTTAATTATTTAAATATTGAAATGGATTTGACTATAAAGTACTGGACTGCTTTAGTGCCTAAAACACAACTGAATACCATTAATTTGTCCTTAATTGTAATTGAGGTAGTTGTGAATTACATCAAGTAATACCGAGTGAATGACAATTTTGGTTTTATTTTTGTATTAGCTAGGCTTTTAATAAAATGGCTTACTATAGCTTTATTGCTCAGGAAGCTTGGTTCTGGGTCTTAACACCCCCAAAATCTTGTTCTCCAGAGTCCATCATTGCATAGTCCCACTCATGGATGAGACATGCAGATAACTATAGTCAACCTTCACTGAATTTTATATAATCACTGAACTCTGAAAAAGTTTTCAGTCAAAATGAATTAATTGCAGCAATTTTGTACCTAATGATTTTGATACCTAATCGAGCTCTGTACAAAGGAAAATAATGTAAGAAAGTAAAATGAGTTAGGCTATGTCATGCATTTAAATATGGTTTCATTTTCTTTTCAATTTCATACTTTACAAATTAACGAAAAATTAGCGCATATTTTCTAGCATATTTGGTCTACTTGTGCATTAAATTATAAATAAAAATGTAGGCCTACATAGCCTATCATCTTGCGTCCTATTGTGATCTTGAATTGCAGAATATTTCAGTAGGCTGCAAGCATTTAAATCGAATGCACACAGTTTTGCAGTTTTAATTGCCATTTTGGTAATTTCGTGACTAAACTGACGATGTATGCTCGCAGTTCCTAGTGCGGTTTCTTTATGAAGTGAGCGTGCGCCTCATATTTGTGTACAGTTGAAGAGCGTGCGCCGTGAGCACAGTAAAACGGCTGACAGAAAAGGAAAGTTGGTTTAATGACATATAACAATATCTCATCAGACCGCAGCTCCCTGTTTTTCTACTGAAGCTCATTTGGCACCTGTAGCCTACCTTTTCCGTGCTTGTTTGACTCGCGCCTGGTGCTGAGGGAAAGCTTAAAGGGATAGTTCACTTTGAAATTAAAATTTGGTATCTATCAGCTTACCCCAAGGGCATCCAAGATGTAGGTGTCTTTTTTTCTTCAGTAGATCCAATTTTGATGTTTTTAGGTCAAACCGTTCTAGTCTGTCAGTCATATAATGGCAGGTATAGGTCACTGTCTCTATAAGAGGGAAAAAGAACATAAGATTATTTTTATTTGTCACACACACAATTACATAGAGAGTATATAACCAATAGTGAAATGTATTCTCTGCATTTAACCCATCCTAAGTGAACACACACCCGGAGCAGTGGGCAGCCATGTTACAGCGCCCGGGGAGCAGTTGGGGGTTAGGTGCCTTGCTCAAGGACACCGCAGTCCTGGTATTAAAGGAGGATACTCCCCCCACCAACAATCCCTGCCGGACCTGAGATTCGAACCCACAACCTTCCGCTTACAAGTCTGACTCGCTATCCATTAGGCCACGACTGCCCCCATGTGCGCTCATTGGCGCCCCTTCAGCTGGTGGCCCTAGGCGACCGACTAGCTCGCCTATGCCTAGAAACGGTACTGAGTGTTCCTATAGAGGTGTATAAACGATTCATGTATTCTCCCCGGTTTTTATTGTTAGTTTTGATCTGTGATGCAATGCTCTGTTTGTCATCTTATGTATAATTTTGTTACTGTTTTGTATTGTGTTGAAAGTTATAAAAAAATAAAAGAATAAAATAAATAAATAAATGCTTTTCTGATGTGATTTGAAATTTGAAAAGGGAGAAACAAGTTAGCCAAAAGGCGGATTCGAACCTGGGTCGATCTTTTGTAATGTTGACTAGCCCAATCACATGTTGGTGAGCGGAGTTAGTGTAAATAGCCTCTGCCAACAAGGTGGGCTATTTGCACTTAGTGTAAATAGACACTCCATTTTTTTTCCTCTTATAGCCTCAGCCAGGCAGTTGCAGATGGCTTTAACCTCATAAGATTCCATGCCATCAGGAGTAAGATTGTTTTAGTTTACAAAGACGTATTATTGTCATGATCATGTTTCTGCAAAGAAAAAGGCCAAATAAACTGAGTTATATTAGCAATATCTGACTACTGGTGTTTCAGTCAGTGCATGTTGCAACTTTTAAGCTGCTTTTGCAGTTGAACTTACACAGTCCTCTGTGTTGCAAGTTGGGAAAATCTCTTTTATTAAAAGCTAGCTTCATAATTCTTCTATGTGTATATATATATATATCGCTGTATGTCTGTGTTTTAAATGATGCTGCTTACAGTCAGATCTGTGATCAGAGCATCAGTACAATGGTTTTGGTGCTGTTCTGTCTGGCAACTGGTATTTTCTGGTGCTATTTATATACTTGACCATCTCTGTGGTCTGTAAAGAATGTAGAATGTTAACATTGTACACAAATTTTATTATACTTCCAATAAAGTAATCTCTGATCATATTCCACGTAAGCTAGCACTCCCAGAGAGGGATTGTTTAATTTGCTAAAACTTGCTTCACTGTGTTGTGGTTTGTTGCAAGGGAAATGGCAAAAGTTGTACCTCGCTTCAGGTTGCAGATTAATGAAATCAAATAAAAAAAATATATTATTATTTATTATATTTGTTATGCCTTTTCTCTTCTAAACCAATGCTGAATCATCATGAGATTATTTCTTGCCATTATAATATACTGTATATCATAATGTGGTCATGATATAAATTGTTATTTAAAAATAATGTAATAATGTTACAGTGATTTTATTACTTTTCTCTGGAAAGCCTCCTGAGCAACTTGTCCGGAATGAACATCTCACAGATCATATAGAAGACTTCCAGCATTTGTTGTCTTTTGGGTGCTGGTATGATCCCAGCAAGACCACAACAAAACTTGTGTATATGTTACATGTTTCTTAGTATGTGTTCGTAGTTAAAGAACAAGACAATTTTCCAAATTACTTTTTAATAAATTATTTAATAAAGACGAACACATCTTGCTGGTCACATGCTTACACACAAATCCCCAGTGTTAAACAAACACTGCTCAGTTTTCATATGGTCCTGATCTATAGAGAGTAAAAGTAACACAGAAGCAGTGTTGTAGTTAGTGTAATAAAGTAGGTTCACTCTACAAGTGATGACTTAACATCAGTGATGACACCTGCAGTTAACAAGCAGAATCACTGAGGATAAGAGGAACAGCAAGAGCAGAAACAAAGTGAAGAGGTGAGCAGAAACACAACAAATACAGCTGACTTACAGCCACACAGACTTGATGAAATCAAAATCTCACCAGAGGATGAATAAACAACTCCAAAAACAGAATGACCATATTCACTTATTACAAACCAGTTTGGCTTTATTTCTTTCTTATGGTACATGTACAAAGGTTGCTGAAGTGATGGTGATTAGTGTTCCCTTTAGTTGGGCACTAGGCCATTGACTTTGATTGAATTAACCCTGTTTCAGCTATTGTTGAAAGTGCACACTATCACTATTTTCAACAATATTTCATGATCCTGACTGCACACAGTAAAATCAACCTCTTTATACATGCCCTTTTTGAAATCAGTGACTGACTGATTTGGACATACTGTATGTGACTTCCCAAATAAATATGAAAGTGTTTAAAAACAACCACTTTCAGTTTTGAACTTTCATGATCAAGTTGTTATTAACTGTCCCATTGAAAGAGCTCTTCTCATAACCCGTGTTATTGAACAAACTGCTTATGATTAAGCTTTTATTCTGCATTTTATTTGATCTCTAAATGTTTTTGTTATGCAATGCACATAAGCGTTTTAACTGATTTTAACAGATGTGTATAGATCTTATGAAGCAGAAGACGATTTCTTTGAAGCTTTGAATTTTTTACCAGTTTACCAGTGACATCGATTAATAATGTAATCATAACTTTTTCACTTCTACTTTCATCAGAGGGAGCAAAATAAATTACAATGTTATCATATACAGTAATTCCTATAAGAATATAGCTGGCCTACTGACACTCAACCCTGCAAGACCATGATGGTGAACTAGCATCACCAGCTCCATTTTGCTTAAGAACAGCATGAATATGCTGGTCCACCAGCTAGACCAGCACTATACTAACATAAACCAGCTTGGACCAACACTAACTATCATAAACCAGCCTGGACCAGCTTGGAATCCATGCTGGTTTATGCTGGATTTTTCAACAGGGATTATAGAACCAGATACACACAGACAAACCACTGGTCTTGGACAGATTTTTTTTTTTTTTTTTTTTACCTTTGTTTTTTTTTTGTACCAACAAGAAGTATGTCTGTTTTACTACTGTTAAGTTTAAGAAAATTGCTTGAAAATCAAGCTTTAACTTCAGACAAACAATTAGAAAGAGAGGATGGAGGAAGTTTAGAACATTAGAGGATATTGCCTCCAAACTCTTGGAGCCTGTGTTTTTTCTACTCTACATATGATCTCAGGGTTTTGGCAAATCCCTTTGGACCCAAGCTGCGTGGCATTGACCACTTTCATAATTCCATGATTCTGTTTTAATAGACTACCATTACCTCAGCACTACAAAGTTTCTGAAGAGAAACGAGTACACATCTAACAGGGCACAGAGGCGCTATAATTGTCATGGATGACACACTTGTCTTAGGCAAGGACCAAAATGAGAATGACAAGAATCTTGAGTTTTTTCTGAGAACCATCATTAAAGGTGCACTAAGCGATTTTTGCCAAACAATGTTAATATTTGACAACAAAACAAACACGCCCATAGCCCAATAGGACCTCGGCCCCTATTTTGATATCTCCGCCCCACACGTACGTACACAACCCTGGCATAATGACGATCGCGGAATAAGCAAAGATGACACACAAGCATATTAAGACAAAAGCCAACACAGATAAGTTGTGTGAAACAATGCAAAATCAATGTTACTCAGCTATCAAAAAGAAACAATGCAACCTCTGCGTCCGATTCGAGCCCTTCCTGCTCCTTGAGTTCTCTCCACCGCTGGAAAGCTGCTCCGATATTTACGTGGGTCCTACCGCTTGCCTGATCGTAACCCTTCTTTTTAATGTTTTGTTCCTCCGATATTTTCCTCTTTTTTATCTTCCAGTTCTCTCTATCTATAGTCGATCTGCTAACATCCATCCTGTATACTCAAATTTAGCGGTCTGTATCATTACAAGACACGCCCCTTTCTGCTGATTGGCTGCAAGTGTGTTTTGGGACATGGTCCGACACTGCGGTCAAAAGCGTTTTTCAAAAATTGCTTAGTGCACCTTTAAGTGTCACAGCCATTTGCTGGAGTGCGCATGGCAGCCAACAGAGGGCACTTCTCCCTGATCATTGTTTATTGTTTATGGACTTCAATTCCCATCACCCTTTGCCAGGACTATACCATTTCATTGCTTTCTCTTGTTTGTAATTTACCCATTTAGCTCTCCATATACATCATGCTCTCATCATGTTACCTTTGTTGCTGAAGTATTGTTTTTGTCACACTGTTCCTTTGTGTCTTTGCCTTGTTTTTTCCCTGTTTTGGATCTTTGTCTTGGATAGTAAACTGTATTTGGATCTTCATTGTTTTCTCAGAGTCATTCTGTTACATTAAGTCAGTGATATATGTCACTTTAACATATCTGAGCTGCAGTATTTTGGACACAACATCAGCCATCAAGATGGAACAAAGGTAAAAGCAATCACTGATATGCCTAGCCCATAAATGTGACCAAGCTTAGGCAAACTGTAGGAATGAATAATTTAGGCAAATATGTGCCAAATACAACAAGTTAAAGCTCTGCTGAAGAAGGATGTAGTCTGGATTTGAATGGAGGTCCATGAGCAGGCACTGAGCAAAAGGCACAGCTCTTGCTCTTGCATATTACAGTCCTGAGAAACCCACTATGATTAGTGCAGAGTAGACACAAGCAGTTTAGGGTTAGGAGCTGCTTTGCTTCAAGTCCATAGTGATGCAGCTACATTCTGTTCCAGAACTTTGACTGAAACAGAGTGCAGTTACTCCCAAATTTTAAAAGGATTGCGTGGCAGGAATGTGGGCATGTGAGCAGTTTGCTCGCTAACTGCAAGGGTTGGATTTTGCCAGCAGACAGGCCATAAACCATTGGTCCCACTCATTAACTCATTATGATATTGATGATATTGATATTGACATGCCTCATTAAGGTCAGCATTTGTTAATGAGTCATTTTTAACACAATGTATGGTATTTCCTCTTCACAAACTGCTTATCTCTCATGAGAAAGCATGAGAAAATGTTTGCACATGAGAAAGCATGAGATAATGTTTGCACAATGTGATAACCTGCTCCGGAGCAGTATTTCAAACAGTATTTAGACATATTATGTAATGAGTATTATGTTATGTATTTGGCTTGTGTAAAAACAAAAACAAAGAAAATAAATTATTTGAAATGAAGTATCTGCACTATGATAAAAATGACCGCCAGTTGTTACCTTAAAAAGCTATTGTTGTCTGATTTAATACATAAAAATGTGTTTTGTTGGTATCAATTAATGTATTTAAGTTGTTTCAGTGATCCTAAATAATATATTTTATTATAATAAAACCATTTAATTTAGGTATACCGTTTTTAGATGACAATTTTTTTTATGTGCACTATTACTAGGTCACTAAACAAAAAAGTAAATTTAACAACCCACAAACTAAGGCATTCTGAAATTAGGCTACATCCAAAAACCTAGGCAGCTTATCAGGCAATGACTTTGCAGGCAATATTTTTGCACGAAGGCACCTCGTGAAACCTATTTTTGACAGGCGTCTGAGGCAGCACAACGGTTTAATGATCTACAACAAAATAGAATGGGTTTTAGTGATAACTAAACAGTAGCTAACTATAAGTTAGTCAGAAATAATAAACACACAAACTGACCACCAAACGCAACTTTCAGATGCCATCTTTATTTTTTAGCTCAACCATAACGGAATGGAACGCACAGAATTGTGGGATATCAGAGGCAGAAAAGGATACATCTATGCTGCCTTCAAAAATGTAAAATGGCACAGAGGCTTTTGCATCTGAACTCTTCATACAGATTTTAGTGTGATTTTAATTTAAGAAGCATAATATAATTGTTGCCAGCTTTTATTCCTGAGTTTCACTAAAGGGACTTTGATGACACAGATAAAATATGAAATTACAGTGACCAGGCATAAAGGCAGGGCTCTACGCTTACTTTTCTTTTTAGGAGCGCTTGTGCTTCTAATTAAAAAAAATTAGGAGCACGGTCAAAAATTTAGGAGCACCTTCAAATCAATAATCTAAAATTCTGATCAAAAATTAACCTTCCCTTTACGAGGTGATATTTGACTCCTTAAAGGGGTGGTTGATTGCGATTTCACTTTTTTAACATTAGTTAGTGTGTAATGTTGCTGTTTGAGCATAAACAATATCTGCAGAGTTGCGGCGCTGAAAGTTCAATGCAAACGGAGATATCGTCTTTTAAAATTCTGTCAGTTTAATGCCTACAAAAACGACAGGTAAGGGACTACAACCAGGCGCGCAGATGGCACTAGGGACGGGGGGGACATGACCCCCCCAGATTCATAGTGACCTGATCCGTCCCCCTCACTGTCACTACGAAAGGCGACATAGGTAAACAGAGGATTAATCAGGGTTTCCGCAATGTACATTAGCCTAAGTAGTGACGGCCGGCCTGCCGCTCCTTAAACGTGCACTGAGCGATTTTTGAAAAACGCTTTTGACCGCAGTGTCTGACCGAGACCCAAAACACACTTGTAGCCAATCAGCAGTAAGGGGGCGTGTCTTGTACTGATAGAGAGAAGAGAGCGCTCTATTTGAGTGCACAGGACGGATATTAGCAGATCGACTATAGATAGAGAGAGATGGCAGATAAAAAAGAGGAAAATATCAGAGAAACAAAACATTAAAAAGAAGGGTTACGATCAGGCAAGAGTGGAGAGAACTCAAGGAGCAGGAAGGGCTCGAATCGGACGCCGAGGTTGCGTTGTTTCTTCTTGATAGACGAGTAACGTTGATTTTGCTTTGTTTCACACAACTTATCCATGTTGGCTTTTGCTTGAATATGCTTGTCATCTTCGCTTGTTTCCGCGATGTTTGTCCCCCCCTGTATATAGGCTAAATGTATATTATACTGTATACAAATTGCGGGCATCAGGGAGCCGCTATTATGCCTGGCATTGAAACTGCTTTTGAATGCACGATTGCGTTTTAGTTTCACTTTCACTTTAGAGATTCGCGATGGCAGGTAGGTTGGTTTAGTGTAATGTGGCACACTTTTTGCAATTTTGAATTGTGTATCATATTTCCATATGAAGCCAAAGCAATAAATCAAAATCTTATACCATTTTGAAATCCCCAAGATGTTTCCTACCTAAATCACATTTTTTTTTTTTTAGATATTGTACTTAAAGGGGAAATGGCACACATTTTAGTGCTCCTTGTGCCAAATCGTTTAAGAATTTGTGGATTTTCTAATGTGGGACAGTACATGCTGAAATCTGGGACACTATGTTTTGTGTTAGAAATAGTTTAAGTTTTACAAAGCAAACTTCACATTTAAAACTCCTGGTTAAATGTGCATAACCATGTTTGCTGAATTAATTTAGTAAGCCTACGGTGTGTTTGCTGTCTTCATCAGTTTGTCTAAAAAACTAGTAGCCTATATGTTAATATGTGGAATGTTAAATACAACTTTAACACAGAAATCTTATACTATTTAAAGGAATTTATTTTAAAAAATGTCAAGATTTCTTGCAGCAACAATAATAATAACCATGTAATGAAGTCAAAAATATAAAATTGGACTTAATAAAGATAATAATTAATTTAATTATTAAAAATAATTTCATAAATTATTTTAAAAAGATTCAAACTTTGGAACATGGAATGCCTTTAAAATTGTTATTAAACTTCTTTACTCTGCATATGGTAAGAATATGGAACATGTATTTTCAAAAGCATGTGTTAATCTAATTGTAATTGTTATGTAAAAACACTCCATAACAGAAATTAGAAGTCCTGGCCAGTCCTGGCCTTATCATGGTCCAAGATCTTATCGTCCTCTAGTCTCAAAATTGTTAATCTGGATCTTAAAACAAATAATATTGCTGCATTATACGCCCCAAAATTAACAAAATTACATGCATGGCATTTAACTTTCTTAATGCACATTTTATCAATTGAATAACATAGAATATTTGACTGTCCCACATTAGTCAAAACGTACTGTCCCACTTTTGAAACATCCTTTTCTAAAGTGGGATGACAAAGTTTTCTTTAAATAGAAAATATTAACACATTTTAACAATATTATTGCAAAATTTGTTGTATAAATACATCACAATATAATTTTATAACAATTTAGAACATTGTTTTATTTATAAAAGATTTGTATCCTTAACATTAATTTTGTCTAAATCCTATGTCACTGACCTTTGAGTGAACTTTACAAGAGGTATTTCCTGTTTGATGATTTTCATGGACACATTTCTGACATAATTTCCAGAAAGTCAAGTGATTTCAATAACTTGAAACCCCTGCTTGAATTCAACACCAATCATGTTCACTTTATTGTTGTAAAAGAAGAGATAAACGCACTGAAGCTTAGGTGTCCCACATTAGTCAGTGTCCCACATTACACTAATCCACTCTGTTTATACTATGGAGCAGCAGTACTTACCACACATTTTACAAGATTAGATTGCCAGTGGTGCTGAGGATCTGCAAACCATTCGCCATCGTCCTCAGTCACCTTTCCTTACTCTGTTTGTGTGGTAAGTGAAATTTTATGTACTGTAATGTAACAGGCAACCGTTAGCAATCGTTATTTGTTTTCCGTTCCCCCCCACCCCCCACCTCCCCACCTCCGGTCTTGGTCCCCCTCAGTTAAAAAATCCCATCTGCGCCCCTGACTACAACGAGTTACTTCCCGGGTCTGATACGTCACGAACCCAGATAAACCCCGCCCCCGGGAACACGCAGCAAAGGGGGCGAGGCCATGCTGCGCTGCTTTAGAGAAGAGGAAGAGAAAACTAGGGGTGCACGTAAAAATCTATTCATATGAATCGCAATTCTGTCCTCTAACGATTCTAATGGATTCACAAGTTTCAAAATCATTAAAGCAGCAGTTCTTAATACTGTTACTCTGTCGCCCTGCTCTGCATCTCTCTCTCTCTCTCTCTCTCTCTCTCTCTCATTCAGATCGTCAGATAAGCTCCAACAAACTGTTCCAATTATACACTTATTTTCACACAGCAATGAGAAGCATTATAAAAGGACACGTGTGCGGTTGCTGTGCTGTATTAAAGCTTTAATCAGGATAAAACCGTATATTAAAAGCTAACAGAAGCAGTAGCACTTACAAATAGCAGCGTATTTAAAAGTATGAGACAACAACAAACAAACATACCATTAAGAGCCGTGCTTGCACAGGTTCTGCACGATCCTCTTCACTAATATCCTCTGGGTCTCAATCGGGCTCAAATTGATAAGCATTATAGACAACGCCACTGCTTACAATTCAACCGGAGCACATGCCACTGAGGAGAGGGGCGGGACATTTAGATGTGCTCTAGAGGCGGTTTAGCCAATCACAACACACTGAGCCAGCTAACCAATCTCAGCCCATCGCGTATTTCTGAAGGAGGAGCTTCATAAAACCAGGAAATAAATCGAGGCGTTTGTCAGAGAAGGGACAGAGCGGTGTGGAATAAAGGTAAATTATGTGAAAAATAATGCGTTTTTAAAAAAACCAAGCATGAACACATGCTAGACTGCACCCCATAAACACAATCAAGCCTAGAAAAAAAACAGTCAACCACCCCTTTAAAGATTTACAGGGAATTTTGTTTTTACCTTTGTAATGGCATTTTTCTAACTTTATTAAACGTATGTCATCTTTTATGTCAAATTCAAAAATATATATTAATAAGCTTTATATCATTTCTAATTAAAACAACAGAATAAAAACAAGTAGAACAAGAAGTAGAATAAGATCAATCAATCAAATTAAATCAGTATTTAAGAAATAAATGTGTACTACAGAGGTGGCACAGAAGAACACACAAGTGGCTTGTAGGTGTATTTTCAGATGTTTAATGAGGCTCAGAGGTTGCATAAGTGCAATTAAATTCATAAATTCATGTTGAGGTTAATGTTTTAAATTTACAATTTTTAATGTAGAAATATTAAATGATTTAAATAACAGAAAAGATACTTTAAAAATGTAACTAAAACTGCCAGTAGAAGCCGGTATGTCACTGATTTTTCACTGAATCATTCATTTAATTGATTCGTTCGAACGGCTGATTCATTCAGGAATGAAGTACGTGACTGTCTTTATGAATGGGTAATTGAATATATGCAAATATATACGCGAATATACGTTAAAAACGCAGTTCATTCATAAACGAAACACCGCTGTGTTTGAATGGAGATGCGCAGCGGCTTAGCTGGGACTTTGTTTGAAACGATTTTCGTTGATGAAATAGAGCAAAATAAGGCAATAGTGTTGTAGTCAGACAATATAAGTCACTTAATATTAACTTCTTGTTTAATGAACTGTTGTATTAAATTATTAAATCAATATCACATTTGCAAACTCCCTTAATAATCATGAAAAGCTGTCACTCATCTTAGTTCATTGCGATCTCACAAAACTCCATTATAATCAACGCAGCTCTCTACACTGCACAATGAATCTCTTGTTTACACTCTGTCTACACTTTGTTTTGTTATAATGAGAGAATACATCTGTGATACATTACTCAACGCTACAAAAACACGTAAGTACGTTAGAAACCTTTAAAGCTCCCTCAGCACAAACACAAATATGCTGATCGGGTCAGTCGCACTGATGCTCCTAAATATTTTTTCATAGTCACACACAGTAGTTTTCAGTCGCAAATGCGTCTGAAATGGTCGCACTGTGGAGCCACAGTTGCCAACTCTCGCGAGACAAATAAGCAACCGCAGCTTAAAAAACAAGCCCAAAACAAGCCCAATATTTTTGTTGATGATTTATTATCATCAATATTATTTATTATCAATTATTTATTACCAATAAATGAGCCTGCAACATATTACACTGAAACCACTCTTTTATCTATTTTACAAAAATCAGCAAAATGCAACAAAAGTGGGAACAAAACTCATCTCCAATCATCTGTGAGCAGAATAGGATTGGAGAGATGGAAAAGGAGAAAAGCACAAGAGCTTCAAAGGAGAGCTGTAACATAGCTACATATTTATAGCCTAAAATATACAGGGGTCATTCTACGGAAATGTCCATTTTTCTGTCCCTAGCCTTTACAGAAATATTACACTTAAACACTTGGTTACAAATTTTTTATATATTTTAAAATGAAACGATGTGTTATTTGAACAATTACACCTTCTTGAGCCATCAATGTGGCAATATTTGTTTTTAATTAATTATAAAGAATTCCAAGCACCACAAAACTGCTCGTCCCCACAGCCATATACAGAGGGAACGTGCTTTATTTTGAGGTCAAAAACAGGTTTTTCTACCATTTAAAATAAAATAATGTATACATAACTATCCAATAAATGACATAAAAAAACAAAATGCCACATAAATATTATAGAAAAATATATAAAATATTATATTAAATTATAATATATATTACAGTAAAAAAGAAAATATTAAATAATATTATTAAAAAGATTATAAAAAAGATTTAAAAAATCATTAAGATGTCATTTCTGTGTATTCATAAAGTCAAAAGGTAATCTAATAATGTGGTCTAAGTTTAAATGTTAAAAAAAGAAATATATTTAAAGACATCTTGCCATACCAGGCTATTCGAACCAAATGTATTTACTCTTAGTATTAGGATATGACTACTTGTTTTTTTATTATAGCCCGTGATAATTAATACATTACAAAAACATTGTAAAAATTAGGCTAAAAGAAAGTCACCCCACTCCTCTACGTCTACTTCTATCATCGCTTGGATTACAGCATCACGCTTCTTTTTGAATGTGATTTTTCTCCAATGAGGCGGAGGAACATTTGGCAAATTAAGCTACGGCTCTTATATTATTGCACTGGTTGGCTAGTAACTGCGAGCAGACAGAGTGTCAATCAATGCACTGGAGAATACGGTGAACATAAATAAAGAAACGAAGTCGCTTGTCAGATTTTCCTATCAAGCAACCATATTTTTTAAAATAAACCCAAAAAACCGCACAAGAAAAGCGCACTTTACAAAAAAAGAAGCCCAAAGTCGCGTATAATACGCGGACTTGGCAACTGTGTGTGGAGCCCTGCATAAAGGACTCAGAGCTCAGAATGGTAGTCTTCTGTCTTTTCTCCTAAAAAAACAGATAACACATGATAAATACTGTAGTCAAAACAAACGGCTGTATCTTCCTTCATCAAAAAACCCTTTCACCTTTTTTCCAGTAGAGTGAGCCGAATCCTGTACCGTACTCATTTGAAGCCTCACAGATATACAGGCCATTGAGGTCAGAGGTCAGTTTCAAGAAGTAGAGTTTATTTCCTTCTGTTTTAATGGCATCATTAGGGATAGTCTGGTGCGTGCTACTCCACAAACAAGAGAAAAGAATACAAGATCAGACTGGCAAAAGACTTAGTGAAATACTAGGCGCTAAATTAGAAAACAAAACCCAGTATATTTTGCAAACTTTTTCAAGTTTCTCTGTACATAAATGTTAATGTCACAACAGTCATTTATTTACTTTGCTTATGCGTTCTTCACAAGCTGACTTACATAATGCACATATTCTGTCAGTTTCTGAAATGCAAATGAACCTCAATGCACTGGTCTTACTGTTGATAGGTCACTCTCAGCACTGTTTTGAGGAAGCAAATTATGCCTAGATAGTAGATGTGCTGCTTTCCATTAAAACGAGAATAATGTAATTATGATCAAGTAGCATTTCTTTTTTCTTTTCTTTCTTTTATTTATTTGATTGATTGATTGATTGATTGATTGCATATTAGATTTCGTACCTGTGCCAGCTGAAGTGTGTAGCTGCAGGATTGGCATCTGCCTCACACTGATACACCTCAGCATTAGAGCGATTCTTAAAAGGTGTCACAGAGACCAGCTGAGGTGGATCTTTAAAACACAAAATTACACACATATGACTGCAAAGATATCACTTACATGCTAATTACAATCCATATAAACAAATTCAGATGGCTTACCAAGTCTCCACTTACTGCCAAAAGAGAAATTTGCCTTTGTGTAATCAATTCAACTGACAGATCAACTGATCAGTCAATAATCAATTAATAAATCCAATCTACTGTATGTGTCAACCTGTCTATAAACGGATAAATCAAGACTTATAATAAATATAATAATAAAAATTGGTAATAGAATACTTGTGAAAAAAGAAGTGTGCTAACCTATATTGAATGTGCACTCGTAGTGTAAAAAACCTGTACCTGTTTTAAAGAAGTACACTTAATGGGATAGTTCACACAAAAATGAAAATTACCCCATGATTTACTCACCCTCAAGCCATCCTAGGTGTATATGATTTTTTTTTTTTTCAGACAAATAAAATCAGATTTATATAAAAAAAATGTCCTGGCTCTTACAAGCTTTATAATGGCAATGAATACGAAACTTTGAAGCCCAAAACAGTGCATCCATCCATCATAAAAAGTGATCCACGCAGCTTTAGGGGGTAAATAAAGGCCTCCTGAAGTGAAGCGATGCGTTTGTATAAGAAAACATCCATATTTACAACTTAATAAATTGTAATCTCTAGCTTCTGCTAACTGTCGTATGTGTGTTCATGAGAGAGTGGCATCCAGTGGATGATGCAGGACGTAAGTGTTCTCAAGATAGCTACGTGAACTGACGCGTTTACCAATCTCTTCATCACAAAAGTTAAATAAGATGCCCAATTTTGGTAAAAACTTGCAATTCTTAATCTATCATCTTCTGTGATCTTTATATCACCTTGGAATGTCTAAGAAGAAACTAAATAAAAATTTAAACCCATCATTTAGCAAGGACATCCCTACTGACAATGATTACAGTCAGTGTAGTACTGAAGGGGAACATCTGTAAATGTTGATACTGGAGCAGAGGGAATTTCCAGCACTACCAGTGACCCTGAGTGAATCACCTGTGGTGAAAAAGAAAACAAGTCCGTTAAGACTGCTTCTGATTCTGACATCACTGGCACAGTGTCCCATGAGCTTATCAATGAAAGATCTGATAGCATCGAAAAATTGGAGCGCGGCAACACGGAGTGAACTGATGAGTTGAGCAAGATGATTGACATTGCTTTTGTCAATATCAAAGAGATGGAAAGCTAGAAATCTAAAGTGGAGGATCGTGTGTTAGAATTGGAAAATCCAGTCAAAATGCTTGAGCAGCAAATAGATGAGTTGGAATCCTATTCAAAACGGTGGAATTTGAGATTGTACAGTGTCCTGCAGAATAAGGATGAAAACATGCATCTGCAGACCGTGAAGATCCGTCAATCCTTTTGACCTGAAGAGTCAGCGTCTAGAAAATGAGTGCTGAAAAGGATAAATAGCTGTAACTTCTAGATAAATAGCTGTATTCTGAACGTTTGACTCGTGTACGATAATTAGTTTAGCATTGCAATAAAGTATAAAAAATGAGTGCTGAAAAGGATAAATAGCTGTAACTTCTAAATAAATAGCTGTATTCTGAACATTTGACTCGTGTATGATAATTTTGAGCTTCTGGTACGATACTTGGACATTTCCAATCTGTCAACACTGAGTGTTGTAGTAATATGCATGCTAATAAGCAACTAATTAAGAGACCCTAAAATAAAGTGTTACCAAAAAAATATTTTTAATGATATTGTTACTAAAATGGTTATTTTCCTGCATATTTCGGTCAATTGCGTTTTATATCCTTTTATATTCGCTATAAAATGGGTAGGTTTAGGTTTGGGGGAAGGTCAATTTTAGATCTAAAAATCTAAATTGCTTATTGATAAAATGATCAAATTGCATTGATACGAATATCTTAAAGATATAAAAGCTATGTAAATATGTTAAGTTTTTTAGCTAAAAATACATAGCAATTTGTACTTTTTAAACATCGAAAATGCGTACGTCTAAATTGTAAGTTTTAGCATCAATAAAAATGTACAAAAATGTAAGTTTTGTGCTTGTAAATGTTACGTATTAATACCCACGTATAAACAATGAGACCAGGCTGGAGACCACTACCCACTGCCATTATAAAGCTTGGAAGAGCCAGGACATTTTTTAATATAACTCCTATTGTATTCGTCTGAAATAATAAAGTCATATACACCTAGGATGGCTTTACGGTGAGTAGATGTGGTAATTTTCATTTTTGGGTGAACTATCCCTTTAATTGGATGTGTTGACTAACATACTAAAGCACATGTAAAGTATACTTGATTATAATTGTAATTGTAGTTATATTTAAAGTTAATATATTTAAGTGCACTAAACTGCAACTTCATTCATATAGATGTATTATTACAAATATATTTAAAAACATGACCTACAAGTCTAAACAGAAATTAAATTAAAATATATTTTAGATTACCATAAATGCTTGTAAATACATTCGGCAGTACACTTTAACCATATTTTAAAGACAATAGAATTATGAAATTACATATAAAGATGTATGTAAGTAGGACTATAATACATTTTAATTGTAAATAAGATGCAGTGATGTGTCTGCAAATATTACATTCAGTTCACACTTTATTGTTTTCTTTTATATTATTTCTGTAATAAGAACTCTTTAAAAGTATGTTAAAGTGTACTTCTTTTTCACAAGGAAATACAATCTTTTGTCACATAAAAAATAAGCATTTTTGATTAAATTTAGTTGACATTTTTATCCAAAGTGCTTCTGTTTGTGGTTACGGATCAGTGAAAAATGAGTGCACTTCCCTTTTAATGACCAATTACTGTCAACAAGCTGCAGGAAGTGGTCTTTAAATGACAGAGAACCTGCTTAAACCTGAAGTCTGCCCACTCCGTTTTATAACAAGTGCATATGACAACTCTCTAAGGGTGTGAAATGTTTGGGTTTTCTTATAAAGGCTAATGCCACTTACAGTGCACAATGATCTTGTGATCGACTTCCAGTTCCTCTTTCATCGCAGCATGTCTGATCACACATTGGACAAGTTGTTGATTCATCTGTACAGTTGGAGTGGCAATCAGACTGCTTGTGGCCGTGAACGTCCCGTCTAGATGTTTCACAGTGTTGGTTGACACCTTCACAGAATCAGATAAAGCACCCAAATTCCATGACACCTCGGCAGCAGGCTTCGTTCTGGAAGTTGTGCAGGTCGCCAAGATAACCTCGGGACGTCCAGCGACAGGGACGACATCCACAATCACGCTCACATTCACAGGGCTTGTGGCTGGTGACCATAAATCATCACATCATTTAGAGCATTTTAAGTGAAAAAGATTAAAACATTAATATAATAATAAATAAAAAAACAGTGGGTCTTATGCGGGTCTTATATTAAACTTTAACAGTTGTAAAGAAGTGATAACCAATTGCAAATTAAATAGTTTGCTTATATGGAATATTTCTTGAATGTTTCCTGTCAGATGTTAAATAGACATTTAGAAAATATTTTGAAGATGTTTATGACTTATGTATAACTGCTCTTTGAAAAATGTTTGACATGTTACATGTTTTGCAACAGTTCTTTTTACCCTAACTGATGCAGTCATTTATTAAACAACCATGTTGGAAGACGTACCTGTGTACTTATTAAAACATGCAGACAGTTCCTCAGCGGCAGGGGCTCAAATGTAAAAAAAGGGGCATTTATGTAGGCCTACATATTAATTCCAGTTGAACAATTACTAAAGTAAAATTATATATAGCATAGTTATAAAAAATAAAGTCCTTTGCGTGTTCTTGAACTTGAACTGTTTACACTTCACATAATGAGCCTGCTGCTGGCACATGGGCTTCATTTAACCAACAATGACAGTTTCATCAAACGGTAAACGGTATATCAACATGCAGTACGTAAACACTACTGACAATTAATGTGACATCCTCTACTTTAGCCATTTCAGGTTTATTTAAAAAAAAAAAGAAAACGGACAGGGGCTATGCATAGTTTTCAACCGATTTATAAATAAGACCAGGAAGACAGCGCACCACTTCACATTGTCCAATGAAATTTGAGCTTGTTTAAGATGCACACAATCTGTAGCAACGCAATGGCAACAACATCTCAGACTGACAGAAATAAGTAAAAACAGTTATTTTCTGAGTTTTTAGCCATTCATTACTGTTTTGTACTCGTTGTCATAATAATTATAATTCAAATACATTACGTTTTATTGACCACAATATTACTGTTGATAATTGTTGAGAGAGGGGCACTTTTGGTTAATTTTGAAAAAAGCATGAGCCTGTCAAAACTAACTAAATATTAATGTGTGCGACTTTTTTTTTCTTTTTTTTTTTTTTCAGGCAGAGTAAAAGTCAACTCTCAAAGACTCTCAATGGGGTTAAGATCAGGACTCTGTGGTGGCCAATCTCTCACAAATTGAGCCTGATGAATCTTGGCATTGTCATCCTTGAAGTGTGTAAATAGGTACGTCTTCCGACATGGTTGCTTGAGAAGTGACAAGCTATCAGTTAGGGTCAGTTTAGTTATCAATTAGGACTGCTGCCAACATACAGCATGCCAGAAACATGTTAATCACTGCAGTAATGATTCAATCCTTTGCTTACTTAAATCTAGATGGCAATTCTATGTTTGTTTGCTTTTTTTTTCTTTTTTTTTTGAATAGCACAAGGAATATTCAGTATTTTTGGCTGGGAAAAAACCCTGTTAGTGGCTCCAGCAGCAGTTGTTTCACAAACTCAAACTTTGTAGAAATAACCGGTGGCAGCGAAATACTGGACCTAAATTTAAACGCATCGTCCCAGCCAAAAATAAAAAAAGGTACACAGGCACCACTGCGGTCATTTACAGCTGGAACTGTTTGCCACCATGGCCACATTTCTATAGCTGGCAAGAACTGGGCCTGGCTATCTGTGTATATTTCTGCACTGTTTAACTCAAGACACACTTACTGCATCCCATTTTGCCTACTTACCATGCCCTAAAAGTACTTTTTTGTGAAGAAAAAGTACACACATTTGAGTGTGTAACAGAAGAATAGGCAAGTTTCAGGACACACTACAGGCTGTGCTGTCACCTATTTACTTCCCTGAACTGCCTTGTCTCATCAATGTAAACGTCCTCGTATAATTACTCCACATTTCAAGTCATATATATTACACCTCAATTCTACCTTCAGTATGGGAGAGGAAAAAAGTAGCACTTGATTTGCCAGTTGTGGCTTTTTCATACAAATAATTTACGTTATATTTTTATGGCCAAACATGGCCAAAATAAATATTTTTCATCAGGCTAGATTGAATACTAATCAATCAAACCCCTTTATTGACACCTCTTTCCACCACATTAGGAAACCTTTGGAATACTGTTTAGGGTGGATAGTATGCAAATTGTGACACAGCAGCTGTTTTATTTTCCTGCTATGCAGATGGCTAATGACATATATAAACCACTTACTTGTGATTTGCTGTATGCTTAAATTATGTGCCATTATATAATTGTGAGGGTAAGCATTCAAGCAGTTCACTAAAAACTAAAAGCCCTGTTGGTGCAGATCTAATGATGCAAAATATAGCCTTCGAAAAACTTTCCAACATGTTACTATATTCGTGACATGCCTAAAAAAACATGAACAGCTGGGCAAGGATAAATGCAGATACAACAGAGTTTCCTTAAGGTAAATAGGATGTTTTCTTGTCGGAAAATAAGATTGAAAAATTATACTATATTTAGTAATATATAGTGTCTTATATTGCAAGGCTATATAGTGATAGGCCTAGTGAATAGTGATATGGCAGACATATACAAAGGCATTAAATTAAATCAGATTTGTATATCATATGTATTTGACTGTTGAATGTAGCCTCTGTTTGCTTAAGCCTTAGGCTACTTATCTAACCTGAATCTGTCATCAGATTACCTTTTCCTTTATTTGCCCATGCCGTGTTATAAAGTTTCTGCATTTCTACCAATGTTGTTATAATCCACGCCATTATTGCAAATAATTAAATTATCAGACATGCTCCAAAGAGGTAAATCGTTGACCTTCTGTTCCACTGCTGAGAAGAAAATAAGTTATTGTAATAAAGTGAAGGGAAAACATGTCATAACACGTTCCATAACAGGCACCTCATCCACTGTAACTGCAACTCCGTCACCTTAAACGTCTTAAAGTAAAAGTAAATCAATCAGTCAGTCACCACATGACACACAGCTGAGAATGAACTAAACTTCCTTCACGTTTCCCCTCAGTCAGAGCTGGCAAACTAGTTATTGATTATTAATCGATCAAACCCCTCTTTATCTACACATAAACCGTTGGGCAGGGATATATTTTAAATTCCTTAAGGAAAATCTATTACTCTGTCATCAGATTATCACTTACCCATGTCTTGTTATGAATAAAAGTTCCTGCATTTCTATCAGTGTTTACCAGTTTTAAACCACGATGTCAAATTAATAGATTATCAAACATGTTAAAGAGGTAACGTTTACCTTCCGTCCCGCTGCTGAGAAGAAAATAAAGCACAGTTATCGCAATGAAGTGACGGGAAACCATGTCTATTACAGGCACCTTATCCGCGGTCAGTGAGTGAAGAAACTACTGTCATCTTCAAAAGCTCTTGTCATCTCAGGTTACCAGTAGTTCAGTAAGTGGAAGGATTCAAGACGTGAACCCGTAGCAGATGCTTGGAGTCAATGCCCAGAGTCTCTCGGACACACGCGCAGTGTACTTACTCAAAATCAACTTAAACCGAAACCTCCTTCACATTTCCTCTCAATCAGAGCCGGTCAAACTAGTGAAGTAGGCAAACACTGTTCTAAATTAAGCTTTAAACAGAATGTATTTCAGTATAAACAAACAGAAATTATAATTTTATAGAAGGCTTAATTTGGTGATAAACTACTGGGACTTTCGATGTACTCGAAGTCCTCCTGTGTTGTCTGTTGCTTCCATTCCCCACAGTAGCTACATTTATTCCCTCAGCGAGCAGTGTTTGTGTGCTGCAGTGTTGTAGACTAAATTGTGGTTGCTCTTATGTTGTACTTAATGTACTCAATGTTTTTCATATATATAGCATATATATATATATATATATATATATATAGCCTATTATTTTTGGACAAGATTCATTGGTCCAGTCTCCAATTTGCTCTTTGGCCTTTGGCCATCATGGTCTCCTAATTATGCTCACATCGTCTAATTATATCTTCATCACTCTGTCTCCTCTCCACCAATATAAGCTGGTGTGTGGAGGGCATTCGGGCGTCGATTCCAGGCGGATGCTGCACACTGGTGGTGGTTGAGGAGATTTCAATTTAAAGAGCGATTTGAGTCTGGAGAAAAGTAACATAAATGTAATTGATTATTTTTATATAAATATTATTATTGTTGTTATAATACCCTTTCAATATTATTATTGTCACACTCCTGGAGAGCACATTACATTTTCTTTCTTTCTTTCTCTTTCTTTCTCTTTCTTTCTTTCTTTCTTTCTTTCTTCAGAACATCTCCAAAAAGGCAAATGTGAGGGTGTTCCTGGTATGCAGCAGTGGTTAGTGCATACCAGAAGTGATGCATTGAACGACAACCAGTGGTCAACTGAGGGGGTTTTTGGCCCTTGGAAAATTTTGCCTCGACATTTGTGTTATTTTTTTCAGATGCTTATAGTACGACTATAGTGTAATTGCATTGTATTCAGCACAAACTGTGCTACAATATGTAAAATATATAAAACATAATTTAAGATAATGTAAAATATGTACTTGCTTGTATTTTTGAGAAAATAATGTTAATGTGTGATTTAAAAAGTCACTAAAACAAGGCCAGAATCCACATACTTTACATACTGTATGTCCACAACACTTGGATACTGGATTTTGTCAGCTAGAGTTTTTGTTATAAAATGATGTGAACATCATCCTGCCCTCTCATTCTGAAAAAACAGTATATTGAAGTAACTTTTGTGAGAAACTTTTTTTTTAGAAAGGCCATATGTGAGGAAGTGTCTATGGATATAAATATTGGTGTGATTCTCACCTGAGAGAAACAAAGACCCTATGGGCCTACAATCAGTGGCGGCTCCAGGATTTTTTTGTTGGGGGTGCTAAGGGGGGGCTTAACAGTTCAGAGGGGGTGCTAACTTTAGCTATCAGTTTTTTATATACAGCAGCTTCGAAAAAGGCATATTTAACTTTTTTTCCTGTGGTATTAAACTTCTCATATGCCACTGTTATTAGTAATATAACTTCTAATGCCAACTGCCATGACAAAGTAATATAATTTATGAACGAATATAGAAAAGAAAGAACATTGGTATTTTTTTCTTTTTTCATTGTTTTATTTTATTTATTTATTTAAGTTATCTTTATTTAATTAATTTTTTTACACATATCTAATTTTTTTCTGACATCAAGTGTCAGTCACTCAGTGCCAACTGTTAGGAAAACATGGTTAATTCTTCTAACCATTTACAATAGATAGTGCCGACAATTCATAAAACTATTTCCACACGGGCACACATTGCGGGTGATAACCTCCCCGTGCTGATTTGCATCGTATCATGTGTAGATGATAGCCAGAGATATTGTCAAAAGCATCAAAAATTGGCAATATTAAGAGGATTTAGCATTTCTAGTTAATGTAGGCCTGTTACATTCTTATTATTATTAGGCCTATTATTATTATTATTATTATTATTAGATTACTTTTATTATTAAATTACATGAAATTATTGCCCTGCAATAATTTCATAGCGCATCAGCATCAGCGTTATACAACCTGTTTAACGCGAAATAGGTTTCTTCTCATGTTTTTTACTATACGAGCCACAAGAGAAATATTAAGGGAATAATTTAAGACAGTTATATACCATTATCAGCATATGTTAAAGTAGATTCATCTCTCGTTGTCTCAGAGAGAATAGGCTATGGGCCGTTAATGCAGCGTTAGCGTCAGTTTTTTTTACTTTCACTTTCTCTATAGTGAATTGAGGTTCACCGTCTTGCACTTTGCGCATTTCTTGCTTGAGTTGCTTGACCCCTCCCCCATATTATCAATTGTTTATAGGCCACATATTAGGCTTTTTTTTAGGTTTTTAATGTTTATTTTTCAATGTTAATGAGAGTGACACCGACTGTTAAAAAAAAAAAGGAAAATCATTTGGAAATCCTTGGTGGGGCTGTGCCGGGGCTATAAGCAAGTTTCTGATGGGGCTATAGCCCGTCAAGCCCTGCCCTAGCACCGCCACTGCCTACAATATATATTTACAATATAGTGCACAATATAGCCTAATCAAAATATGAACAATGAAGTTTGAAGGTATGATTTGAGCACACTGATTTGAATACAGGGACTTGAACAGACATGAACCTTTGTGCCATTCCTGGAATCTGTTCCTATTCAACTGCAGACACAAGAGTTTGCCACTTCTTGCACTGAAGAAAAAACTGTCCTGCCATAAATAGACAAAGATGGAGCTCACCTTCACCATGTACATGTAGAGTAAAAGAACAATGTAGCAGTGCAGCTACAGCTATAGCTTTCAGAGAAAAACAGTGAGAAGACATGGGGGAGTTTAAGTCAGCAAGACTCGTCTGCGGTCCAGTCTTCTGGTCACTGCATAAAAAACAGTTCAGGAGGAACTATATTGTTAAATTTACTTACAGAAGCCCTATAGAGCATGACCTGATGTGTTCTTCGGAAAGTCCTCTTTTCTGAGCATGTGAATGTCTGACCAAAGTCAACTTGAGGTGTTTATCTGGAAACCAAAAACTTCATAAGGGTCAATCTTTGATTTGTTAATACATAACAAATTAGCCAGGAAACACACATATTCTGATGAACTTTTTACCTTGAATGCAAGTCACTTTGGTTAAAACGTCTGCTAAGGGAATACAGTAAGAAGTGAGAATTGTTATTTGTATTCTGTTGTCACCTTTGGTATATTTTCAACATGGCATGTTGCCTGTGCTGCTAGTATCTACAGGCATTTACAAGAAACTATTTTGTAATTGTGGCATAACTTATTATTATTTGGACATGAGCACACATTTTTATAGTATTTAAAAAAAAATTAGTTTATAAATTACTGTTTTAAGTTACTGAAAAATGCTTGTCTTTTTTCTGTATGGCTTTGAAATGGTTATCATGCTTAACACATTGTCTAATAGACGATGGTAATAAAACACGTTTTAATCAATTAGTCAATAAATACATGTGCACTGTACAGATAACAAAAGAAGCTGAAACCCTGATGGAAAGTAATTATATTAGCATACATTTAGGGAATTTTTTAGATGTTTTACACAGAACACCATGCAAAAGTCTTTAGTTTCACAACTGTAAGTGTAATGTGCCTGTAACGTTGCAGTGGGAGAAAAAAAAAATCCCAAAGCATAGATCTGACTAACCACACTGTAAAACTGTTGGGCCATGGTGGTTCTGGCAGGCCAGGATCCCGCCGTCGAGCCTCTGAAGCCGGAGGGAGTGAGTTACAGTACATGACACAGGAGACACTTTAAAACTGTCAGTGCACTTTAAAACATAATGTGCTCTTCCAGTCACATATGGTTGCATGGAGTTAGGCTGAATAGCGTTGTAAGTTCTGACAGAAACTATTAAAAATCTAATGAGGGTTTCCACCTTTAACTAGGCCAGAACTGAGGCTTTGGGTGTTATTTATTAAATTCAATAATAGCAATTTATGCTAATATTTTGACACAATATGGGTGTGTGATATTTTTTTTACTCGCATTGAACTAACAACAAAGGCTATTTGTGCTCTAGAAAGGTGTAACAACTGCATAAGTATGCAAAAATACAAAACCACAGAACAAAACTCTCCTGTCCAAAAACATGTGAAGCTCTATATATGTGCAAAAGCACACAGAGCAGGATGAGTGCATGCTGCGTAGGTAAAGGAAATGGAAACCACAAGTATAAGAATGAACATGATTGAAGAGCACAATGAGAAAGTGACAAAAATGAGTGTTCAGTCGAGTGATTTGGATGGTAACTGTAAGGATTAGACTGAATGAATTTATATTTTGAGACCGTCTGTGACATACCTGGCTTGTATTTAAGATGGATTACCTGAGAAAGATGGCTTTGATTCTTTACATGTTGATAGTTTTCATCCTGCATGTGAGCACTGATGCACAAGGTGAGTTCATAGCATATACGTATGATGTCCAAGACAAAACCAACTACTGATGCTGTGATTTTCACGGACTAGTTTTGGTGTAATCAACATTCTATTGAATTTTCTTTGAGTAAAAGTTCAACAAAATGTGGGTATGCAGAAGGTAAATTATTCAGTTAAAAGGTGCATGTGGAACTGCAAACATAGTAAATTCAAATATACTTTACAGAATCAAAGGGCATTTTAGGTGACATAACAAACAACGATGTGTTTAAAACCACATTTTAGTTTAGATTTACAGTTAAATTTCATTAGCAGACATCACTGCAAAAAATGTATTTTATTTGTAATTCTGTACAGTTGGGCTTTTAAAGCTTATGTGCTATTTCAACCTCTGTATGCAGAAAAAAAGTAAAGAGAAAACAATTTGCATCCCTAGAAAGAAATGATCAGTTCCATAGCATTTTAATGATGTTCTAACTGTATATCATTTGCTGCAATGTTTTGTATTTTAGGTCATGCCCTCAAATGTCCTCTCTTGAAAGTTCAGAGAGGGACTGTCCATAAAGCCTTCATAAACAAGACTTTCACGATCTCCTGCAATCTGATGTATTGTGATGACAATAATCAGACAATCAATGTGACATGGACTAAAGTAACCTTAGACAAATGGATTCCAGTATCTGAATCAGATCAAATGTCAACATCACAGAGCTATTCATCATCCGATCCAAATATGTTAACTTCATATTTAACTTTCACAAAAATATCAAAGCATCATGATGGTCTCTACAGATGTGATCTAAAGTCACCAAATTCATCAACAGTTAGCCATCATATTAATGTTTCTGTCTCAGGTATTTTCTCTTTTTTTGTTAACAAATAAGATTATGTAAGGCTGAAGCCATCAGAACAAGATATGGTAATTATATGAACCTGTCACGTGATTTTAAACCATTCTAAAGCAGTTTTTGAACTTTTACAGATAACATCCCGGAAGATGAAAGTAAGAGCAGTTACAAACTCTGACGTGCATGTTCTTCTTAAAGATTTCATACGATTCAATTCATGAAAAAATAACTACTGTATATACATATATATGGTTGCTGTTCAAGCTTAACATTGCTTCTCCTTTTTGCGAATTACACAATTTGTTATTTTCTTACTAGCAATAGAAAGAGACATCACTGACAGCAGCTCTGGTTCATATCAATGGTGGCTGCCGTATCTCTTCATCTGTTTGGTTGCAGTGATTCTGGTTGTTGTAGTAATGCTCATCTTGATCCTGTGTATTAATGCATTTAAAAGTAAGTCATTGTGTCATTTTCCATTATTTTGATATTTAGGTTTTGGCATGACCTTAAATTTGTCCCTTTAATGATCATTGTCAGGTTCAAGAAGAAAGAACACACAGATATCGCAGGTTCAGGTATGTTTTATAAATAACTGATTAGTGCAAAATACATGTACTGTACATTTTTAATTCTTATACTACCAGTTAATGTGCCACTCAGAACTGAATTGACTGCCTTTTAAATTATAATTCAGTTTTTGAATTTGAATTGAGGTAGGCCTATGCAATATGCATAATTGCAGATTTTTATTTTATGAATGTAGCATTCAAATGAAATTGAAATAAATTCAATTTACAATGATTTTTGTATAAATTACCCATAACATTTTAACACATTAAAATTGAAATACAAATGGCATTAACAATTAATGTTTCAAACAAAAAAAAAATCTACATTTATTTGTATTTATTAAATTAACTATAATCATCTTGCATAATTTTCCATTATGTTCTAATTTACCCAAAACAGAATTAAGCAAGAGCATCTTGGGAACCTTAAACAAAACAGTTAAGAAGTGTTCTGTAATATTCTGATGTCAGACTGTTTAATTTTTTTAAATTAAGATTAGGAATATTCTGCATCTAAAAAAAAAAATCTTAAATTCCGGATTTTGCATATCCAAATGTACAATACCATATTAATGATGATCATGTTATGTTTACAGTATACAGCAGCATCTGTCATATCGTCATCAAGGCCCATTGTTCTGAAGCGTGATGAATTTGTCTGTGTCCAGAACTCAGAAGAAACACAGCAGCACTCTCATAACAGCAACGCATGCAATTTAACATTACAACCCGGACAGTCTACATCACACGAGTCAGACTGTAGTGATGATCCTTTGTCTAACAGGAGAGATAGCAGATCAAGTCAGGTTGTATATGCATCTCTGCATCACCTCGCACCAACACCATCATCCACCACATCTCGTCAGACACAGGAGGAGTTTTCAGAGTATGCATCTATCCGGGTCTCCTGATTTCTGTCTGCATAACCAGACAAGGTTAAACAACATTTTCAAGTCTTCAAACTGAAACAGTGAGGCAGTTTTGTGCAACTGTACAGTACTGTTCATCTATTCTCTCTGACAGGAAGCAGGAGATGTATGCATGTTTTCACACTGAGTACAAATCTCCACATGGTTTACTTTCCTCATCACATCACGGAAAATCATTGCTGAGTTCAGTGAGGTTTCTAGAAGTGAAACTCACACCACAAATCATGTGTCTGATGCAACACATCCATATGTTGGAGACTAGTCTAAGTGTTATGCACTAAAACTTAAAAATTAATGTTTCTAAGACTGGAGATAGATAGTGATTATAGTTACTTATATATTAAGTATTTTTGATGTGGACAAATCTATACTGATAATAATGTTTTATAGATATTTTATTAAATCTGTTTCAACTTTTTGTTGGTTTTATGGATTAATTGTCAAAAGTTAATCTCTGCTGCAGGGAGTTAACCTAGGGCCAAATATCATAGGTTTTGTACAGTTAAGGTTGTCTGCTCTGTGTGAGAAAAAATGTTCTTAGGAATGTGTTTACCATTTTAGATGCTATCTCAGTTTGTATAAAGAGTTTGAAGTTCTCCCTAGATACAGAGCCCCAAGTGGAGGACTGTAAGAGCTTGTAGATCTTTTGTTTCAAATGCAGTTTTGATCATAAAGCACAAATATATGGGCGCATTTACATCTTAAACACATGAGGAAATGGTACCTGATGTTTTATATTGTCGGTTTGTTTATCAATGTTGATGCTACAGAAATTGCCTGTGAAGGGACAACAAAAAGTACTAATAAAATGAAAAAGTTAATAGTTACAATAGTAACAGATGTTCATACAATGAACGACTTTTCTTGTGTTTTTGGAGATTTCCAGTTTAGGACCTTTTGAGCCATGCACAAATATTTTAGAGCATATTTTAGAGCAGTCAGTGCAATTTGAGAATGAAATCAATTAAATAAGCGTGTGTGTGTGTGTGTGTGTGTGTGAAAATATTCAGAAGCAACCCCTTTTGTAATCGTTAACATTTAATTACAATTTTTTTTTCTCAGTAACTGTAACGGATTACAGTTACATTTATTTTGTAATTAAGTTATGTAATGCCATTACATATAGGCCTAATAGTTACTCCACAACACTGTGAGGGATGATGGACCATGGCAAGAGGTCCGAGGCAAGATATAGACAAGCCACAGTGAAGCCGATAAGTCAGAGCCAAGGTGGAGCTATGGGCTTTGAAGACCGCCGTGAAGCTTCAAACACTGATGCTGGGGTGGATCTCTGCGTTGATAGGAGTTTCTCTGTGGGCGTGGGTTATGGCTTTATGTTTGTGGAGGGTGTGGGCTCATGCTCATGTGAGTGGCATTGAGTATGCTCCTCCACCTCCACCTCACCCACAGTGAAAGAGAAACCACTCTGTGAGAGCAACAGCTAAACAAAATCCTAAAACCTCCCTCGAGGACCATCAACAAGTTGTTTTCAATTTTCTTTAAATACAACACAGAAAAAGCAAATGCAATTGATCGTGAAACTTATTTGTCTCATTTAACTGGATGTCCTGCTTTTTTGAGCCCTAAGAACAATCTAACAATCACTACGGACATCATTACATGGACATCAATACTCCGATTTTAATACGATTAAGACAATACTCTGATTAAGAGTCTACCATGTAAACAGAGATTTTTGATTACCTTAATCCGGCTAAAGTCATAATCGAAGTAAATACAAATCGAATTAAGACATGTGGAGTATTCCGTTTTTAGTCGCATTATTGAAGTGCAGTACAGACATGTAAACACCTTAATCAAACTATTACCATCGTGTAGGACTTTTCGCCGCATTTTGCGACAGGACACACACACGGCAGTGATCAACCGTTTGCCGGCAAATAAAAGAGCTTCAACACCGCCGTCGTCTGTATGCACGAAAATAATTAACTGCACATGAAACTTTCATAAAATGAAAAATGAAACACCCAAAACTGTATATGGCATCATCACGAAGACGAACTATATTGCTGCGTCCCAATTCGCCTACTTATACTATGCCCTAAAAGTATGTACTCTTTTTGTGAAGAAAAAGTAGGCAAGCTTTGGGACATACTACTTTGTCATAGCTGCTTCTTTAACGGACGCTCTGTTGCTTAGTTACGAGCATCCTGTAACTGTTCAAACTGTCCTGTCAATCATCTTATCACAGTTAACATCATCCACATTTAGTTTAATTTGATTTCCTACCGTATTGGACACATCGCGTGTCTTTCATGCTGAGAACTCTGCTCATGTGTTGCATGATGATGCATTTCAAAGTTAATGACCAAACGTATCATTATAAAAGTTCACAGTGTTGCTGCAGATGCAATATAACGTGGATAACGTTAAATAAATATTTTTTAATCAGGTTAGACATTGATTATTTATCACTCAAATCCCTTTCTCTACCTGTCCGTTGGTCGCGCATATCCGCCATGTTTGTAGTTTTTAAACACTTTTTATGCGTGTTTGTAGTTCTAATCGAATCCTCGTCCACCGCGCAATGTGCTTTTCTGCAGATGAACAGTGAAGATAAAAAAAATGCACTCAGGAAGGCCCTGAGGAGTGAATTCCCTGAAGCAAAGGATGACTTTTTGTTTAGATTTCAGTCTCAAGATGACATGGAAACATTTTTGTCATACTGTGTTGATAAACAAAGCCTGAAGGTCAATGCCATGTTCCTCAATCAGCAATTGTAGTGAAGGGAGGGAATGAATGAATGAATACATTAATGAATAAATGATTTGAAAAAATATATATATTTTTGTGTTTCTTAGATGCAGACATTTGTTAAAGTATGCTGAAATAAGTAAAACATATCTTTAGAAAATTAAATGTAAATGTAAAACACTTATATACACATCTGTATTACACAAATAAAGTGTAGCAAATGTAAACTTTTTTTTTTCTTTTAATTTTACTCAATTGATTTAATTTGTGCACATTTAATCGATTACTCAATTTAATCAATATAATTTAATTGATATATTTTATCAAAAAAGTGTATTTATATCAAGAGAATCACTAGTAAATGACTATTTTCGGTACAGATCAGGTAGTGTGTGTCAACAACACATGAAAGCATTACATAATTATTAATATTATAACAACAGTGTTATTATAACTACTCGAAATTGGCGTAAAATGTTTTTTCTTTCGTTTTAATTTTATTATGCCATACATCAGAACAATACAACGAGAAACATTCAAATGTAAAAGAAAAATAGAAAAAGATGAACAACATTAATATAATGAAACAGTGCCAGAGGACAGTAACAAAATATAATAGACAAAAAATAAAATAAATACAGCTTGAATTCATTTATAAAATGAGAAAAGATTGGTTCGGAGCCTGACCACTTCATTTTATGAGTATGAAACTTCCCCATTAAAATTAACAATTGTATGAAATATGCTTTATCTTTGTCAAATCCATGATCACTGAAGTATATTATTACATCAAATCCACTCAACTGCAAAGAAATGTCCAATATTTTCTTAAAAGAAATTGCCGTAAATTGTTTCGTCATACAGACAGGAAGTAGACGCATTTCCGCACATGCGCAGTACAAATCGTGTTTCCGGTACGGATCGAGTAGTGACATGCATCGATCTGCACTTCGAATTCTAACCGGAAGTAGTAGACTATCCGGGAATCTTTGGCATACCTTTTTAAACATAATATCGAAGCGTCCGAAATCGCATACTGCATAGGTAGGTACTACATTTGAATTTGAACGTACTTCCCGACCGTTAAAAAACTACGTTCTATATAGTATGAATGTGGGTAGTTTTTTTTTTTTTTCTTCTATTTTCATATTTTATTAGGTTCTTTGATAAGGTTACAATACGAAGGCCTACGTAGCAATGTAACTTTTTTTTTTTTTTTTTTTTTTTTTTTTTTTTTTTTTATTAATGCCAAGGCACCAAAGATAAAAGTACAGAAAATATCAACATTATGCACAAAGAGGTGACATTACATGCAAAGCACCATTTCTAGATGTATGTAACAATAAGTAAATAATCCAAAACAAAGCTTTAGCAAAATAAGTTAAAAAGATTAAATAAATTAACTGTTTTAAGAGCTTTAAGATTCTTGGAAGATGAAATAGCTTGGATATACTGTTGAACCTCTTTTTTAAAAACAATAAATAAAGGATTTTGATGAGTGTATTTACTGCGGTGAATATTAAATTTTGCAAGAAGTAATAATAGGTTAATAATAAAATATTCATTAATTTGATCTTTTTGTATGTTAAAGAAGCCAAACAGTACATCCTTGAAAAGCAAAGAGAAACCCTGGAGCACATTGCGATTGATAATATTAGAGAATTCAATCCAAAATAGCTGTGTGTGAGGACAATCCCAGAAGATATGCATATCAGTTTCATCAGGTTCACCACAAAAAGCACAGCTTGTATCTATATCTGATTTGAACCTTTTCAAAAACACTTTAGTTGGGTAAAATCTGTGTAACAATTTGAATGAGATGTCTCTAACCTTGTTAGTTATTATGTATTTCGAAGACAGAGTCCATACTTTTTTCCAATCAATATGATCAACAACATTCTTCCAATAAGACACCACATATGGAGTTGTTACAAGCTCTTTTTGAAAAAGCGATCTAATCTTATAGTTACGTGATGAAGGATGTGACAAAAAGCATAGTTTTCCTACTGGGATTTCAAATGGGTCTAAAGAAATAGGTAAAGTACTGGGTGATCTAACAAAGTCCCTTAAAAGCATGACCACTCCTTTAGGAATAGCATCCATGACAATGGAGAATTCTTTGGGAGTTACTGGAAAATCAAATTTACATAAAAATTCTTCGTAACTTAAAATAAGACCTTCTGAGTTGAATAACTGAGAAACTATCAAAATGTTTTTCTCAAACCAATTACTGAAAAACAAAGATTTTCTCTTATATACAATGTCTTGATTGTTCCAAATGAAATACCGGTGAGGGGAGAAATTGTGCTTAAAGATTAATGACCATGCAAGTAATGACTGTTTATGAAATTTAGATAAATTGTAAGGGATTCTAGCAATATTATAATTACAGATCAATAGGAAAGGGAGACCACCTAATTTGGAAAATAAATAATTGGGGATAAAATTCCAGATTGAGTTTGGATTACACAAAAATTGCCTAATCCAATTAATTTTGAAAGTGTTGTTCAAAGAAGAGAAATCAAGGAAATTCAACCCACCATACTCATATGTGTTCATTATTACAGACTTCTTAACATAATGGATTTTGTTTTTCCAAACAAAATTAAACAGGATTTTATCAACTGATTTACAAACTTTGTTGTCCACATATAGAGAGAGTGCAGCATATGTAAGTCTGGAGATGCCCTCCGCCTTAGCCAGTAGTACTCTGCCTCTCAAGGTCAAGTCTCTCTGCAACCATGCATTAAATCTTCTTTGGGCTTTTATTATAACCGGGTCAAAGTTCAAGGTACATCTTTTATCTTGATTTTTAGTTATCACAATACCTAAGTATGTAATTTCAGATTTAACTGGAATATTAAAAATAGTGGGTGCTGTACAATCTTTAATAGACATTAATTCACATTTACCTATGTTTAGATTAAGACCTGAAGCTTTATAGAAAAGTTTTATATAATTAATTGCTATAGGGATTTGGGAAGCATCTCTTAAAAATAAGGTGGTGTCATCTGCTAATTGACTCATAAATATTTCTCGATCTGCTATACGAATACCCCGAATACCGCTTTCACATACAAATGTTGACAGTAGCTGCACACAAAGAAGAAATAAATAGGGAGAAATGGGACACCCTTGTCTCACTCCTCTGGACAAACTAAACCTTGGTGAAGTGCCATTCTTTAATTTAATCGTAGCACTTCCATTATTGTAAAGGGTTTTAATTACTCTGCAGAACATATCCCCAAAACCAAATTTTTCTAATGAATTAATAATAAATTGGTGCTCTAAGGAATCGAAAGCCTTATAGAAATCTAAGAAAAGAATGAAGCTGTCCTCCTGAATCAAGTCTGAATAATCTAATAAATCAAGAATCAACCTTATATTGTTAACAATGTGTCTTTTGTTCAAAAAACCAGATTGTGTCTCATCTATTACAGAACCCAGTACGTATTTTAATCTTTTAGCAAATATAATAGTTAAAATTTTATAATCACTGTTAAGCAAAGAAACGGGACGCCAATTGTCAATTAAAAGTAAATCTTTTTTAGGTTTCGGAATTAAAGTAATTAAACCTTGAGTGAGAGTCGGGGGGAGAGCCTCATTCTGTATACTTTCTTCAAAAACCTTAAGTAAATGTGGGTAGTATGAATGAAACTCGGACGTACTACATCCGCCATGTTGATATTGTCACGTGACATGCGTCGTCACGACAGCGCAAAAATTTAAAGAGCCCACTCTACTGAACAAACATCAGCAATGTTTATTTGTTATTCTTACCGCTTTCATCAGCGTTTTTGCGTCGGTCAGCTGCTCGCAGATTACCGCTTCGTAGACAGCTTGTAAACCATTTACTAAATATATAGCAAGTAAAATTTACCTCAGAATAAAAGCAGCCAAAGCTGTGAACCTGCTGATTTTGAGTAATTTATTGTAATAAATGAATGCAAATAAAATAAATGATGATAGATATATACACACACACACACCAATTCATTTTATATATATATATATATATATATATATATATATAAACAATACATAATATAAAACAAAACACGATAGCAGTATCATCAGCTATTTATCTAGTAAATTTTACCTCAGAATAAAAAAAAAATAAAGTAGTGTAACTATTTCAATTACTTTACTAAAGTAATGCAACTGATTACATTTGATTACTTCTCTAAATTTCCAATGTTTTCAACTGTTAATCATTTTCAAATAAACCAGACAGGGTTATTTTCACAGTACTCAACACTGATTAGTCCTTCATAACTTGAATTAAGATTATAGTAATTTAATTTAAAAGCACAGCTACCACAAAATAAGACTTACTTTGAGATCATTCTGAGGTTAAATACAGATTTAAAACCATAACAAGAAACAGTTTAGTAACTATTATACTGTTTTTTTAAATCAAATCTTTGCATAGTTATGACAGGAAACACTGGCATCTAACAATGCCTTGGAAAAAAGTTAATCTTAAAAAAAGCATATGCATAAATCCAAATAGTAAATAAAAGTTATAGACTAAGCATGTGTCCTATTGTGTCCTAAACCCCTGAAACATTGGTGTCTCAAATTTTACAGCAGTTGCTGCAATTTATGAAAGGAATCAATTAAATTTGTCTGTGGGTGTGTGTGAAAAAAACTGATGTAACCCCCTTTGTAATTATTAACATTTTCATAAGTAATTTAATTACACATTTTTTATCAGTAGCTGTAACTGATTACAATTACATTTATTTTGTAATTAAATAACGTAATTTAGTTACATGTAACTCCACAACACTGTACATATATACATAAATAATACATTATAGACAGTATGCACACACAGCAGAATCATACTGGGTGCTGTCACTGACCTTCGACATCCCCAACTCCTCTGTGCATGACATTGTGCCCAGAATGAGCAGGGCAGTCTTCAGGATTTTGAGAAGGCTGACTGCTTTCCCCACCGCAGATGACCTGGAGACTGTGGGAGCAGGTTTTAATGTTCTAAGCTGGGTCTCCAACTTTCCATGTGGTAGCTGGAAAAATATATGGCTGTCACATCTGAAGTGAACCACCAGCAAATGAACTGAGCCCTGCCTTTGTGCCAGATGTTGTTGTGTGCCGTGCGGTGCTCCACAACCTCGTCTGTCTTCAGAACAGGGACATTGTTGATCCAGAAGTTGTGAGGATCATGACGATGACCAACCTGAATCCCGAAACACAAAGCCAGCGCAGGAGAGAATGTGTGGGACAATCTGACCACAGGTGTGTCCGCACCAGACAACTGTGTGCCTGGTCTTCCAGAGCATGATTACCTGTAAGACAATTTAACAGGTTAAGACAGCAAATCAGTTCATGTTCTTCTTATATGGCTATTGTTTAAGCTAGTGTAAGTTAGTTAGTGTAAGTAAGAAATATATATATATACTGTATATATAAAATTTATAAACATGAATAAATACACATGTACATATTTAAATGTACACACATGTGTGTGTATTTATATATTGTGACGGGGTGAGGAAGAAATATATATATATATATATATATATATATATAAACATGAATACACATGTTAATATTTAAATGTACACGTGTGTATTTATATATACATATAAATATTCACAGTACACACATTATATAAACTAAATTTTAGATTTCCACTTTTTATCCCCCACTACTTTTTGTTATGCAAATTTAAAGTCCTCATCTTATACACATACAGAGGAAGAGAAATATTTTGATATTTTTTTGAAGTTATATTTATAAAATATTGCTTTAAAATAGGTTTCTCAATGCCACATAATAAGCACTTTGTAACTGACAAAATATAACTACTGTAAACACCTGGCAAATAAATGTAATAAAACTTGCTTTAAAAAAAGCATAAATCAATGAAGATCCTAACATAAATAAATGTAAAGAGAGTGTGTAGTTAAGGTTAATACTCATTTTGTATACTTACTCTATCCCTTTGATTACAGCATTATTCTTTCCAGTGAAGAGGGTTTCATTAGCCTCTCTCTCTCCTGGATGAGAACACGGTTCATCAGTCCCTGTAACATCAACATTACTGATCATTCTTGATCAATCTATCAATGCTACAATGACAAGCTGAGGCACTTATTAACACTATTTTGCTATGTATCCAACAAATTTCTCTCAAAATATCAGCACTGGTAAAAGAAAAATAAATTTGCTTTAATTCCTTTAAGTTTTGTAACTTTATCTCATTAAATTACTAAACGAACCGTCTGTTCAAGGAAAGCAGCGTTAACAAGCTGATGTACTGATGTACTGCATTGGTTAAACATCTTCACAAAATTCACAAAATCGTCTCATCTGTTTACATTGTTTGAACCTTCAATAAGTAACCCGTTCACTTTGTATGATTTTAAACAAGTACAATTTAACCACAATTAACGTTTTTTCTTGAGGTACTTACACTTGAAAACAGCCGCGTCTCCGCCTTCCGCCATTTTCGAATATGACGCCTCCTCTCCCGCGGCATCATGGGATAGTAAAGTGTCCATCTTATGCCTACTACAGAATTCGGGCGGAAGTAGTAGGTCATCCGGGTATTCTCGCCTACTGTTTTTCGAATACTATGAATTCGGACATACTACTCACCTCGCATACTGTCTTTCACATACTATATAGTAGGGAAGTATGCGATTTCGGACGTACTATGATTTGGGACATACTAATTCTATTTTCGAATACTATTTAGGATGGATAGTATGCGAATTGGGACGCAGCATATGTTTATACCTGAAATTCTTGAGGGGACGTCAGATGGCGTCGCGTGGTGATGTAATGACGCATGCCATTAATCGATCTATGTACTATAACATGTAAAACGGGAACATGAAAGGATTATTCTAAAAGCGACTCATGTAAACACCTTAATCATAATATTGTCTTATTCAGAATAAGGTAAATAATTAGATTACTGATGTCCATGTAAACGTAGTCACTCTGTCAACGCATCCCTTGACAGAACTGAAAATCAATTAAAACCATTGACGCATAAACTACTTAGACTAGTTTTTAAAGTTAATCTAATTTTCTACTTTTAGACTAATCTTAACTTTTTTAATGTCAGTTACAATAAAAAAAATAAATTGCTCTTAATTAATTTCGACTAACTGGCCAACTGTTAGTTATAGTGTCTGGCTGTGTTCGAAATGGCATACTTGCTTACTGCTTACTGCCCAGTACACAGTGCATACTGCCTACTATTTTTTAATGAATAGTGTGTGAAACAGTATACAATTAGCAACAAATGTTTCCGAGTAGTATGCTTAATTGTCACATGACAAACACAAACATTAATTCAGCACAGCTGTGAAGGTTGTTACCTTACAAACAAATGTGCTAACTATTCTTTTACAAAGGCTTGTTAATAAGGCTTCATATTAGTAAACAATGCTATATTGCCCAATTGAACTCATTTCATAATTGAAGAACTTTACATAGGCTATTGGACTGAACTGAATGAGCTGTCTTTAAATGAACTATGATATTTTTGGCAGTTACACTAATTGGAAAGAGTGATATATTCTTACACTAAGTGCAAATAATGATAAATTCGGTTTACACTAAAATAGCAGCATTTTCTTTAGCAACAGGTGTGTAAATAGTAGTTAGGTGGCAGATGTTTATACTTCAGTACTGTACATTATAAAACATTTAATTTGATGAACGCCACTTTATTGGGACAAAAACCTACCTACCTAGCTAAGCACACTGTATTATTAATGAGGCGTTTAATCTCCACTTTTCAAATATTTACTTAATTTTTTTATTGAAAATAAATGCCTTTCTGATCTGGTATGTGATGGAAAAAGGAGTTGCACGAGTTTGACAAAAGCCAGAATCGAACTCGGATCGCTCACATCAATAATACACATCTCATGTGTTCTACTCGCTGCGCCACTGACTCTACAGAAATACACGTGTCTTTTGCAGTGCTGTTTATAGGCATTGGTGAGCGGAGTTTATGTAAATAACCGCTGCTAACAAATTGGTCTATTTGTCCTTAGAGTAAATACATTCCATTTCTTTTTACAGCTGCTTGACAGCGGAATTAAATTATGTTTGCTTAATTGAAATATTAAGTTTATTTATACATTTTATTTATATATTATTCTACTGCAGTATTAATATTATTATGTAATATATTTGAAACAATGTATAAAGCGCTATAGAGATAAAGGTGACGTCATTTGACTTGATCAGAAAAGTGCCGTAGAGATTAAAGTACAATTTATGTACAACAAATGACATTGTTTTTAGATGCACAGTGATAGTTTGTAGTTTACATGTATATGTATATACCTACATATACAAGTGTAACATTTATAATTACTATTCCCCGCCTCCAGTTCAGTTGCGCTTGAAGCGTGGAGCGCGTTGAGTTCTGGGAAACAGTATCCCACGCAGTGTCCTCAGATGCATACATCACATTTCAGCAAATGTAGCAGGTAATCCGGGCATTCCATGCATACAGAAAATTCACATACTATTCACAGTATTCACACAGCATACTGCAATATAGTAGGAGTTGTATGATAGTATGCCATTCCGAACACAGCTTCTGTACTGATTTCAGTGTACTTGAGTTATATTTAGCAAATTCTGGCAAATATAGTAGGTCATCCTGGTATTTCATACATACAGAAAATTTGCATACTATGCGCAGCATACATACTGCATGCTGCAGAAATAGTAAGAGTAGTATGATAGTATGGCATTTTGAACACAGCCTCTGTGTTTATGCAGCTGTCCCCAGGAGATGGAGCTATTGAGAGTCTAATAAGAGTAACCAGTCTGAAGTTCTTTGCAACATATTGACATGATACTGAAGGTTTAAAGAATACTTTCATTGTTTAACAAAACTGTGTTCATATATGACTGTACACAGAGGTTGACTGTATCTTTGAATAAATAGCATTCTATTTACACTTTGTGAAATTATTGATCATTCTACTTACATATAATATCAGGCCTACTTACAGCCATCTTAGAAATAAAGGTAAGCTGTCGCTGATGCAGTACCTTTTCTTTTAGGTACTAATATGTACTTTTAAGTTATCAATATCCACCCTTTTGGTACAAGGATGTATCTTTTGAAAATATAACAAAATTTATATAAATGGAAATATAGAAAGAAATGTGAAATGCTGTTTGTACTTGTGTACCTCGTAATAAGAACACCTTAAAATAAAGTTAATAAATAAATCATGACCAAAACAAACCAAATAAATCAGTTTAATAAATGCATGTGTAATGTACACATAATGAAAAAAGGCTGAAGCCCTGGAATCTAGCTAGACCACTGGCCCTTCATACAGCAGTGTGGAAAAGGCCTATCACTGGGTTACACTGCCAAGCATTTATGGAGAGAAAAAAAGTCAGGACAGAAAGTGTGCATGTCAAATTAGAATTAAATTATCAGAGTTATTAATATGTTTAAAGAATTTTGACATTCATGCAATGAATTCTAAAAAAAGATTGTGAGATCTGAGCTGGAACCACACATGGCAACAGGGTTAGATTTAGGGGTGGACGAATGTCTCATAAGAAATCACCAGCTCATAAAATACTTACATATTCTAGTTTTGCTTTGTGTATTCCTCAAATGTAATATAACTGCATTAAGTACACTACCAGTCAAAAGATTTTGAACAATAAGAATTTTAATATATTTTTGAAGAATTCTCTTCTGCTCATCAAGCTTGCACTTATTTGATCCAAAATATAGCAAAAACAGTAATATTGTGAAATACAGTATGTTTATTATTTAAAATAACTGCTTTCTATTTGAATATATTTTAAAATGTAATTTATTCAAAAAAATGAAAAAGACGACAATCATGTCCAAAATCATGTGAAGCTCACTACATGTGCAAAAGCCCACACAGAGAACACTGAGTGCATGTCACGTACATCAAGAGAATAGAAACCACAACTACTGAAGCACAATGTTCAGTCGTGTGATTTGGGTGGTGACTGTTAGGATTAGACTGGATTCATTTATATTTTGAGAACATCTGTTGTGTCCCTGGCTTGTATTTAAGATGAATTGGCTATATTTGAGGAAGACGACTTTGTTCCTCGCTTTCATCCTGCATGTGAGCGCTGATGCACAAGGTGAGTTATAGCATGCATGATGTCCAAGACATCAACTATTGATGCTGTGATATTCATTGACCAGCTCTGGCATAATCAAATACATTAGATTTTATTTATTTGATTTCTATTGAATTTGATTTTAGTACAAGTTTATACTGAACCAAAACTGTTCAGTTCTATAGCATTGTCTCATTTAAACATAATTATTATTTATTATTTTCAAAATCATTACTGTTTACTGTTATCATTGTGTTCATACATTTGCTGCAATGTTTTGTATTTTAGGTCATGCCTCCACATGTCCTCTCTTGAAAGTTCAGAGAGGGACTGTCCATAAAGCCTTCATAAACAAGACTTTCACGATCTCCTGCAATCTGCGTATTGTGATGATCAGACAATCAGTGAATGGACAAAGTAACCTAGACAGATGGTTCCAGTATTATCAGATCAAATGTCAACATCACAGAGCTATTCATCATCCGATCCAAATATGTTAACTTCATATTTAACTTTCACAAAAATATCAAAGCATCATGATGGTTTAAATGTGATCTGAAGTTATCAAATTCTAAAGTTAGCATCATATTAATGTTTTTCTCAGGTATTTTCTCTTTTTATGTTAACAAATAAGATTTGTAAAGCTGAGCCATAACAAGATATGGTAATTATATGAACCCGGATTTTAAACCATTCTAAAGATTTTTGAACTTTTACAGTAACATCCCGAGATGAAAGTAAGAGCAGTTACAAACTCTGACGTGCATGTTCTTCTTAAAGATTTCATACGATTCAATTCATGAAAAAATAACTACTGTATATACATATATATGGTTGCTGTTCAAGCTTAACATTGCTTCTCCTTTTTGCGAATTACACAATTTGTTATTTTCTTACTAGCAATAGAAAGAGACATCACTGACAGCAGCTCTGGTTCATATCAATGGTGGCTGCCGTATCTCTTCATCTGTTTGGTTGCAGTGATTATGGTTGTTGTAGTAATGCTCATCTTGATCCTGTGTATTAATGCATTTAAAAGTAAGTCATTGTGTCATTTTCCATTATTTTGATATTTAGGTTTTGGCATGACCTTAAATTTGTCCCTTTAATGATCATTGTCAGGTTCAAGAAGAAAGAACACACAGAGATCGCAGGTTCAGGTATGTTTTTAACTCTTGTGTACTGTGCCATTCCCAACTGAACTGAATGCCTTGTCAGTAATGTCAGTAAACATGGTACATTAAAATCATATTAAAATGTTAATAATAAATTCATGAATAATTAATTAGAAAGAAATTGAAATGTTACAAGGTCCAAGGTTATGTAGAGATACATAACAATATATAAATACAATAAATGCAATATATATATTTTTATTTCCAGAGCATACATTGTTGATAAAACATCAGAGATATCACTTCTGCCTCATCTTCTATAACAGCTTCAGCTTAAAGGTTCCATACAGCAATCTCTTTCACAAACCAATGAATGACAGAATAAATATATTCTATAGTGCTGAGAGTGTTGTAAGTGCTGTAAGAGTAGTTATTAATAACACACACATTATAATAAATGTCAATATAATCAAAATCAGTAACTCATTATATTGACCATGCATACAGTACACAGATCTGAAGCATGATGAATGTCTGTGCGCAGTACTCTGTGTTTCATGACCACACATCCAGATTTATATTAGCACCTGAACAGTCTGCACTGCATGTGTTAGATGGGGATCTTTATCCTGCATGAGAGATGAGCCAGGTTGTATATGCTAGACTGCAGCCAATATTTTATGACAGATTTTCAATATCATGGCTTAAAAATTACTCACAGATTAGATAAAATCAAACTAATCTTATGCAGATTAAATTTAAAAAAAGTTAAAAATCTTTTTTGTTTGTTTGTTTTTGGTTATGGTATAAATAGAAAAACTAAAAGTTGGAATACACGTCATGACTTTGCCCTGTCGGCAGTCGTATTTGACAAAGTTGGATTTAGCAGAAAACTGCAGCACATAAATATATTAACTCTGATTAGACTTGAGATATGACTTCTGCCTCATCTTCTACCAGCTTCAGCTTAAAGGTCCCAGGCAACAATCTCATTTACAAACCAATGGATGTCAAAATAAATGTACAGAATAAATACGAGTAGTTATTAATAATACACACAAATTATCATAAATGTCAATACAATCGAAATCTGTACTTCATTATACTGACCATGGTGGCAGATCCCTTAAAACCCTCAAGCCTTAGGTTTTGACCGAGAGATCGACTCTACTCATATCTATATTTCCAGCAGAATAGTTAGTAGTTAACTAACCCCAAAGTCAGAGTTAAACAATATGAAGTGGCTTAAAAGTACCTTAAACAGAACGTAGTTTATAGATATATATATATAATATTTTATTGTCTATTTTTAAAAAATGCAATTGATTAAATTCCTTCTGTCATTTTGATTCAGATTCCAGGTCATAAATTGTAAAGAGCCAATTCCTAAATTTTGAACTTTGCCCAAACATGTCTATTACACTAACATTTGTCTTTCGTGTGTTTATAGTATACAGATCTTCTGAAGCGTGATGAATATGTCTGTGTGCAGTACTCAGAAGATATAATGTGGCCCTATCATGACCACACATCCGGCTGAACATTAGCACCTGAACAGTCTGCACTGAATGTGTTAGATGGGGGTGATGATACTCTATCCTGCATGAGTGATGACTGCTTAAGCCAAGTTATAGTATAGAGTATATGTGTCTATCGCTTCACACCAACACCAATGTACCCGCTGACCTGAAGCTTTATGTAATTTTGCAAGAATATATATTTTTCTTGTAGTTGATCATCCATTGATATTTTTGAAAAATGTACAATAAAAGTTTTTTCGAAGGCTTATATTTAAGAGTGACTCATTTTCCATATTGCTTGGAGCTTGATCACATCTATTATGAGTTCAGACAAATGAAAACTTACATGTCATGACTGTTGCATTTGATATTCTCCAGATATGCCATATACCAGGATAATTAATTATGAAATGCATTGACATTCTACATAATGATGTTTCACTTTAGCTTGATTCACCCTAATATAACACTTAATAAAAACCAGTAGATGGAGCCATGCCTCTAAATATTGATATTGTCTACCGAGAATAACCACTTGACTAGAATTTTAATATAAATGCATTGCATCTTTAAATAAATACAGTTGTCTAGTTTTTGTCCATGAGCACTTTATAAGACAAGCCTTAGGGAAACATATAGTGAAGTGGATACTCTGTGTGAATACTTATATGGTTACAATTGTATCACCACATCCTTTTGTATTGATTGCAAAGCTATAGCCAATATTTTATTAAGACTTTGAATATCATGGCTCAAAAATTACTCACAGATTAGATCTGATTAAATTAATCTTATGCACATTAAGACTTACATTAATAAAAATACTTAGTACAAAATTAATACTGTGACATCTATTCATTTTTGCCCTTAACGATTCAAAAGCAGCAATAAACCATTGGAATAAACTTCTACATGACAAAGCACGTTGTACAGCCCATACATGTCATTTAATTGAACAGAATTTGATATAATAGATCATAATAGATTCAATAATATCAAAGCATGGACACCTTTGCTTATTGGTGCAGAAAAGCACTATATACTTGTATACAAGTCAATATCATTTACAATTTCCAGCTTGAAGCACACAATAAATACAGCATCCATATATTACACTAGGAAAACAACTTTATTTCATATTTTACTGAATAGAAAGAACTAATTCATTCAAGTGTGGCCTATGCTCTCACATCCTCAGGTATATGACGAATCATTTAACATGCATAGGACAAAAAACAACTTTGACTTTTTATCAGTTGTTATCATTACACTGGATTGCACATGTGCATTAACACAAAGATCTAAGCAACATGATTTCCCAGTAATGAAAGCAGCTGATCCACAGTATCTATCAGCCATTTAATTCCACACCAGACTGCAGATAATGCATTTCCACTGATATAGTGAATGCTTTGACAAGCTGGTTTCCCACCATTGCTCTGGGACAGAAGAACTTAAACTGAATTGTTCTAGTTAGTCTCTATATCTAGTTCAGTCTGCCTAATCATTAAACATTAAAAAAGAATGAGCTAAAAGATATTTGATGATTTCCTATAGTATCCAAAGTCTAGAGTGAAAAACAACTGTGTAGTGCTCAGTCTACCTCGCTGGACTTACATCCACCATAAAAATTAAGGGACAGAGCAAAATCAAGATTATAAACTATAAAGGAATGTATTTGATCATAATATAAGTGTCAGAAATCCAAAAAGATATAATAGAATGTTTTTTTCTTCAATAGATTTTAATTATTCACAATGATTATTAAATAATGAAGTTTTCCTACACTTTCTTTGAGTGAACAGCTAGTTTGTTGTTGTTGTTTTTCATAGAATTCAAGAAGTTAAGAAGTTTTGAGATGTTTTATTGTCCTTTTACATTTAGGGCTTCAAATGGGTATTACAACATATACATACTAAGTTTAATCTCCCCTCTGAATCAAGATAAAATGCCTTCTGCAACCTTCATATTAGTGATAGATTTACAAATTCTTCCAAATGTAGCGTCTTTCCTCATGTAGACACGTGTCACTGGTTTCTTTGGCTGGAAAAGCAGGGAACACTATGACAGGAGAATTTCATCTTCAGCATATCCGTATTGTAAAGAGAACTGAAGCTTGTCATCTACCTCAATCAAAATGATTTACTCTGTGGAAACAAGACCGAACACGTAACTGTAACATCAAGTATTTAAAGCACACAACAAATAAAAACGTGAATGATTTCTCATATCAGTAGATCAGATCTGAAGAAGGAAGTACAGGTCATCACAGTTCTGCAGAAATAGGTCACAGGAAGAGGCTTAGACGCCTACATTAACTGTCTGTCTCTCTCTCTGCTCGGCCTCTTCTTGATACCTGATGCTCTTCAGGCTCTGCTCATGTAGAACATGTGAACAACACAAGCATACACAAAAAAATCATGTTTCATTTACTGCAGATCATGCACTCATATGATACAATTACACTTTTTCTGTAATGATGTAAGTAAAACTGAAAAAAAAACTTATTTTCTTCCAAAGGGAAAAAAAGTAAATAAGCAGTTTTGTTTTAAAATGACAACATGAAAGAGATCATTTTGTTGCAGTGCATTATGAAAGTCATAGAAAAGGAAAATATATCACAACCTCTAGACTTTATGTCAGGGTCAATTTGACCATTATGACACCACTAAATATTTTTTTTTTAATAGGCCACTTAAGAACAGTGAAGTTGCTTATTTCCTTGGAGCTATTCTCACAGTCTATGAGACCAAGGTTGTTAATTATTATACTTTCAAAACTGTACCTCCTTCTTAGAGCACAAGCTGTGAATGTGAATGTGTCATGACAGCTGCCTGACAGAGCTAAGATGTCAAACCTTGCGTGGTGAGGCTTAAATGGGTTAGCTTGATGATGACAGTCTTTAAATATTTGTATATGACTTTGTGTGATTTTGATGTAACATTTTGCTCAGCTGTTCTGGATTGTTCTTGTTCATTTTTTGGATTGCTTTCTAAATACTCACCATCCTTGCGCAGGACACACTTCCACAAACAGAAACAGAGGCAGAGGACTAGAAGAAACGCTACAGTAGTCACAGAGATCAGGATAGCGAGCGCAGTGCCAACTGGTGAGAGAAACAGAGAAAACCATAGATATGAACACAGAGCATTTCTTACCTTTTCAACTTTGGAATGTCTTCTGAATATTTGATCATTGGATGCTTCTTCAACTTTGGGCACTGTTGATGTTATGATTTTTATAACTTTTTTTCTTCAGGTTATATGAAGGCATTGGGGTCATATAAATAATTGAATCATATTTGTACCATGCTTGCATCAATTATTTTTGACATTTTTGAACACCATACAATTTTTATTCATTTTGATTCCAGTTTAGTTATTTTAGTCAAGTTAAACTAAATTAAAATGAGAAATGGAAATTTGACTTTATTTAATTTAAAGTTATTTTATTTTAAGTAATGAGAATTTTATTTTTTTATGGTTTTAGATTTAGTTTTAGGTGACTACTGTGTAATAACCCTGGTCCCAAACTCAACCAATCTTAAAATATGTAAATATGAAGAAGAATTTTACTACATTGTAAAAAAGAAAAATAATAATTTTTAACAAAATGCTGAACAAGAAAATACATTGTATTGCGCATCATTTCTGTCAAATTGTAAAAGTATTAAAATATGATTTACTAGTTCTGTGTATTTAAGATACAGTGCGTGCTTACTATGAAATTAGCCTTAGCAAGACAAAGTCTGCCCGTTTATTCAAAAAACACTGAGGATTTTGAGATGGTGGAAAATGACTCCATTCTCCAGTGATTCATGCGTGTCCACTGAACAAATAAACTAGTCTGTGAAGAGAGTGTGAAAAGTTCACCCTCCATCTGGGTTATTTTCTAAAATTCCACAGGGCCAAAGTGCCCATAGTTGAAGAAACACTGTTACTGCTATGACAACAATTTCTCTAGATTCAAATAGAGATAAGGACAAATTAAACAGGGAACATTTGTGTAAGTAACTCTACATTACATACAGAGACAAACAAAATCCAAGGAACGCATTTAATGCATTTAAACACTGCTATACTGTATAATAATGCTGCATGCTATGACAGGCCTTTATCAGGCCGCACAGCCCTTTGTGATCACAATCTCTCTGCTCCCTTTCCATCCTTTACAAAAACTATATTTGGCTTTAAAGATTAGTTTTCCTGAGAGTCGGTCTGCATTCTGTTAGAGAATGTAGAGATGAACATAGAGCGAGGGCCAGGAAAAACACTGAATGATGAGCCCAAAAACCTGACATACCAGAGCTGCTCTGCATGTCACGCTGTAAACCACAGTTCATACATAACACTGAAATTACAACCATACAAGAATTAGACATGCAATGAGAGAAGTATGAGATGGAGACGGTGGTGGATTTATCCAAATTTCATATTTCACTGTAACTTGGTTTGGTTTTACCAAGCATCTCAATGATAATTACTGTATGACAAATATATCACACCTAGGACAAGATCACATTTCATACATTTTGTTAAATCATGATAATTTTCTCCCTTTGGTCCACTTGTAATGATAGTAAAGGGCTTCCTGAAACACAACCATTGAAATCCATTTAAATGAACTCAATCTCTCTGATAATTCAGATTAAACATGTTTCTTGCTGTGCCTTTAAGACTCTCTCTATAGTTGAACTTTATCATTTCTCATTCTGGTGTCAGAATAATAATAAAGTTTACTTGAAAAAAAATGTGTTACACCATTTAATTGCATTACTTAGTTAGTCTTTATGGAAAGTAATGCATTACGTTGCTTTAGCGTTACTTTTTATCACATGGGCTTGGCTTATTGGTTTTTTAATAACAAAAAAGACAAAAGTTCTATTTTACAACTATAAAGGTCCATTCACAGCTAAAGTAAAATTAATAAGCCTCGGGCTGAAGGAGGTACCTCTGCACCTCACTACAAATATCTCTCAACATGGGGACAGGAGAGGTGTCAGTGAACTATTTTAGATAGACAGTGTCTATTTTAGAACAAGCCATTGTTTTCTCTGGATGGTATTTTTTAAGCTACAGTAGGTTTTCACAATGCACAATGAACCCATTTACCTCAAACCAATCAAGGAAAAAGTTACATTATTTTATTCAATATAAACCTTTTTAATCAAAGTGCATAACAAAATAGTTCACACTTACTTTTAGTGTTCATGGAAACAGCAATGGCAGTCTCCAGTCCTTTATGATGAACGAGACATTTGACAGAGACATCCTTCAGGAGTCCAGCCTGGATGGTCAAGGTGCTGATGACCAGAGTCGTCCCGTCACTCTGCTGGATGGAGGTGGTCACAGGTGGACCAATGGTCCGGTTATTCCCCTCCACGTTCCACACTATTTCAGCCTGTGGCCGGGCCACGGCGGTACAGTTAGCCTCGATCACTCCCGGAGACGTGGTCTTGTAGCTTACTTGAGGTTTGGGCAGGACTGTAAATGATACAGTATATAGGTTGTTTGGGTGTGGAACATGTTATTAAGTCAGAAAAAGCAGCTACATGTGAATGTCCATCAGTGGAGGCAGATGATTTGGCCAGAGTGTCAGGGTCATAACTACCATAGACAATAATTAGAAATGGCCAAATTGCCCCCCCCCCAATATTTGATATTCTTAATGCTGCTTTGTTTGTTGTAGAATGACAAAAAGTTTTAAAACTGACATTTTTAGGCTTGTCTGCCTCAGCAGTCTAAAAGTGATCATTAACGATCGAGACCAAACAAATCAAAGGAGGTGGGATTTACTGTTCACAGAAGTCAAGCATGAATTACTGTGCTGCACTTCAGTTGAAAGGGTTGAATAATATTCAACAACTGTTTTATAATAGAAATGTTAAATTATAATTTCATGTTTTTGACATATTAGGCATATGAATAAGAGTGAATGTGTGCATATTTTAAAATAAAAATGTTATTTGCAAAGTGATTACTTCTTACGATCCTCTTCTTTTTTCATTACTTTATTCCATTAAATCCATTTAAATCCTTTAATTATTATTTAATTCCTTTATATACAACTAAACTCCCCTCCCTCTTCCTTCAAAAACAAATTGTCCCCCTCAGCCCCTGATGTTAAAAACATGGCCCTGACAGCATTCACCAGCAAGAGCCATTGATTGGAGCCATGCTAACCAGCCAAACTTTGACCTCTTGATCCCAACACATAATCATGCATTGACTCTACTGAATGATATCCACTTGTGTTGGCTTGAAAAGCAAGAGTTGGCTTTGTAAATCAACAGATCTGCATGCCATCTCTGAGTGTTTGCAGCCCACATATTTTCGTCAGTAGTTCAAAGCTACAGAGATGCCCATTCAAACCACAGCATTGGCCCAAAAAGAGGTATACACTTGGCATTCCTACAGAGAACAAGCATTTCACATTCTTACAAAACCATGACCCCTACAGAACAATTCAAGATTGCTATGAATAACAGATGAGCGAATATGATTAAACAAAATGCTGACCTAATAAATGTTGTTTTGGGCCCCAGTGACTTCCTTGTATGAACAAAACATAAAAAAATACAGTGATACAGGTTTGGAACAACATGAGGCTGGGCAAATAATGACAGAATTTTCATTTTGAGGTAAACTATCCCCCAGTATGAACTGGAGGCTGCATCCTAGTTTGAACAAATGAAACAGTACAGAACACCAAGGCACGAAGTGAACATCAATCTGAGAGAGACAAGGCAGGAGAACGAGAGCAGCACATAGAGAGAAGCACTGTGTTAGTGGAACAGTGACACAGTCATTCACTCTGGCCACAGTCTGAATAAATCATAGATCTCACAGTCTCACCCTCCTACAATCAGTTTCTTTCAAATCACTCTCTCTCTGTCTGTTGTCCTCATTTTCTCCAGGCCTGTGTGTGTTTAGCCTTGTCCTTCCCTCTCTACCACTCTGTGCTACAGCACTACCAGCTGCATACACTGTACTAGATTTATGTTTCACTCTAGAGTCTAAAAATCAGCAATCACTATATAAAAATATATATATTTGCATATGGTTAAATGTCTGTTGGAGGGCCATTAAAATAAAGTGTTAGCAGATATTAAGCAGACAGTCTACTAATACTCTAATGACTTGTTGACTTGTTGACATGTAATCGCAAAGTTACTTAATGTCTAAAGTGGACTATTGAAAAAAATTTATTTGTTTCATCATATATTTTGAATTCAAAATAGCAAAATTTGGCAAAGAAGTTGAGTAGTTGCGTCACTGGATATCAGGCAACTGTTGGTCATTTAGCATTGCTATCATAAAACTTTCATACCATTAAAACTTAAGTGTTGCGCTGGAATTCTTGTTTTATGTGTAAACAGTAAATGTTACCTTCTTTTTTTTTTTTTTGGTTGGTTGGTTGGTTTCAATCATTCGACAAGCCACTGACCACTGAGGCAGACCAACCAAAAAATATAACTTTTAAAACTTTACATCATCCTAACAACAAACAGAACAAGCATCAGGTATATCAAATATTGGCCCTGAATATCATCATCAGCCAACTTGACAAATATCAACATCATCCAGCTTATCAAGATTTCACTGCAACTGTGGACTAAAGCCTTGAGGGACTTACCAAATATAGTGAGGCAGCTTCTAGCGCTCTTAGTGCCGTCTGGATACGTGTGGAACTCACAGGTGTAGCAGGCCTCATCTTCAGCTCGGACCGGCCATAACGTGAGCTGCGTGTCAGACAGGGAAGGGCTCAGGCTCGCGCGGTCCACAAACTCTTCTTCAATTACTGGGTCACTCTGCTTTGCAAAAGATGCAACTTCACGGGATTCTGCTTTATTCACAATCTTCTTCCATAGCACCTGCTTGACTTTCTCCGGCAGACCGTACCGACAGGCCAGAGAGGCTTGTTTACCACCCACTGCAGTCTTATTGCCCTCTGAGATCACCGATGCTGTAAAACAATGAAAATACGTCTCTACAGTAGCATGCAACTTAAATACATAATTATAAATACATTATATACAGTGTAGTGTATTTTAAACTATATACATGTAATCTGTTACATATACATACTTATAAAGACATTATATACAGTATAGTGTTTTTTTAAACTATATATACATAATTTGTTACTTAATAGCATACTACATGCACTCTTTAAAAAGGGGTTTTTGCAGCAATGCCATAGAAGAACCACTTGAGTTTCCCAAAGAACCTTTCAGTGAACAGATTTTAAAGGAACCATTTTTTCCTAGTGTGAAGAACATTTTTATAATCTGAAGAACTTTTTTCCACTATAAAGAACCTTTTGTCCAATTGAAAGATTCAATAGAAACCAATAAAGAATCTTAATTTTTAAGGGTGTATGTCACTAGACAAACTATTTTGTTTCTGCATTTAACAAAAGGAGAAACAGGCTTTGGGAGTGGAGTTAAAAAGAGGTCTCAGTGAGACCAGGATGAGATAGATTGAGTATTTTCACTGTCAAGACATAACAATAGCAGTCTAAGGAGCATTCAGAATACAATCCCCATGTGATTAATGATGTATTAAAGAGAGGGAAGGACAGTAGTCTCCACCGCATCATTCCTAGAAATGACTGGCAGGTGCACAGAAACTATGAGATGTTGAGACCAGCTGGATCTTTGCCTGACCAAGCAGCTGTTTCTTATCTACATTCACATTCTCTTCCAGAATCCACAACGCAAATACGCAACATCCAAAACCACAACTATGCTGATGTGTTTTATTGTTCCCACAGCCTTAATTTATAAGAGCCAAAGAACAGAACCTGATGATATGTGAGTTGTTATCAGTGTTTCAAAGCATATCTAAAAAAAAAAAAATAAGTATTCATTAAAGTAAGTAATGCAGGTTCATTTAGAAATCAGCAATATCACATAAGCTAGAGTGCAGCTGCTGAATATCCTCCTGCTGCCTTGTGCTCTGGCAGATCACAGGTGTGCTGATATTCCCCAAGTATATATCGCTGCAGCCCTGAGACCTCCAAGCAAGTGAAGCTTATGCCACAATAGGTAGAGACCCTCAAGTTTACGGGTAGGCTTAGGTATGGACCTTCTGTACAACCCATTTGAAGCTATGTCCTGTATGGGCTGCAGCGATACCTGTCTCTGATCTTCTTGACTAACCTATATTTTTTAGATGCAATATTGCCATTTATTTAGCCTGTTTCTGCTCAGCAAAAGAAAATAGCCACAGAAGAACCTTGGGCATTGCGCATCTCCAAAAGTTCATGAATGATTCCTTAATTTTGCGTGTGACAAATGAATGAAAGACCAGGAATTTGGGAGCTGAACTACTAATTTATTTTTCTCATAGTTTAACTTGGGTGCAATATAATGATGCTCTAAGTCAGAATATGATCAAAATATGAAGGTTACAAATGTGAATGTGTTTGAATATGGCGATTGAAACACATTATTTTAATTTAACTCGGCTCAAATAAACTAAGTGACAGAAATGAAGATGAATAAAATGTTGTTGAACAAGATTCAAAAATACAGTATCTGATCTTCCCATCACTGCATGGTAGTGTTGTTTTGTTCCTAAATGAATCAGTGTATCAGTGAATCAGTGGAAAAACAGTTCATTTTACAATGATTGCCCAGAGAGCACCGTCATCTTGAATGGCAGCAGAGACTGACCCCAGAAGGGAAGAAATTGTTGAATAAATCATTATTTTTGTTTTCTATGCACACAAAAAAGTATTCTTGTAGCTTCATAATATTACAGTTGAATCACTGATGTCATGGACTATTTTAACGATGTCCTTACAACGTTTCAGGGCCTTGAAAGTGGTAGTTCCGTAACTGTCTATGCAGGGTCAGAAAGCTCTCGGATTTCATAAAAAATATTTTACTTTGTGTTCCGAAGTTGAACGAAGGTCTTACGGGTTTGGAACGACATGAGGTTGAGTAATTAATGACAGAACTTTAATTTTGGGGTGAACTGTCCCTTTAAATTAAAACACGGATACTGATTCATTCTTGAGTGAATCAGCATTTTTAAGGAATCAGTTGTGTGACTCCTCCATGATTACTCATGACGACTTGTCACAACCTACCATAAACTGCACAGTCTTAATGCACAGACGGACAGCATGGAACAAAAACGTGATATAAGCAATTAAAAATTCCCAGTGTTGCTGTAAAGCATGGATGCTCGCAGTCAAATGGAAGTCATGTAGATGCATCCTACATCTTAGCAAATACATCTTGTCCAAGACTCACCTGTGACAGTAAGGCAAGTTTGTCCTTCCCTTGAGCCTTTGGGATAAAGATCAAAGATGCAAGTGTAGCAGCCCTCATCCCTGTAGCTGACCCGTTTGATGGTGATAGCACTGGCATCTCGTGGTGAAGAAGCTAGCTCCACATGCTGCTGTCCGCTCACACTGTCTTTTTCACCAGGCTGGTAAGTGATTAACGTCTGGTTCTGCACATCCAGCCAGCGGATCTGATGAACCGATTCTCCTCTGCCCTTGACAAGCGTACAGCTCAGAGTGAAGGGCTGCTCAACCGGGGCCTCCACGCGTATCGGAGCTGAAACCCTGCCTGAGACACAGCAATACTGAAACCAACCGAAGCACACCACTTACACACAGAACAACAGATTACTACAATCACACACCTTGTAGTCTGGACACCATTACCAAAGACACACAGATCTGTAGACATCTTGGCAAGGAGACCACAAACATTTTAGCCTAGTGGAAAGGAAACAAAGCATTTCAGTAACTATTGCACCTAATGATAAGATATAGCTTTAAAATTAGAAGTCCACAGTTTTATCTATCTTTAAGAAGTTTGTACCCTTTATATTGAGAGGGCATTTAACGGTCCAGCTCAGTCTTGTGGGATGAAAATGAAGACAATGATTTCTGTCAGTTAGGGATGTTTCCAACATCTTACTGAAGGGCTGCCATCTGTGTTTACATAGTACAGACACAAATACATTATATAAAACATACATATATATACTGTATATATATATATACACACACACACACTCAAATACATAAAATGAGTTTGTAAAGAATCATAAATTGTGCTTGTATATGATTTTCTTTACCAAACTAAATTTTTATCTGGATTGGATAGTGAAAGAAAAGCAGTCAACACGTGTCCAGTATCAAGCTAAATACAATATAAAACTTCTCCATTTGTATTATTTCATAGTTTTGATGACTTCACTATTTTTCCAAAATAATAAAGAATATTTGTGTTTAGATTTAACATCAATAGTGAATAATTACATATTTCAGAGAACATCATTAATTTATGTTTGAGCAGTTTAATCCATAACTACACCACAACAATGATGATATTAAGTTAATTTAAACTAATATATATATTTATTTTAAATTTGATTTATTTGTTTTAAGGGGCCAAATATATTCTACAAGGAATATATAAATATAGGTAATAAATCTTTAGTACAGAAGATTTGCTGAAAACAGTTAAATAACAGTTGATTTATTTAAAATATAAGACAATGTTTCTGTATAACATAATATTTTTCTGTTATAGCTTACGCAAAATATCATTTACATGCTGAAATAAAATCGAAAGATTGTAAATATTAGATCTTGATAAATTGATCATTAATAAACTGACTATTTATTAATACTCAAAGAGTAGAATTATCAGTTCATCTGACAGTGGCAAATGAGATACAAAATGAGTCTAAAGTTTAAAATGAAAGTAATCTAAGATGTGTTACAAGCATAAGTAATTAATATTATGTTGACATACCTTCATGTGGTGTTGATGCCCTCTGCCCTCAGCTGTACATGCACAACACACTCTTCAACACACTGAATCAACTGGACTGTAAACGGCCCTTTCTCCACCCATCACTAACACACTGCATACACCGAGTCAAGCACGTGGTGCTCTGTCTCACAACTCACTGAGCTGCCTACTTAGACAGCATTGTCAGATATCACAGGCCTCTCAGCTCACATGCATGCACACACACACACACACACACACACACACACACTTCTGACTAAAATGGCAACAATGCCCAAACATGAAACTAAAAATTCTAATTACATTATCTGTAAATAATTATCTGTATATAATATTATATTATAAATAAAGATGGAAAAGAGACCCCCTGTTTTATAGTGTACAATCTTACATTTTAGCTTATGGTGCATTTCACATTTTAGCTTGACCTAAACTACCATATTCATGTATTAAATTACAAACTTACCAAATGCATAAATATAACCTTAAGAAGGATTTCTGTAAAGAAACTCACAGCACATGAATGTTCTCAGTCTGACCTCTAGTGTTCAAAATGGGACTCACAATTTAACTCATAATAGGCTACTTGATCTTTGAAAAAAAAAAATCCATGTTCGTCACGACTTCAACGCACAAGCCGATTTAGTTTTCAGTCACGTGACTGGCTCGAAGACCACGAGAGAAATACATCCACAGAACTGCAGCACATATCAATTAATTTTCTGTTTCCAAATCACAAATATTTAGATCACCTCTCAAAAGAATAAAAGATATATGAATAAAATGTAAGCTTTGGCCCTCTGCAATCCATATAAAACACCCGCCGCAGTATTCCAATCAACAGTGGGACATTAAAAACATTTAATGTAAAAAAACACTTAAAGTGCCTTAATGTATCTAAATTAAACCGTGAAAAGTGATAGTAAAGATCAAATTAAAGGTGCTGTATGTAGGATTTTGACTCTACTAAAGCATAAAAATACCATAATATGCTTGCAGACATTTAGGAAACATGCTAAGTTAACATACTTGTTTATCTGAAAAACAATGCTACAGTCAGTTATTCTCCTTTGAATATGTGCGGTCCGGCCCGGAATGTCTGTGTTTGTTATGGTTTGTGAAACCCGCCCACTGCCAGTTTACCCAATTGTATTTCGGCACCCCGGGTTGCCAGTTGGCGGAAAACACAGCTTATTTCATTTCATTCATCGTCATGTAAACTCGTTCCTGTTGGTGTTGTTAATCTGGCATCCTGCGCGTGCGTCAAGTCTGAGGAGGAGGGGCTGGTGAAAAAAAACATCTCCAATATTTTGAATTTGGACTGCAATACCTAGTTCAATCCTACATACAGCACCTTTAAGTACTAATTAAGTACTAATCTTTTAGGGTAGAGTGGGGGAAAAACGCCCCCTTAAAGGAGTCCTATTATGCTCTTTTACAAAGTCTTGATTTTGTTTTGGGGGTGTACTAGAACATGCTCTCGTGCTTGGTGGTTCGAAAATCGCATTATTTTTCCACATAATTTACATTATTACAATACCTTTCTCCCCAGCCTGACACAAACGGCTCGATTAGTTCCGGGTTTGATGAAGGCCCGCCTTCCGAAAAACGAAATGTGTTTTGATTGGTTAGCTGTCCCAGTGCGTTGTGATTGGCGAACAGCTTAGACTTTGTGATGTCACAAATACAGGAAAACAACTTTGTAGTCCAAACGAGCCATTCGTTGTAGTTCTTGAAAAGGGATTTTTTTTTAAACGAAATATCTCCCTTTGGAGTGGACTTTGAGATTTGTAACTTTGTAGATCGTTTTATGCCCAAACATACACTCTACACACTGACTAAAATTCAAAAAGTGAAAAAGCATAATAGGACCCCTTTAAGGATTGTGTCATTTTTTTTTCAGTGAAACAAAAGTTAAATGTGTTCAGAAATGTTATCATAGTTTTAGTGACAATGGCATGAATTATAAACCAAGTATGAAAAATGTCCAGAGGTTTCGTGTTATTAGATTTTTAACAAAAATTCAATTTGTGCCAAGGGGGCGTACATGGGTGGGTAAAATGCCCCCCAGTCTGACAAAGCAATTTGCTTTAAACATTTACAGCAAAATCAGAGTACAGGCAGTTTTAGCTTAAAATTAAATATATATATATATATATATATATATATATATATATATCAATAATTATGAATTACAAAATTATAATAGTCTATTTGAAAAAAAAGTTAGCTGACGATAACTGGCTAGCTAACTAGCTACCTGATGCTAACTTGAGGTAATTTTTAAATATAAAGTCCAAATATTTTATTCAACCAACTATTTAGAATACATTTGATGGAAAAACAAAGGATTTGATGTTCAGAACAGAATAACTGCAGTAACTGCACATTGTGGCGTTTTACCTCACACACTTGAGAAAAAAATGATGTCATTCTGAAAATATAATTATATTTTTATTAAATAACACGTACTCCCTATCTACAGGCCCTACTGTTCTCATATCATATATAACTGTGGTGTTCTACAAAACAACAAGCTTTAAAACACGTTTTTTCTTAAAGCTGAAAATTAGATCATTTGGACTACTGTGAAATCCGTTTTCTCTCCGGTACATCACCAGTGTCATGCTAAAAACTTCTACATCACTCTTGTCAACTTAGTCCGTTACAATACAAATGTATCTTGACTTCATCTTGAGGTTATTTTGGGAAAAAAACAGTAGAGGGCGTTCAGGCAAGCAGATAAGCCCAGAATATGAACGCAATGCGCTAAATGGTTGTTATAGCCTAATGGTGTGAGTATGATGGGTATAATATGTCACAGTTTACTTTATTTTGCTTTCCTCACTTACATAAATGAACTATAGTGTCCTGCACCCACTAGTAAAAAAAATATCTATATATCTATATCTATATCTATCTATATATATATACATATGTCAAGAAATCTAAGTTGCATCTGTAAAATACATTATTGTGCAATTACTATGATACTATTCAATTTACCATACCTCCATAAAAACATAAAAGTAAACACACTGACCTATATTCTTCTTAAGTGATTACTGTAAGTGAGATGACAACTGAAAAGCATGTGCCAAATTTCCTGCATACTGGCAGCCTTGACCACAACACCCCACAGATATCACAAACTTTTGGGTTCATCTATCACATTCACCTTAAAGGAAAACAAATTGATATTTATTTCTCACTTTGTTAGTTTATTTATTATTTAGTTTGTTGGTTTAAGCAACAATTTAACCTGCACACATTTAGTAAAGCACATATTTTTACTAGTTAGAAAGAGGTCAGTAAACCACTGTTGCTACAGCAACTATATAGCAATAGATAGATCACCACAGAACCGCTGTTGCAAGCTGGGTGACAGATTAGAGACTTTTCAACCGTTTGCTCGTGACAGTGAGAGGACATCTTCAAAGATCATTTGCAACTTCACTCTCAGTGGTAAGCAAAGATTGAACTAGGCCGAAGTACAATATCCACACTTAACAAATAAAAACAATAGAGATATAATCACTAAATCATAAACTACCATTACAGAAAAAAAGTGTTATCATTAAAAAATAGAGTTATATACACTATATTTATGACTATAACACATAACATCACACCCAAATAGAACATTAATAGAGCGCTGCAGGGATGATGTATTTTTGCAGGCCAAAACCCATAGTTATGAAGTCAGTGTTTTTTTTTTTAATGGGTTTATGGTTAAATGCCTGGAATTAGGTCTGTGGTTATAACAGAAGCCCAAGATATGTTATATTCGACAACATAAAATACATCAGTAATACCCCACACATGACTTTTTAAAGCTTTAAAGTGTCTTGAAAAAGACAGTTCCTAGCAAGTGCCTAAGTGGGACCACAGAGGCTGTTCAGGGACAGAAAACTCTCTACTCACTACTTTACGTTTACAGCCTCACTGTGTTTATAATCACACTCTTGCAAAGTATTCCAACTCAAAATTTCAAAGAAAATGTTTTTTTAAATACAAAACGGAAAGAGTTGTCAGAGTTGAAGTTCAACTATATAGCAATAGATAGATCACCACAGAACCGCTGTTGCAAGCTGGGTGACAGATTAGAGACTTTTCAGACCCCTACGTTTGCTCGTGACAGTGAGAGGACATCTTCAAAGATCATTTGCAACTTCACTCTCAGTGGTAAGCAAAGATTGAACTAGGCCGAAGTACAATATCCACACTTAACAAATAAAAACAATAGAGATATAATCACTAAATCATAAACTACCATTACAGAAAAAAAGTGTTATCATTAAAAAATAGAGTTATATACACTATATTTATGACTATAACACATAACATCACACCCAAATAGAACATTAATAGAGCGCTGCAGGGATGATGTATTTTTGCAGGCCAAAACCCATAGTTATGAAGTCAGTGTTTTTTTTTTAATGGGTTTATGGTTAAATGCCTGGAATTAGGTCTGTGGTTATAACAGAAGCCCAAGATATGTTATATTCGACAACATAAAATACATCAGTAATACCCCACACATGACTTTTTAAAGCTTTAAAGTGTCTTGAAAAAGACAGTTCCTAGCAAGTGCCTAAGTGGGACCACAGAGGCTGTTCAGGGACAGAAAACTCTCTACTCACTAGTCTACATTTACAGCCTCACTGTGTTTATAATCACACTCTTGCAAAGTATTCCAACTCAAAATTTCAAAGAAAATGTTTTTTTAAATACAAAACGGAAAGAGTTGTCAGAGTTGAAGTTCCCTATCTGTCGGTCACTACGAGTTATGTCGTGACGACATAGGGGATTTACTTGGAAGCCCCAATCATCTCTGACTAGAGAAAACGCCAATGAATATTGGCTAGTGGAATTTGCATACCTGAGCCACTCCCCGTGCACACGGGTATAAATAGGCGACAGGTGCATCCACTGATCAGATTTTTGCTTCGGAGCCAAGTGGATGAACGTGTTGATCTCCACAAAGCCATTCATCTGTCGGGAAGCTGTTCTGGTTGGCGTCACGGTGCGAACAGCGGTGTCCCTGTCTGCAGCGATTCCCTGGGCACTTCAACTAAAAGAGCAGATTTCCTAAAAGAGCAAAAAGCACGGCCGATTCACGTTTTTAAAGACGCTGTTCCGGCCGTGTCCTCTTGGTTGCGGTCGTTTCCTATCCTCCGTCGACAGCCACGATCGTTGTCTTCAGTGTCTGGGCATCCAGCGCGCTGAAGCTGCGTTCGTGGATGGTTTATGCGTTCGTTCTGAGCGTGTAACCATGGCAGCGCTGCGATCGCGCCTCTCTCTCCTCTCGGGGATGGGAGAGGCTCCCTCTGTCACTACCCGCGCTGGCTTCTCTGCCACGAGCAGAGAACCATCGGCTAGTGCTCTGGGCGATCTGGGGTACAGTGAGAGCTTTCCGCCGGGTCAGTCCCCACGGACCTTTCACTCCTCCCGCAGCAGCTGTTCTGTGCGGCTCCCCCGTGATTCTGCTGTGCCGTCTCACGGCGTGCCCAGCGTTTCATTTGGCACGCTGATAGAGGATCAGATGTCGATCACGGCATCGGTGGATGGGCAATCGTCCTCTGAGGATGAAGATTCGGCGAAGCTGCACCCTCGGGTGTCGCAGCCGCCGCCGAATCAGACCCAGAGTTGACAGCCGTGCTTTCCCGGGCCGCCGCGAGATCGGGGCTGGAGGCGTGCACACCTCCTAGCCCCCTCCCGAGCCCTCGCGGTGAGATGATTGGCTCCTCGGCACGGGCCGTGGCTCGCAACCACGCCCTGCCCGGTTCCTTTCTTCCCGGAAGTGCGAGGAGCTGATGAAGTGGTGGACGGCCCCTTTTTACGGCCAGAAGCGGCTCGTCTGCCTCCTCCATCCTCGCTACCCTCGATGGCAGGGCGGCTACGGGGTACGTCGACATTTCCCAGGTGGAGAGTGCGGTTGCAGTGCACTTGTGCCTGCAAAACGCCGCCACTTGGAGGAACTGTCCTCGTCTCCCGTCCAAAGCCTGTAAGCTACGGCCGCTCTCGCGGCCAAGGCTTACAGTGCTGCGGGCCAAGCCGCCTCTGCGCTGCATGCCAAGGCTATCCTGCGTGCACACCAAGCCAAGGCATTAAATGCACAAGGGTAGTACCAACCCGAGGTTGAAGCAGGAACTGCGCTCAGCGACTGGCCTCGCCCTACGGGCGGGGAAAGTCGCAGCGCAGTCCCTCGGGAAGGCGATGTCCACAGGTGTGGTCCAAGAGCGCCATCTATGGCTCTGCCTGGCTGACAGGAGCGATGTCGACAAAGTGAGCTTTCTCGACGCTCTCGTCTCCCAGGCTTGACTGTTCGGCGACACTGTCGGGGACTGTGCCAGCAGGCAGTACAGAAGCAGACCGAGGCAACACATCTTGCCCCGGCGTGATGCACCGCTCCGCCGCAGAGCAAGACCCAGTCTGCTTGTCGCCGTGGGCGCCCTCCTGTGCCCTCCAGAGTTAGGGAACAGGTAAGTAACGGCTCCGCCCCGGGCTGAATCGTAAGCCGGCGCGTCGAGCCTCTCGCAGGAGCGCGGCGCCCCCTGTGTTCCAGCTGGCCCCTATGTCGTCCTCAGAGGCGATAAAGCGGCCTGACACAGGCAATCCGGAGATGTGGGAGCCTGCTTGATCTCAGGAGATGGCGAGGACAGCGCCACTCCTTCCCCCGAAGGAGGGGGGGGGAGAATCATTCATTCTGTTCCGCCGCTGGCTCAAGGGCCAGCGGTACCCACATTATCAAGTAAGAGCTATTCCCTTTCCTCCGAGTTTTTAGGTCCACGGGTCGACAGTGTGCGACGCGTTGCCTCCTCACTCTCACCCGCGACCCATTTTGCCAGCGGCCAAGAGAGTGCGGTTCGGGGACGCAGTGCTTCCCCACGCACCTCTAGCCAGTCCCTACAGGGACTCAGGGAGTTCTGCGAGGATGAGTCAGAACGCAGGGCCTTCTGTACCATCCAGCCTTACTCCCATTCGCTGCACCACTGCGGGTACGTCGATTGTGCCGTTGGAGCCACTTGCACGGCGTCTGGAGGCGTGGCTTGCGCTGCCCAGCCCGTCTCGTTGGCTCACGCGCACAATTCGACTCGGCTACGCGATTCAGTTCGCCAGGCGACCTCCCAAGTTCAGCGGCGTTCTCGAGACTGCGGTGGCAGCTCGGAATGCTCCTGTCTTGCGCGAGGAGATTGCTGTCCTCCTGGCAAGGATGCAATCGAGCCGGTCCCTCCAGCCGAGATGAGGCAGGGGGTTTACAGCCCTTATTTCATCGTACCCAAGAAAGACGGTGGCCTTCGACCAATCCTGGATTGCGACTCCTGAACCGGGCCCTGCACAGGCTCCCGTTTAAGATGTTGACGCACAGGCGCATGATCAAATGCATACAGCCCAGGGATTGGTTTGCAGCGATCGACCTGAAGGATGCTTACTTTCATGTTTCGATCCTTCCGCGACACAGACCGTTCCTGCGGTTTGCGTCCGGGGGTCGGGCATGGCAGTACAGGGTCCTCCCCTTCGGGCTCTCCTGTCCGCCCGTGTCTTCACAAAGATCGCGGAGGGTGCCCTTGCCCCGATACGGGAAGTGGGCATCAGGATCCTCAACTGTCTCGAGCATGGCCCGCACACGAGAACAGTTGTGCGATCACAGGGACCTGGTGCTTCAGCTCAGCCAGTTGGGGCTTCGGGTCAACTAGGAAAAGAGCAAGCTCTCCACTGCGCAGAGAATCTCTTTTCTTGGTGTGGAGTAGACTCGGTGAGTATGAAGGCGCGCCTCACGGAAGAGCGCGCCCAATCAGTGCTGAACTGCCTGAGTTCCTTCAGAGGCAGGACTGTGGCTCCGCTGAAACTGTTTCAGAGGCTCCTGGGGCATATGGCATCCGTAGCTGCAGTCATGCCGCTCGGATTGCTTTATATGAGACCACTTCAGCACTAGTTACACTCCCGAGTCCCGAGGTGGGCATGGCGCCGCGGTGCACTTTGGGTGAACATCACACAGGAGTGTCGCCGCTCCTTCAGCCCTGGACGGACCTTGCCTTTCTACGGGCCGGGGTGCCCTTAGAACAAGTGTCTCGGCATATTGTTGTCACAACAGATGCCTCCAGCACGGGCTGGGGCGCTACATGCAACGGGCAGGCAGCCTCGGGGCTGTGGACGGGCCTCGACTGCTTTGGCACATCAACTGCCTAGAGCTGCTGGCAGTGCATCTAGCCTTGCGGCAGTTTCGGCCACTGCTGTTAGGCAAGCATGTGTTGGTCCGTACTGACAACACTGCGGCTGTGTCGTATATCAACCGATGGGGGGTATACGATCACGACGCATGTCACAGCTCGCCCGCCATCTCCTCCTCTGGAGTCACACGCAGCTCAAATCGCTGAGCGCTGTCCACTTTCCGGGGGAGCTCAATCGTGCGGCCGACGCGCTCTCACGACAGCTCATTCCCCGAGAATGGCGACTCCATCCCGAGACGATCCGGCTGATCTGGAGTCGATTCAGGGAAGCTCAGGTAGACCTGTTTGCTTCCCACGAGTCCTCCCACTGCCAGCTGTATTTCTCCCTGACCGAGGGCACCCTCGGCACGGACGCACTGGCACACAGCTGGCCTCGGGTATGCATCAAGTATGCATTTCCCCCAGTGAGCCTGCTCGCACAGACACTGTGCAAGTCAGGGAGGACGAGGAGCAGGTCCTGCTGGTCGCGCCGTTCTGGCCCACCCGGACCTGGTTTCCCCGAACTCATTCTCCTCGCGACAGCCCCTCCCTGGCGCATTCCTCTGAGGAAGGACCTCCTTTCTCAGGGGCTCGGCACCATTTGGCACCCGCGTCCAGACCTGTGGAACCTCCATGTGTGGCTCCTGGATGGGACGCGGCAGACTTGAGTGGTCTCCCACAGGCGGTGGTAGAGACCATCACTCAGGCTGGAGCTCCTTCTACAAGGCAAGCATATGTACTGAAGTGGAGTCTGTTCGCGAACCGGTGTTCTTCTCGCCGAGAAGACCCCCGAGGATGCACGATTGGAGTAGTGCTTTCTTTCCTGCAAGAAAGGTGGAGCGTAGGCTGTCACCCTCCACCTTGAAGTGTGGCTGCTATCGCGGCCCATCACGATGCAGTGGACGGCCGGTCCCTGGGAAAGCATGATCTCATCGTGAGGTTCCTGAGGGGTGCCAGAGGTTGAATCCCCCTAGGCTACCCCTGAGGCCCTCCTGGGACCTCTCTATCGTCCTGGCTGGACTTCAGAGGGGTCCCTGTGAGCCGCTGGACTCAGTCGAGCTAAGGGAACAGGTAAGTAGCGAATACCTGTCGGCTAAGACAGCGCTCCTGACCGCGCTCACCTCCATCAAGAGGGTCAGGGACCTCCAAGCATTTTCGGTGAGCGAAGTGTGCCTTGTGTTTGGGCCGGACTACTCTCACGTTGTCCTGAGACCCCGCCTGGATACGTGCCCAAGGTTCCCACCACGCCCTTCCGCGATCAGGTGGTGAACCTGCAAGCACTGCCTTCGGAGGAGGCAGACCCAGCCTTGGCGTTGCTGTGTCCCGTAAGAGCATTGCGCATATACGTGGACCGCACCCGGAGCTTCAGAAGCTCTGAGCAGCTCCTTGTCTGTTACGGTGGTCAGCAAAAGGGAAGGCTGTCTCCAAGCAGAGGTTGGCCCACTGGATAGTGGATGCCATCGCCTTGGCGTACCAATCCCAAGGCGAGCCGTGCCCCATGGGGGTGAGGCTCACTCCACACGGAGTGTTGCCTCCTCCTATGCGTTGGCGCACGGCGCCTCTCTGGTAGACATCTGTAGAGCTGCGGGCTGGGAGACACCGAACACCTTCGCGAGATTCTACAGTCTCTGCGTTGAGCCAGTTTCTTCCGTGTGTTGGGTAACAGGTAAGTGGCGGGAAGAACTGGCTGGTGTCACGCTTGCTGCGCCATTCCCCCTCACCCGGGGATACGAGCGCCTGTTTTCTCCTCCAGTTCAGTTCCCCGGACGGCGAACCCTGGTGGAGTTCCTCCAGCACCCCCGGCAGTCAGACTGGGCGGAGCAGTCTGACGCCAGGCCCAGTACTTGTGCTAGCTCGCCCGGGTCTCCGTCAGCCCCTGTACTCGGCTAGGTGTCCGTATGGCTTTGATTCCCCTCGGGTAATCCCATACGTGTATTCTTCCACGGTAAGGTTTCCCTCACAGTAAACCCGTGTCTTCCCTTTGACAGAGCTCTCTGTCAGGCCCTGCTGGCAGCCCTCCTCCCTACTCCTAGGTAGGATCTGCCCCAGGGTCCAGTCGTATGTAGTACTGCCCCAGGCCTGGGTCAGTCCATATCAGTGTCTCCACATGGTACCTCCCTTCGGGCAGGATGTGGCCTCCGTAGCGCCCTTCTCCGGAAGGCTCGCTTCCCCGTCGTTACTGCCAAGCTGTAACAACAAACAGGAAAGACGTGAAGCATCTTTCATTGAAGGTCGAAATCCCTTCCGACTCTGGGGTAAGGAACAGCGGCTTGGCTATCTCCAGCAGCGATGTACTCAGTGGTCCCTGTGGGCACCAAGGTTAGCGAATTTGCGCTGGGGCGACGGGAAGGTTGCGACCTTGCATGGCATTTGTCTGTCACGCGCTCGTTGTCAGCATCTGCATGCCACAAGGTCGTGACGGGGTTCAGGTTGTGGCGCTTTCCATAGGACCCCTATGTCGTCACGACATAACTCGTAGTGACCGACAGATAGGGAACGTCTCGGTTACGTACGTAACCCTCGTTCCCTGATGGAGGGAACGGAGACGTTATGTCCCCATGCCACAATCTTGAACCATCGCTGGGGGTCAGGGACACGTTCTTGGCTCCTCAGCGTAAAACCTGATCAGTGGATGCACCTGTCGCCTATTTATACCCGTGTGCACGGGGAGTGGCTCAGGTATGCAAATTCCACTAGCCAATATTCATTGGCGTTTTTCTAGTCAGAGATGATTGGGGCTTCCAAGTAAATCCCCTATGTCGTCACGACATAACGTCTCCGTTCCCCCAATCAGGGAACGAGGGTTACGTACGTAACCGAGACGTTATGTGACCATGGTTCATTTATAGCCTATTTTTAGCTTTTAACTTCTGATTGTATTTAGGCTTCAAAATTCATAAAAGTTGTGTGCATTAGTGAAGATTATCCAAATGTGTAAGAATCACAGATCTTCTTTTCTGCGATTATCCAAAAGCCATTGAAAAAAATCCTACTGGCCTTTTGTTGACAGAACCAGGGTGATACAAACTTCCAGGTTGGCCTACAAAACCATGTCAACATCCATGTAGCACCCTATACATCTGTACAGAGGTAGTTTATTTGCTGTAGCAGTATCCTGGGTTTTTACCTCCTTGCTATTTAGGGGGTCTTTATCAGGTTTTATTATCTGGCGTCCTTCTGCCCACCTGACCTTTTATTTCCTTGAATTATGACTTATCTTATTGACGTAGATGGGTTCACCTGCAAAACAGAGCAAATCCAAAGTACAGTATGAGTAGGTAGTAGCATGAAAAATGTTTCTGTTTTCATTTGTTACTTATTTAAATTAAACAGTATCCTTAAAAGGCAACACAGTAACTACACCAACTGTAGTGAATGGCTTTGAGTTTTAGTTTTTAGAACAATCACTTTGAGTTTCAGAAGTTCTGATAGTCATTCAGTTTAATTCGGTTTCTAACCCCATTTTCACGGAGTAGCTTGAATTTTGAGTCAGCCTCATCTGCCACTAGACAGATCATAGTTTCAAATGTGTAGGATTTCAGTGTGACACAATGTTACATTTTAGTTCCTTAGACAAAGCTATAGCCAGACAAACTATTGCTATACCAAATCGCACATGACGGTCATATGGACCAAACTTCTGAATAATAGTCATTTTGGGGCATAACCAGTTCACATTTACTTGCATTATATGGAAAAGAGCAGCAAGGACATTACAATAAATATATTTTGTGTTTCATGGAGGAAAGAAAGTTACATGGCGTAAATGATGACAACATTTAAATGTTTGATCTGTATGATAAATATAAAAGAGGAAACTGATCAATTACAATCACACTAACCTGAAGTGTAGCAACACTTTTTTCTACATTTGAAGATGAAAATAGTGGCTACAATTAAGAGGATTGTAAGTGCTGAGCACACAGGTATTGCAATCAAAGCGGTTTCAGTAACACTGGGCTCTACAGGGAAAGGAAAAAGAAGAAAACAAGCTGAACGATGCCTGTGAAGATTCAGCATTGTAGAAAGTCCAGTACATTGTAGTCAATTAAATTCTGTAATTTTGTTTTTCTGAAGGTCATATCATAAGGTAACATTTTATTTTCAGTATATTTCATTTTTTGTGTGGTACGAAATTGTGTGACATCAATGAAGGCTAATGCAAATTAGAAAGATGACTCGGCTAGTCAATAAGAAATAATGAAGGTGTGATAGATACCCCCTAAACACCAGAAAAACTAACCTTGTGCTCTTCCTTATTTATAGTTATGTTACAGTGTCATTTTGGCTTTGCAAAAAAAATTAAAAATAAATAAAATATATCACCCCTTTAAAATGTTTCACAACTCATCCTTAATTGGGACGTGACATAATTTGCAGTTGTGCAATGTTAAAAGCATTTGTCTTGTATGTTACGTGACTGAAAAAGACCATGATGTTATTTGAGTAATAGAATATGTTTTTTATTTAATGTCCATGTGAAATGAAATGAATGAAAAGGTACCTGATGATGTAAATGTTGTGGTGTACATTTTGCTGTTTGGTTCAGTTGTCGAGTCTTCCGATGAGAAAACAAAAGATTAGTACCAACAAATATACAAATGCTTGACAGAATGTGTTGTTCATATTCATACTGATTAACTTTTGCCAGAGATAATTACTCTATCCTATTATCATAAGGCAATCATCAGAGAAATGAAGAGAAGGGTACCATGAAGTACTTGAAGATAAATCTGCTCTATCCACATCTTTTGATTATGGAAAATGATGGTGCAAGTGTAGTTTCCAGAGTCTTCATCTTTTACATCTTCAATGTTAAGTGTACCATTTTTCATTATTCGCATTCCAGTCCTCCTGCTGAACATTTTTGATTCCTGTTGCTTATTTAGATTTATCTTGGCCAGTAAGATTGTTTTGTCGATTGTGTGGTATTTCCATTCGATTGAATTAATGGAAGTCCCAAGTTGAAGTTCAGGGAGAGGAAACATTACAGTCCATCCCTTCAATACAGAAATGTGTGCACCTTTTACAAGAGAGAGAATCAAATTCAAGAATCAATCACTTAAAGCAGACAGTTTACAATTGAGCCATCAGTTTCAGAACAACAAGCCTTTATCTTTCTTTACTAACACATTTAACAAACACTATGATGTTGAAGTGATTAGAGATCACTTGGATAGATTGTGTCTGAAGCTGTACGTGTAATACTCATCCAAGCAACATGTGACAGTACTAGTGTGATTGTTCAAACAGACACATTTCTGTGGGAAATTAAAACTGTAGGATGAAACTTGGATGCTTGCAAGACTGAATATTGTTAAATGGTTATATTTGATTAAGCTTTTAATATATCCTGTATATTTGTGCACAAGAAATGGTTCTATCAAACTATAGTTGGCACAACACATGCTTAACCACTTCCTTTCAAAATTTCTCACACCTGGACAGAAATATAGGCATCTGAAATAAAAGAGTCTCAGGACTATTAAAAGCAGCTTTGATGTGTCACACTTAAATCCTTAGCTACCAAATATTTGTTTTAATTTTAAACATAAAGGCAGTCAGTGATCCTCCTCAACTAGTTATGATCATTGCCTGTCCTAAAGCTGTTTGTCACAATATTAAGTTATTATTAGATTAGAGGCTTAGATGAATCCTGCATCCGCTCACATACACTCTTAAAAATGCAGGTTCCAGACGGGACTTTCAATGTCACCGAAGCACTATTTTTGGTTCCCCCAAGAACCTGTCAGTGAACAGTTCTTAAAATAACTATTTTTGTTAGTGTGAAGAACATTTTAATAATCCGAAGAACCTTTTCCACTATAAAGAACCTTTTGTGCAATGGAAAGATTCCATGGATGTTAAAGGTTCTTCATGGAACTATCAGTGTCAATAAAGAACCTTTATTTTAAGAGTGTATGAAGCAGTGTCTCTTTAACAATGCATTCAGATTCATCATTAAAACACTGTTCTGTTAATCATAATACACTGACCTATGAACACTGATTACTGTCTTTCAAAAACAGCATATCTGCATATAACATCTGGTCTTAAAGATAAATGTTATCTAAGAAACTTTATGAGGGCTGTCATTTGAATATTTAACAGTAACCTACCTTAAAATGAATATACATAAGATTAAAACTCTCACCCAAAGTCAGCTGCAAGAGAGTAAAGAAGATGATGTACTGATAATTTCTCATCCCTGCTGAAATCCACCATAAGTAAATGTGTCTGACATCAAGGCTAAGCTGTCAAATGCTTCCTGTCTTTGACTGTCTTTAGAAAAGTGTGCTTTATCAACTCTATAACTTCCTGCTGGCAGTTGGGGTGGAATTACTTTAAAGGGATAGTTCACTTTGAAATTAAAATTTGGTATCTATCAGCTTACCCCAAGGGCATCCAAGATGTAGGTGTCTTTTTTTCTTCAGTAGATCCAATTTTGATGTTTTTAGGTCAAACCGTTCTAGTCTGTCAGTCATATAATGGCAGGTATAGGTCACTGTCTCTATAAGAGGGAAAAAGAACATGCAGAGAGAAATTCAAATTAAACAATTCCCCATCGTAACTACACATTGATGGCCTAAGACACGAAACGAGCGGTTTGTGTGAGAAAACGAACAGTATTTATATCGTTTTTTACCTCTTGTACACAACCATGTCCAAGTGATCTGAGTGCGCACACGCATCCGGTGTGTGACGTGTGTGTGCGCGCGCTCTGGCTCACGCTTGACGGAGGGCGTGTCTGAAGCATGGTGCTGACGCAACTTCGTGGTATTTTCTTGTTGGAAGACGCGCACTGTCATCGCTCGTGTCGTTTCTGAACTGTCTACTCTAGGATAATGATGACTTCTTTTAAGCAGACCCGCTTGCTGTCATGCATTGTATTTCTATACGAGCGCTCCATGTATCCGTTTCATTCATCTGTAGCTCGCCGTCAACGCTTGACGGAGGGCGTGTCTGAAGCGTGGTGCTTAAAAAAATTATTTGAATTGTTTGACAGTATTATTATATATGGTTATGTATATTCCTTTTGGTACAAAATGATGGCTCTTTAATTTCGGAATGGCACAAATATTATTCATGGATTAATCCTTCGTCATAGTAAGATTCCTTTTTTTTTTTTCTCGCCGGTGTCATGTCTCAATAAACTGTTCCTGGATCTGTTATTTTTTACATGGTTAGGTGGAAGTGACGCAGGGTGAGGAGGGTGGAGTTGCGGCATGTGTGTTTGGCTAGTTACAGATGAATGAAACGGATACATGGAGCGCTCGTATAGAAATACAATGCATGACAGCAAGCGGGTCTGCTTAAAGAAGTCATCATTATCCTAGAGTAGACAGTTCAGAAACGACACGAGCGATGACAGTGCGCGTCTTCCAACAAGAAAATACCACGAAGTTGCGTCAGCACCACACTTCAGACACGCCCTCCGTCAAGCGTTGACGCCGACGCCCCGTGTGAATGCAGCGTGAGCCAGAGCGCGCCCACACACACGTCACACACCGGATGTGTGTGCGCACTCAGATCACTTGGACATGGTTGTGTACAAGAGGTAAAAAAACGATATAAATACTGTTCGTTTTCTCACACAAACCGCTCGTTTCGTGTCTTAGGCCATCAATGTGTAGTTACGATGGGGAATTGTTTAATTTGAATTTCTCTGTGCATGTTCTTTTTCCCTCTTATAGAGACAGTGACCTATACCTGCCATTATATGACTGACAGACTAGAACGGTTTGACCTAAAAACATCAAAATTGGATCTACTGAAGAAAAAAAGACACCTACATCTTGGATGCCCTTGGGGTAAGCTGATAGATACCAAATTTTAATTTCAAAGTGAACTATCCCTTTAAACACCTTTTTCTGAGTGTTTATTTTTCCCCAACATCAAGGTACTAGCCCTGCGTCCCAATATCCATACTATCCACCCTATCTGCCCTAAATAGTATTGAAAATTACTAATATCACATAGAATTTCGGATGGATAGTATGCACATTGGGATGCAGGCTAGGTGTTTTTGTTGGCCTATACTTGAAGTGTTGTCATACTGACCCCTACAGAGCTGATGGTGACAGTGCAGAGGAAGAGTATCACACCGCTCTGACTGAACTAAAATCTGCTCAAAAAGACATTTTATGTTTGCTATTAATACAAGCTTAAGGCATAATCTTATAGGCAGTTTGCAAACGTAAGTCAATTGTAATTTTAAATATTATAAAGTCAGGCCGATTTCCTGTTAATAACGCAAATAAGTTTATAGTCAGAGAGTAGTATCAGTATCTACCTTGTGGTCTTGAAGGAAATGCACAACTTCCTGTGCCTAAGCAGTGCATCAACTGTCAGAAACTGAACATGTATCATATCTTTGAAGATATGGGTACATTTGTTTTCACCCATTTGAAATTGAAAGGATATAACAGACACTGTATTTGTTTTCCAGGTCACTATTTGCATACCTATGATATAGAGAGAGATTAGTGAAAATATGGTAATAGAGCAGATCTGTCACAGAAAAGCTGTCGTGGAATAGCAAATGACACACACACACACACACACACACATTTAGAATGATCTATAAGCTGTTTTCCCTGAGGGGCACAACAAAATTGTGCCACAAATTTTTCATGCTTTGCTTACTATCTTGACATTTGGTCCTCACAATGTATAAACAATACACACACACTGTGACACACACACACACACACACACACACACAAGGACAGGAGAAAGTAGAATGACCACTAATAGATGTGTGAACGCACACACATGAAAATGAGCATGTCTTCATGTCATACACTCAAAGGCAAATGAAAACCACAAAACAGGAAATACATTCAGTCTGTTGTTTGACCGCTTTACACAGAATCACTCTCTCCATCCCTCTCTTATTTCTTATTCTGTCTGACTAGCAGGTTAGAAACTCTGGGTACAGACCACACTGTTTCAGCAGTTTGCAGTTTGTGGTTGTAGCTTCAGTATTTATACCGTGGCGTACAAACCATATTGAGCTTGTTGGAACAATGGGAAGTTTTTTAAGTTGTAACCAAAGGTAGGTCATCTGAATATCTTGATATTATGTCGGCTACTGAGACCAAGTAGTAGCAGTCTGTTTTTGTATTTTTTATTGGGACATAAAAAGTAATCTAAAATATCTACATTGCTTATTATGACAGTGCTAAAGTCTACCGGCTGATTGTTAATTTTTTTTAAATGTTTCTGAAATGGAAAATTGTATGAGACTTTATATAATTTATATTTTTTTTTTATCCTCAGAAAGAAGAAACCTGACAACACTGGTAAGCAAATTCTTCAGCTGATATATTCTGATAAAGCACGTTGCAGCTAATAGACCGCATTAATAAGGAAGTGTATTCTTAGACGTTTTATAGACCTTTGACAGAGAACTCAATCTTGCGTTCAGTTTTGTGTCACAGTTCATGTGGTTCACACTAAATGCTTCTCTGTGTGCACTTCTGTATCTGACAGCTGTTTAAATTGCTTCAGTTCTGTGATAATGTAGGCCTACATTTAAGGAAAGATATGATAATCATTGTATACAGTGAATGGATGCACTGTTCAGTAACATTTACATTTATGTTTTATTGAGCAGATAATGACAATCAGAGAGAAACAGCAGCAGACACAAAGGTAAGAATACAAATCAGTCATAATGTTTTATAGGAGTTTATTAGACTATTTGACACATGTTTTCTGTCTTTGCTCTCTAAATAAAGGCAGTTGGACTAAAACAATACAATTAAACAGTATGAATGTTGTTTTAGTTTCTTGTAGCTCTTATATGTTAGTACTGATGTTCAGGTTCACACTCCTGATAACATCATGTTAAAACAGAAGGGTGTTAGTTAAGATCTAATGGCAGTTTCATCACAGGTATTTTTGGCTTTCAAAGTTGTTCCGTCTTTAAAAAAAACTGTTGATGCATTTGCTTGTTTTGCATTTTGGGGCTTCATAATGTCTGCTCTGAATAAGTCTCTTTACTGTAATATTCAAATGATAAACATTTAGTCACATTGTTTTTTCCTGTTTCTTCAAATGATGCTCTCAGTGAGACAGAAATAGAATCCAGGTAGGAAAGTGTGTCAAAGCAAATGACTTTGAACTTTAAGATGCTGGTAAATGCATTTAAAGGACAACTGGATTAACCAAATAGAATTTTCAGTGCAATCACATTCAAATTCATCAATTAACTAATACTTTAGAAAAATGACATTTTTACAATTACTTAGGTAGAATAGTGCCTTATTAAAGAAGACCTCTGACCTCCAGGGGCGCGGGAAGGTGTTTTATGTAGGGGGTGCTGTGGGCGGCGGGTATAGTCAATTTCTGCTATAAATATTACGCCAAATAGAAACAGAAAATCGTGCTATAGCCTACGCACTTTCATGAGATCGTGTTAGACAACAATTAGCTATTTTACAAATGGGAATAGGCTACAATGGATCCATAACAATGTTTTACATTCAAGCTTAAAAACCCTTAAAATGTATAGTGAAAAGTTCTTTAAAAGCATCTGGAATGCAATAAAGTAATTTTAAAGCTGTTTTTAAAGCATTTGCTGCATGGATTAAAAAGATAGGCCAATAAATAATTCACATAGGCCTATCAGTCAGACAAAATTACATCGCAGCAAATCCTTTAAATTTCAAGGACAAAGATTTACATACTTTTTTTTATTATTGAATACAATTATAAAATAAAACGCAAATTATAATCGGGCCTGTTTTAGGCTTTCCCTTATTTTTATATTTTAGACGGTGACGGGGAAAAAATGACTCGCCATCTCCTCATTGGAAGCGCAGAGAGAAATATATGCATCTTAACGGATTACATAGGCTAATGAAGAGTTTTTGCTTTGCTTTGAATTATTTCGTTTTAAATTAGTAATTTAAAGCTTTCTATAGATATATGTATCATATCTGTGAGCCAGTTTCGAGTTGCCGAGTTTCGGTTCATCATTGAAGCGTTCAAGACCGGCAGAAAGCGCATTCTCTGTTTTCCTATTTTATAAAAGCACAATGTTGATATTGTGAATGCACACAAATAAAAATAGACCCTTTACAGTTCCAAATGATATATTACTCTTACCTTTATGAGCAAAAATCACACGGCGTATTTTAAGTTGTTTTTACTGTAAGAAAAAAAATACAAGTGACCACGCTGGAGCCTCCGTAAAACTCCTTTAGCTTCCACTCTCCACACAAACTTTTGGATATGCGTCTAACAGCGCACATTTATATAGGTTAAACATTTAAACTAACACTGTGATATGCTTGAACTGTTTATAGGCCTATCTATCGATTTTATTTTAGTCAAGTCGTGATGATTTGATAAGGCTAAATTAATCAAACATAGGCGATCAACTCACTGCTGACGCTGGCCGCTTGGTCGTTGCTTAAAAAAAAAAAAAAAAAAATTTAACTAACAAAAAATGCTCCCAAGGTTTTTCTAAATTAAAGGGATAGTTCACTTTGAAATTAAAATTTGGTATCTATCAGCTTACCCCAAGGGCATCCAAGATGTAGGTGTCTTTTTTTCTTCAGTAGATCCAATTTTGATGTTTTTAGGTCAAACAGTTCTAGTCTGTCAGTCATATAATGGCAGGTATAGGTCACTGTCTCTATAAGAGGGAAAAAGAACATGCACAGATAAATCCAAATTAAACAATTCCCCATCGTAACTACACATTGATGGCCTAAGACACGAAACAAGCGGTTTGTGTGAGAAAACGAACAGTATTTATATCGTTTTTTACCTCTTGTACACAACCATGTCCAAGTGATCTGAGTGCGCACACACATCCGGTGTGTGATGTGTGTGCGTGCGCTCGTTGCACATTATAAGGACAGGAGAAAGCAGAATGACCACTAATAGATGTGTGAACGCACACACATGAAAATGGGCATGTCTTCATGCACTCAAAGGCAAATGTAAACCACAAAACACATTTATACATGTATGTATGTATATATACATACATGTATAAATGTGTTTTGTGGTTTACATTTACATATATATATTTACATATACATATATACAGTATATATATATATATATTAGTGCTGTCAAATGATTTATCACATCCAAAAGAAGTTTTTGTTTACATGTGTGTGCTGTGTATATTTATTATGTATATATAAATACAAACACATGCATGTATATATTTAAGAAAAATATGTTATGTTTATATATTAAATTTATATATAATATGAAATATAAAAATATAAATGTATATGCATGTAAATATTTCCAAAATACTGTATATGCTGTATGTGAGTGTATCTATATATACATAATAAATATACACAGTACACACACATATATTATGTAAACAAAAACTCATATTTTGGATGTGATTAATCGTTTGGCATCACTAATATATATATATATATATATATATATATATATATATATAGATAGATAGATAGATATAAATATACACACACACACACACACACACACACACCCACACACAATTGTATACACTATAAAATTATAATATAAAGCACAATATATATATATATATATATATACAGTATATATACATTAACACACACACATGCATATATATATATATATATATATATAGACACACACATATATATATATATATATAGACAGTCATTTACAGTAACTGACAAGGTTTTGTATGAAGGCTGACGAATGACGTTTTGTGTATGAAAGTGGTTTCTGACCAGCCTCCAGGGCACAATAACATCATTTCTAATAGTCTAAAATATAGTGAGTTTACAGATAACCAAGCAATGTCTATAATTCTTATTTCTTTGGTTTAAAATAATGAAGAGAGGAAAAAAATTATGTCCATTTTATCATTTTATATATTCTATATTTTATTTTTATTATTAGTCATCTAATTGTTTTTTCTTCAAGACTGGTCATACATAAGTCATGTCAAGTCATTTACATAAAATTGTATATTTGATGTTTATTTCTTGGTTTAAAATAATAACAATGTGTAACAATTACAGCAAAAGCTATTTTATTATTTATAATTTTTATTACTATAGTTTATATATTATTTTATTATTAGTAATTTTCATTTGTCATAACTTTTTAAGTCAGTTTCATAAAGACATAGATAATGCTTATTTCTTTTTTAAATGAAGAAGCCATTTTTATTTGTATTATTTTATTTCCTGTTAGTTATCTAATTTCTTCTTTAAGACTGAGCTCTTTTTTTAAGACAGTTACATAAAAACATAGATTGATCTCATTTGAATCTGAATGGTAAGACTGATCGCACATTAGTTAATAATTAGTTGGTAAAACTAGTTCTTAAAACAGTCTTATTAACATAGTGGCTGTGTTTACGCAAACAGCCCTGAATCTATAACCACAAGGTTACACCACCTTGATTTAATCTGCCTCTAGGACACGCAGCATGATGAAAAAGACTGCACAACAACAACACAAAGAAAGAAAGAAAGAAAGAAAGAATTTCATGCATTAAAATAATGATAATTGTTTGATTCCGTTGAATCTTGCCCAAAGTGTCAGTTTCTCTGACAGTACTCCATTGTTATACACACAGTAAACTTTGTTTTCCACGGCCTTGGTCACACATTAATGCAATAGATATTTAAAGTATTTTATTTTTTTAATAAGCCAGTTTAAAGACTTCCTCTGCATAATTCACACGTCTCTCTGACCCACAGACAGAAGATGTGCTCTATGCCTCCATTGACCACGGTAACGTCAGTCCAAACAGACCTGTTCGAGACAACGTGGAGGACAACGACTGTGATTATGCTGTTGTAATGCTCCCTCAAAACACAACAAACACAGCTAAGCACAAAATCAACGAGGACAGTTCAGATGATTATGTGCTCATGGGCTGAGCGCCGAGATGCTCCTGTGGCTGAAATCTGCACATTCAGCTGGAATGGACACCTGAGATACACAAGCACAACTTTAAAGGCTTGTTAACTTGTATAGGTTGCAATGATATTCAGCTTTTCAGAATTTGTATTTATTTATTTTTTTAAAAATAATTTGTTTATTTCAGGTCTGTTTTTGTCACTGCATGTTTACAGCATGAAGTAAAATATGTTAAAGACTTTTGATATTTTGATGCAATTTAAGTAATTACTACCTTCATCTGCATGCACAGTGAATAAAAGTGCATATTATGTCTGTCTTCTTGTATATATTTGTGATATATAAATGATAATAGTGATTTCTTTAATGAAAGTCAAGAGAGATTTATATTTTTCCAGTGATGCAAACTAAAACCCTAAAGAATAGTAATCAGTAGGTGACAAAGTACATCATTAAAGAAGAGTTACATGTTTGATATGAGGAATTATTGTATGAAACTTGAGAGAAATTGTAATTACTGTATAGTTTACTCAGTTCAAGGATGCATATAGTATCTTAAATTATTCCAGTATCATCATATTGGGTAACAAGTGAACACAATAAAACCATATACATTCAGACAAAAGTCAATTATAATTATATAATATAATAAAGGAAAATGAAGGAAAAAAGTTGTCACATCTTTATTGGAGCAAGTATTCACATACAGTTCATATGTTTTAATATTATAATAGTAATGCAATTTTATTGCAGTTTCATTAATAATTTGTGCATAATTGTTTTTCTGTTAAAATTTTGAAAAACCTAAACTGTGTATTGGCAGAAGACACTGTGTCAACTTGCCCCACTAATAATAATAATATAATATGTTTTATTTATAAAGTGCCTTTCTCAAGCCCAAGGTCAGTATTGGGGCAACATGTGTTCAGTGATGTAACTTTTTTCTCAGCAATAATGGTAGACATGTTTAAACAGCTTTATTTTTATTTTACATTTTATTGTATCTAATATTTTTACTTTTTTGCATGCTTTACACCCATGTTAAAGAAATACTTCACACAAAAATGAAAATTAGCTGGAAAATTTACTTTAGTTTGTTTCTTCATCAGAATAGATTTGGAGAAATAGCATTACATCACTTGCCCATCAGTGGATCCTCTGCAGTGAATGGGTGCCGTCAGAATGAGAGTCCAAACAGCTGATAAAAACATCACAATAATCCACAAGTAATCCACACTCCAGTCCATCAGTCTTGTAAAGCGAAAAGCTGTGTGTTTGTAATAAACAAACACATCAAGATGTTTTTAACTTTAAACCATCACTTCTGGCTAAAAATACAAGCCCTCTATCCATAATATTACTTTCTCCAGTAAAAAAAAAAAAAAGTTGCATCTCCTGAATCAGAAGAGAAATGTGCACAGATCAAGCACTGTTTACAAGCAAAATCAGTACAAGTTGTAAACAAATATGTGGGTGGATTTTTTTGTTATTATGGATGATGGACTCATATTTTAACCAGAAACAATCATTTAAAGTTAAAATGCCTTGATGGATTTGTTTTTTTGTTTATTATTAACATACAGCTTTTCAATTCATAAGATGTTAATTGATGAACTGGAGTCCATCAATGTTTTTATCAGCTGTTTCAACTCTCTGAGGACAACTATTCATATGGTGTTTCAATGAGATTATGCTACCAAAAAACAACCACTAGATGGAGCAACATGCTTTTCATGTTGAATGCTATGATGGCAGAGGTTGAGAACAAAGGTACAAAGCTTTAAGATCTAAATTTGGATCGAATGAAAATTCACACTGTCATAGTTCTTGGGGAATCCCACAATCAAATCAAAACCCCAAAAGAAAAATCGATGACATCCCACCAGTTTCAGTTTCTGCAGGAGTATCTTGTGTGATATCTGAGGGCGTACCTGATCTTTCCTTTCCAGTGACAAGAATTCAGCTACCCCCAAGTTTCCACATCGTTCCTCTAAACACTGAATCACACTGAAAGAAGGGGACAATGTGAGATTTCATCTCAGGAGGTCAAATGACTAAGATTCAAAGGGTCTGTATCTCCACTGCTTGACCACAAATCTCACAGTTATTATAATAAAACACCCAACACAGTCTCCTCGAGGAGGCATCTGTTTGAAGCAGGCACAAGTCACATACTGTACTGCTTATTTAACACTGACCATTTGAGAAGAGCCTGTGTGTACAGATACAATCAACACAAACACTACTGATACGTGAGAAGGCTGAGAGAGTTTTAACCCTCTGCTACTGTTAAGTCATTTTGGACTGAAAAAAAGAGAAAACCCCCCCAAAAAAACTCACTTGTGTTATTGGCACTCAAAACTGACTGGAGACCATAATTATATAGTAATTTATGAAATGAATATACTACTCTATATTTAAATTCAATAATGTTTTTCTTTAATATTTGGTGTTTTGAGGGGATTTCATCCTAAATGAACAATACCAGAGGGTTAAAAAGAGTTTAGCTATTAAACTCAAAGACCAGACTATAAAGACATACAATACTGAAAAGTACAATAATAACTTTATTTACATACTTTTAATTATGTGCAATGTAAAATAGGTTTTCTACATCTGGCCTGGTTAGTATTTATCAAGGGAAACATTGTTTGCATCTGATTTTTGTTTCTTTTAACACTCTGATATAAATAATTATGTACAAATTTGAATAGTTCAGATGATTAATATCTAACCAGGCTCGTTTTCTACAAATCTACATAATTAGTGATATCGCTGACACTGAAGTTGTCCCAGTTATTCCTCATCACACACTAAGAGAAATGTTCCTTTGTCATCATCTTTCATCTTTTGAGTCAGTGTGACTTTTGCTCCTCATTCAGGCGCTTTTTGCTTCGAGAATGCTCTCTTGAGATGACTATTTTTCCACTAGTATTGTTTTTCATGTGTAATTTTGACCACAGACATATCTTTGCCCTCAGCTCTCTGCTGGTATCCTGTTTCATCATAAAAAGCGAGTGTCTTTCAGGCGTTGAAGAGTTCAGCCGAGGAGTTGTAGATGGAGTTGACTCTCTGTATGTAACTGGCATAGGGTTCCACCTCTTCAACATCAGCAGGCTTCATACACATAGACGTATGCTTCAGTGAACCACACAACACTTTTACAATCGATGCACAACGTATCATTGAAAATTACACCCTATATAGTTTGATAGAGATTTCTTACCTGGGGTGGTTTGTCTTCAGCTGGTGTTGAGATTTTGGATTTGCAGCAAAGCATCTTCAGTGCACTAAAAAGATGCAATGCAAATACAAACAGATATCGATAAGATATTAGTCTATTAATTAGTCATCATAATATGCAAAGAAATTCAGTTCAACAGCAGTGCAGTAAAACATCCCACCTTAAGTCGCTGAGCTTTCTGCGTAGTGTATAAACCGCGGCCAGAGATACAAGAATAAAACTAACAGAACCAACTGATATGGCCATAATTTCCCATGAAAATGGAGACTGCTTTTGTTTTAATACACCTGTAAAAAAGGGATTTATTTACTTTGTAATATAATTAATGTTACAATGCAATATAGACAAAAAAATGACAAAAAATAATATATATAATATATATATCCGTATATATGGCCATAGACTGATTCCTTTTTAATACAAACCACTTGTGAGTTTATTCACTTTTTTTGCTCAATATTTCATCAGAGTCTTTCTTAAAATATTGGCAAAATATTTTGACGCTGTGGACATTTAGAAAGTAACATTGAAAAAAAAACACTTTTCACACTCTCACACTAGTTTATGTATTATTAAACTGTCCAACAGTGTATCTACATGAATTCTGTCCTTTTTTCCTCAAAAACTTCTCAAATCATGTATTGTATAAAAAAAAAAAAAACTATCAACTTTTCAAATCATGTTCTCTATTGTGTAAAATACCTTGATTTTTCTTTTTACATATAACATTTACATTGATTTGTTTTCTTTTCTTTACATATATATAATATAATCTCATATTAACATATTGAATTGTTAACTGACACAGTTGTCTGCTTGGTAAATAAGAACACTGACTTTTGAAAAACATTTTAGGGGGAAATTGATGGTCATCATAGAAAGCTTGAAGAAGTTTCATAGTTTAAGATTGAAAATTTGACCAGGTGGAATACCATAAACTCTATACATAAAATGTATTAGAAAAGCAGCTAAATAAAGGACAACATTATGGTTAAAAAAAGAAGCTAATCTAGGAAATCTGATTTATAAAAATCAACCCCTAGTGGACATAAAGTACCTGGAGCTGAAGAAACAACCAAAACAATTTACAACCGATCCACTTATGAAGTAACTTCTCTGTAACATTTGAAATACAGTGTTCCTACCTGATGTGAGATGAAGTGTGCTCCTGTGCTGAACAGAGCCGGACTCTGAGGTATATGTGGCCACACAGGTGAGCTCACTATTGTTGACATCAGCCGGCAGATATACTCGATTCTCCATCATAAAAAACCTGCCATGCTTCTTGACAGAGCTGTTATTTGAGGAAAAGTTCAAGGCAGATTCCCAATGAAGAGTGGGTGCTTTCTGTTTAAATATGGAATTACAAACAGCAATCCTTTGACTGTTTTCACTGTCCAGCTGGGTGGAAACGTTGGTAACTGAAAACAAATAACTTTAATTTAATTCATCATGATATCAGTATAATACGGTATGGTATGGTTTCATTGTTAGCTCTAAATACTAGTTTGCGCGCGTATGTGTGTGTACCTACTTAACCATATTTTGGGGACAAATTTGTACCCAAAAGTGAGCTAAACCTGACAAAATCTCCAAAAACCGCCCTTTGGGGACGTCTTCATTTATAAAACTGGTATAAAAATAAAGTGAACAAAGATTTTTTTTATTTTTAAATTGTAACAATGCAGAAGGTTTTCTGTGAGGGGTAAAGTAAGGGTGTGGGTTAAGATTAGCTTATATATCTGTATATAAAAGCAATAGAAGTCTATGTAATGTCCCCATTTAGATAGCTAAGTAAATGTGTGTGTGTGTGTGTGTGTGTGTGTGTGTGTGCACGCATTGAATTTAAGTCATCAGTAGCTCATGACTACAGGTGGAACACTGAGACACATAACAAGTCTATCTGAATGAAACTAGGTAACATCAGACAGTGTAATTATACCTAACCTGTGATGACATTTTCAGTTTTTGCAATAGCTATACAATAAATTGTATTTGTACTCACCGCTTACAGACACATTAAGAATATAGCTTCCTGCTTTATATGATACATCACAAGAATAAAATCCTTCATCTTGCATTGAAATCTTGGGAATGAGTAAAGAAACTCCATCTGAGGTGTTGTGCAGCATCTTTCCATCATTACATGTGCCGTCCAGCTTGGGTGACAAACCATTGAAACCAAGCCAACATTTTCTGCCTTGGAGGCTGATGTTCCAGATGATATAAATTAATTCATTCCATTTGATATCAGTGGCATTGCCACACTGTAAAGTCGCATTATTGCCTGGAATAAAGGTCTGCTCTCTGAAAACTGCAGAAAAAAAAAATTTGTATTTTTGTACAAAATTAGAATAAATATTGAATTAGAGTAAAAAGTCTATTTAAGCTAAAACTAACTCAAACTAAAGACTAACAGAATATATAAACTACTTTTTTCCTTTTTTTTTGCATTTGACACTTTTAGGTAAATTATTAACATATAATTCAAAACCAATAAAATGTGGCTGTTATAATAATAGATGTGAAACAGTTTGTCTTTTTTTTCCTTTATACACTAAACTTATCGCTCCCTGTCATGCCAGACTAGTTTTATCCTTTGGTGTGTCATTTCCTTCTTTAACCCTAAAATAGTTTCAACATACACAGCAGCTCTATTCTGACAATAGATGTAACACAGCTGGCACTTTCCATGAGTACAGTTCACTATATAATGTTAATGTTATTTTGGTAACACTGTACAATAAGGTTCATTAGTTTATGTTAATTAATGCATTAACTAATAAATTTGTTACAGTATTCATTAATCTTTGTTAATATTAATTAATAAATGTACATTGTTAGTTCATGTTAGCTCAGGTCCATTAATTAATATTAGCAGATACAACTTTGGATTTTAATCATGTACGGTAGTAAATGTTGAAATTAATATGAACTGAGATATTTTCATATACTGAGATATTTTAAGTATTTTTTTTATTGTTAGTTCATGTTAAAAATAATTTAGTTAGCTAATGTTAACAAATGGAACCTTTTTTTGGATAACCATATTAGATGGGGTATTATCTCCACATGAAAAGCAGCTAGTTTAAAATATCTAATGTATGTAAAATGGTGATTCTATAAAATGTTATAAACAATATAGCAATTAATGTTTTCTCAAGGTCAAGTGCTTGCTTTCACTGACCATTGGTTAAAAATGGATTTAATAATTTCTGTTCTTATTTTGTACCCTATTCATAAAAATAGCAGTTTTTAAACAAATAAATGTTGTCTGACCTGTCAGTTGTTTAATGGCAGAATCTTTATTCGGATGTGAGGCAGTGTCTTGATTTCCTAGAACAGTTAGTGGCACAGCGTGTTAGTAACAGGTTAATGTGAGGCTCAGCACAATGAAACACAATCATTCACTCGAGTGAGATTTACAGTTCATTTCCATTACACAAAAGTGAGTGCGAGATATTAAAGTTTTAGTAGTAGCTTCTGTTACATTTATTTGTTATATTTCTTGTCAATGTTAGTCAGAGGTGTACATATTGCCCAAAGTTTAGATAAAGATTTATTTTCATTACTGTAGCACAAGATAAATGCACCCTGATTCTTAAGAAAATGGAGTTTGAACACCTGGCCTAAATCAACGGCTTCCCTACCACACCACCTACCACCTTAAACAGCATTACTGTCAACAGTCACAACACAAATGTCATTTAGTTCCATGCCAACTGCTCTAAGGTCTTGTTCTAGATTTACAGTTTCTGTCAGCCTCAAAAACCTCAGCAAGTCATCTCCCCTAAGAATCCCCCCAGAGAGGAAGAGCGCTTCGTCATGGCATGTCCTCTCAAAATAGCAACAAACACAGATAGAAACAAACACAAAACCATCACATGCACGTGAGAGAACAGATTTCTCATCCACCATAAATATCCTTGCAGACGAAGTGGAAAAGTATAAAAATAGATTTCCCCCACATGAGCGACAGTTACTAGGCCATAAAGATTTACTTGACATTTTCAATATAACTGTATTAACTGACTGATTTAAACAATGCCAAGATTTTAACCATAAAGCAAATACCCCCAAAAAAAATACTTTTTAGGCATTTTAGGACACTTGTAAATGTATGAAATTCCATTAGAAATAGACAATAGACAAAAAGTATCGATGCCAGACAAAGATGACGTTAAATCAGAGGGCCAAATCATCCACGTACAAAGAGTAGTACTAAAGACTATCTTAGAGCATTAAAGAGTACTAATGAGAATATGATATCAAAAAGTATGTAAACTCACCTCTTGTCTGACTTCTTGCGATAAAGATACTTAGGAGGACAATCGCCGTCAAAGTCCAACTATTCGCCATCGCTACAAATCTTCGGTCAGATTTCTCTTCTCTGACCTTTAAATGTCGTTTATCTCTATACTCACAGGTTATACGCACTTCAATGCACTTGAAGTAAAAGTCTTTTTAAAGTACCATTTTCAAAAGCAATTCTAAAAAATGTCATGTATTCTTTTTCAGTACTATCAATTTAGATTTAGACAGACTTTATCCAAGTCTTGAGGATAAAGTTAGCGCATGCTGATTTGTGGAGTTTCAAATGTTTTTCACATCTGCTTATCTCTCTATCAAACTTCACTCATTCTCTTTCACTTGTCTGAGCTCTCCTCCTTTTGTTTCCTTCAGCAGTGTGACGCTGTTGTACACTCCTCCATTTTTTTATAATTTCATATCTTCTCCCACATGAAAATGCTGACTTCCTGTCTTGGTAACCACGGCTGTCATGTGAGAGCGCTTTCTTAGTGCAAGAAGACTGCAGCTTGGCAGTGTGTGATGTGTTGATAGCGATATTTATTGGTTAATTTTGTTGTTTTATTTAGATGGTAGAATGACGAGACTAATGTGACTGTATAACCCTAATATACAATTATCAATTATCTTACACAGCTACAGATTAAGAAATATATAACCAAATAACTATGTGGACATGTAATACTGATCTGAGTTTAAATTATTTTATTGTCATAATGTCACCTTCACTATGTCTACCAATCGACAGACCAAAATTTCAAATAACAGTATCGGAGCTAAGTGGAGTTCTGATCATGTGTGTATGCAGAATTTTTGGAACCAGTTTGAACCTTTGGAAATGTTGAAATATTTGTGATCACCAGACCAGTTGTGAACTGTATTCTCAAAAAAAAAAAAATAATAATAATTATGAGAAAGAGGTAAAAATTATCAATATCTCTCCACTAAATCATTAATCTTTAAACACTACTTATGGTATTTATGAATTATTATGTTTAGAATAACTATTTTATAATTATAATTGTTAAATAATTATTTACATGGATTAGCCATAGAAAACCTACAGGTGATAATTTATTTTGTTTGGATATGCAAACATTCATTATTCATTCGTGATGATTAAGTGGAGGGCAACGGCTGTTTCATTACCGATTTCAACGTTTTGTTCGACTCATGCGAGGGGGGAGGGGGGGGGGCTGTCGAAATGCGTAAAGACGCTTTAGGTTATCTTACAGATTCCATTAAGCAAAATAGCCCATTTCAACCAAGAAGAAAGAAAAGAAAAAAAAAAAAAAAAACGGTTTAGCAATGACAGTTCTTGTTCTTTTTGAGCCATCCAAGGTTTTAAGTTTATGATAAAATGAGTATAGAAGCCCTCCAAGGCCATTTTTATAACTATCTGTAGTTAAGCGTTTGAGATGTATAAGATGGCACCAATCTGTGTTAAAATAAAAGAGCGAGAACATCGAGTGATGCAAGAGACATTAAAATAGTTCTGGTATGTTGCAATGGCCAACGTTGAAATATCCAGAGTAATTTGCACAAAACTCTTTGATTTTTCAATAAAATCAAAATCCAGTATTCCAGAGACCAGAGATTCCAGAGATTTATGTGATAAATCAAGAAAAACAATCAAAAAGCTAATGGAAGGGTATTAAAGGCATAGTTCACAAAAAACGTATTGTGTCATCTTTTACTCACCCCATGTTGCTCCAAACCCGTTTTATTGTGTGGAACACAACAGCAGATATTTTGGCTGTTTATGCCCATACAATTAAAGTAAATGGGGTCCAAAACAACATTGGAATAAAGAAGACATTTTTCAAAAATATTGCACCCCCCCACCCCACTGAAAATATAAATATATATTTTTTATTTAACATACTGTGGAGTAAATAAATACGGAACTTTACTCATTTCAGTATTTTTCATATTTAAGTAGGCTGAATTTTGCCAAGTTTAGGTGTACATTTATGTAAGTGAATTTCAGCTGCTGGACAATTTTTGCATGATAAATGGGTTATGAAAAATAGCACAGTCAGTTCATTCTTGTGCAGATGTTGTGCATAGTTCAGACAGATGCAGTCACACAGGATGTGGTTAGCCATGCCCCCCTCCAATCACATATGGATATTAGCCGTTGTCAGATCAAATGTGTGTTGGTGTGGTGAGATGTCTGATGAAGCGCTACAGATCAGAAAAAGCACACACTCTTTGCAATCTGCAATGCAATCAGAAATGACCTTTTTCTGCTGACATATAACAAAACCTTCATTATCAACACCTTCTCCTCACACAAACACCCAGCAGTTCTTGACAGTTCTTTGTTTACCTCTCTGCTGACTTTACTGCATTAACTTGAAAAAGAGCTTGAACCAAACCACTTGAAGATCTTGTGAGGCCAGTATGAACTATATGCTTACACAATGAAAAAAATCCACTTATTATTAGTGGGGTTATTATTAGTTTGAGAATGAGTTGGCAGCAGCTGGCTGAGGAAGTTCAAATGGGAATCATTTTAAAGGAAAATAATGTGAGACCAATAGGCCTTTATGCACTTTATTGTGGTTTTCCTCATCTCAGACCTGAATGAACAACTGTGGTCTTCAAGGGTCTTCTGTGTGTCAGTGTGGTGGTTTTTAGTTTGAGCTTGGTTTTGATTGCCACACAAGATACGATGGAATATTATGCGTATAATCAAAACAATATCACTGTTGGAGATGTATTAGGTTGTACACATACTGAGAATACTTTATAAAAATAAAATATTTCGTCTGACTGCCATAATATTGTACGAGTGGGAGCAACGCACATCTGCACAGTCTGAGGAACTTTCCCAGAAATCACCTGTGCTAAAGTGGGCCAGAGGAAAAATGTATTGCTCAGAGGCTGCTCTCTCATAGTTCACATGTTATATTTAAATACCCTCGTCCAAAGCTTCCAAATGGGGGTTTTCACAGTGATTCAACAGAAGAACCATTTTAGGTTCCCCAAATAACCTATTAGTGATCAGTTACCTAAGGCTTTTCGCACTGCGCTTACGCCAAGTTATGGTTGTTCTAAACCCCTCTTTATAAAACGGATAGTTCTGGTCCTTGATTCTGATTGGTTGAGCTGTGTTCGAAGTTGGTGTAAATTACTCAACAAACGTATGCCTTTGACCTCATTGCATCAGTATTGCCACAGCTCCATGTATTATATATTTCAGAAAAAATAACTGTTCATTATTTATTTATTGAAATATGAGTGACTTCTGCCGTCTTTCATTTTCAGACCACGCCCTTCCCCTGTCCAGTGTGGCCAATTGACCCTTCACGGGGAGTTTGATTGATAGACGATCTGACCAATATACTTCACTGTATAAATTAAATAAAGATTAACTCTTGTTAAAACTACAAAGTAATTCAAGTCAAGAGCAGTTAGTGATTTTCTCTCTATTGTTTTTTTGGATTAGCAGTAAGGACACCGACAGCAGCAGGGGCAGTTTCTTCATTAGGGCGATAGGGTGACACACCACCAAGTGTGAAAGGGAGGGATTTTCTTCTATCACATTCAACCACAGTGTTACGCTTTGATGGATGACGATTGTAATGGAGGTGAAGACGATTGACATACAGGAGTCACACATTATTAGACATGCGCGAGTTATTATTATTAGTGTAATTATTTGCGCTCTCTAATAGCTCTTTGCACAAGCACATTGGTTGCATGTCTGGCAAGTGTTTATAATGGACACTCACTGAAGAAGCATGTTTTTATAGGAGTTTGCAATAGTCAGTGGTGTTTTAAACATATGGGCATGAACACTCACTCTGAGAGGAACTGTTCACTGATCATGTTGAGCTGCCTTCAGATCACCACATTCGACAAGTTCAGAATGTTTTTATTGCTCTGTTTAATCATTCTGAATGGATGCGTATGTATTTATATACAGTCAGGCAACTCTGTGTGGTCCTGTTTGGTATTCCAGCTTGACTTGTAGCTATAGAAAATCATCTAAACAAATGTGACATTACTTTTTTCCTCACAGTTTTTGCTGTAGTACTGTACATAAATTGTAAATTATGATTTTTTAATTTTTTATTATTTATCTTGAAAAATTCTTGCAGAAAATATAGTTTTGTGAGAATCATCCTGAAACTTAATCTTGAACTTGGTAAAACAATTATCTTTATTAAAAATGTTTTAATCTTAATATTTCTCCTTTTGTTATACTGGAATAAATCATCCTGGGGTGTATGCTAAAATTATTGGACATGGCGCCAAAAGTTTTCTTATTATGCTTGCCTCTGGAAGTAGGTTGAAACTGCTGGGGGGGGGGGGGACACTGCTGTAGGCCCCTATAATTGTCACCACCTTTCACCCCACTAGCGATGGCCATGGGTACAACATGCTAAAGGGTAAAAAAAAAAAGGGTACAAAAAAAATTCAGAAAAATCACTGAAAAAAACATTATTGGGCTAGTTTTGGATAGCAATTGGGCTGTTTTATGGCAACCCTGCCCCCATCAAAGAAACTCATGCAGGAGAAATGTTGATGTGTGCGAAGTGCAGAGGGAATATTATTTAAAAGTTTTCTGTTTCAGGTATGGTAAAGTATGTTCATTGAGTTACACTGTTTAATGTTGCTTCTTATATAATGGAACTCCCGCTTTGCCACAAACCGGTCTGGTTTAAACTATGAGAGTACTCTACTGAGAGATAAGCTGATGTATGTGTGAAAATAAATAAATAATATGAAAAATAACAGCGCATGAGAACAGTTCCAGTATCTAGTCTGATTTGTACAGAAAAGGCATTTGAAGCAAAAGCAGAATGGTCTGAATTTAGTTCTGTGAAATTATGCTACATAGCATGAAACTAAAATCAGACAGACTGATTGAGAATGCAATTTCACCCTCTGACAGCAGGTGGCGCTTATGGACCAGCAGCGATATAGCGTTTTCTTGGTTCCTGCTGAAAACAAAGCAGCGCTGCACTTATAAACGCTACTTCAATATGCATTATACAGAGGCAAGATGAAAAGAAGATACCACCTAAACTTTTATGAAGACAGTCAGTTCCCCTCAGATACATTCACATAAACCCCCACCCCCAAATGTATGGTGATTTGTTTAAAATCGTAAAATTTATCATCATCATCATCATCATCATCATCATCATCATATTTTCAACCAGCTCAGGGTGCATTGTTCATCCCTAGCGTGGTAATATATGTATTGGTGCTAACAACGGCCTCCAGCTGGTCTAAATTAACTGTAAACCACAGCTTCTTGGGGAGGATTGCTTTATTATAAAACCAAAATTTTCAGCCCTTGATTCTGATTCGTTCAGCAGTGGCTCGGGAATACTGATGTAATGAGCTCAAAGGTGTATGTTTATAGAGTAATTTACAAATGCTTTGAACGTGGCTCAACCGATCAGACTCGAGGACCGGAACTATCTAATTTATAAGACATGATACACACTTGAGATTTAGAAGCAGGGTTATGAAACCTGCTCCGAAGCCAGGCTAGAACCGTGTTTGCAATGTTAACCCCGCATTACGGTTCCCAATGTGTACAGTCTGTAAAAATAAGAGGATGCACATGTCATTATGCAAACAGGTCGTGCTGCATTCGTCCAATCAATGACACTGACACTGCAAATATGCAAATATGTGTAAGAAATTATAGTCTGCCTCGACCCAGCTTCCACCCATATTGTGTAAACTATACTCCTTTCCCTACAAAGAGCTTAATTATCATAGAGGTAGTTATTTCCGTTTAAATAATATGTAAATAGTATCTCCGGAGTGATAATTCGTCACTTATAGCATGGGAACGGCAGTGGGCCATCGAGAACCATCTGCTGACCAAAAGGGTACAGGAAACAACTGATAGGGATTCTATTTGATCTTATTACCTTAACATTTGGTCGTTCCCACCTGAAAGTCTACCAAAGATGTGGGAACGGAAGGCTATCGCTTTCATGGTTATCTGCAATTTACATTTAAAACGAAACTTCATTTACATGTTGAGCGGGAAGATGAACGTAATACTGTATAAAAGGTTTGAACTTAGGATGTTCGGGGTTCATTTCAACTCCGTTGGACCCAAAGTACGACATGTGCTTTGTCACTGCTATGCTGCAATAAACATCTTCAAAATCTTCAAAGTCCTCATCATTTTTTCTTACAATGTTAACCCAGGGTTTAAGAAAGTACAGTGTGAAACATCAGTTTATGAATACCCAGGATTGTTAACCCCCGGTAAATGATGAACATTGTGAAACAAGAATATAGATAACACTGGATTCTGTTTATCAGGGTTTTAGAATTTCAAGTGATGAAAGTGTGAAGAACATTTAAATAATCTGAAATAGCTTTTTCTCTACCTTTTGTCTAATAAATGTTAAATGGAAATTCTTCATAGAACCACAGAGGCCAATAAAGAACCACTGTTTTAAGAGTGTATCAACTTATAGTTTTATAATGAATAGCCTACTAAATGAACATGAAATTAATATGGATAGCAGCTATGATCATTTAGTCATGGAAGAATTTGATGAGAATTTTTTTAGTTTTTTTAGTTTTTGACTTTTGAATGCAGACTTTGATATTTTAGCAACTATCGGTACAGTAATTTTTGGAAACATGGAACATTGATATGCTTTACTATATTTAATGTAATGTGTTGAATAAATAAATGTTTGTTGGTAACTCTGCTGTGTTTCTCTCTGAAGAAAAAGAAAACACCCACACAAACACATTTAATGTGTGCAAACTTAAGAACGCAAGCCACAAACAAACAATCCACTAAAATGTTACTGTGAAGACTGTGTCATTTACGGAAAATCAGATCATCTGCGGCGAAATGCAGTGTAATGGAGGAGCAAGAGGTACTTTCGGTTGTTGTGTGAATGTGTGAGCATGTATCTCACCACCTCTCTGCTTCTCTGCTTATCACGAGAACAGACAAGTCCTGCCATTAAAGTTAACACTTCTCTGCCACCAGTGGTTGGAAGCAGCTGCAGGCTAACCTAACCACATGCTGTTAAAAAAACCACCGCAAGTTTATTGTTCTCACACCAGTGATTATTCTGAAATTGTCTCATAATAATAAGTCATTGAGTTCACTATGTTTGAGGATGTGTTAGAAAATTGAGGGTGTTCCCATAAAAACACAAAGGAGATCAATGGTGTGAATCTCATCTATGGATATTATATACTATAGTATTAATACTAAATACTATAGTATTAAAAGAGATCTCAACAATGTAACAAACTGTACTCCGCTATAAACATTTTAACCTTCTAACACATTACTATTACAGTGAATTGGAGGTTCAAGTCTCCTGAACTACATGACAAACAACCTGAGTACTAAAAGTTTCCTCTGAATCAAGATTTATAGCCTATAAATGTTAGCAACTTCAGTATGATTCAGACAGCATGATTTAAGACTCATATGCAGAGTTTAACTTCATCACATTAACAAAAATACTACAGTAGGATGTCACAGAAACACACTGTCACAGAGAACAGGACAAATTAGAAACCAATAGCAAAAGTCAATAGTAATAAAAACGACAGTGAAAGAAAATAAGACCAGAATTTCATAGAATGTCAAAACTTCACAAAGCTAAATGATACACAAGCTATTTTGCAAAGCGGAAGTAAGCTATTTTCTGTGAATGTGCGAGTATTCTCATTCATTAGCATCTTTAGGTAAAAGCAATTTACAGGCTCAGTATGTTCTGGTGTCCTCTGTTGACAAGAAGCGTGCACTGCAAGATATCACCCCTAGCGTGAAAGAATACCTATAACTGAGAGTTTAGAATGGCATTTTGTAAAATAATTAGATTATATGTCATATTTAAGCAATATCACACAAGTAAGAGTGCTGTTGTAGCTAATATCAGCATGATTTCAGTCACCGGCGCAAGGCTGCTGATATACACTGCACGAATGTGAATATGAAGTTGCTTATATTATATAACATATTATGTTAATTATATTACAAAATAACATTATTAACTCTCTTTTTAGTTTATGGATGTTTGTAAACTTGCATGTGATCCTCCTAAAATGCAGATGTTCAATAACAGAAAAAAGTTTGTCATCACTTATTATATTCACTAATATATGAAAAAAAATCTTAAATAAATCTCTCAGCTGATGACCTGACCATATAATTAAAAACCTTAATTATAAATGCTAAAATAAATGTAATAATAATAATAATAATAATAATGATAAATTATAGGCTACACTAGAGAGAAGTGTTACAAACTCAAAATTATGAAGAAAAAAAAGGAAAGAAAAATTTTAGAGGCTATCATGAAAAATAGGATAAACAATCCAGAGGACATACGGTTATATTGGTATTATGGTTTAAAATGTTAAATGTTTTCAGATAAATCATCTTAAATCTAAGGCAGCTTTAAATGAGATAGTTTAAAGGTTATGGTACGTCGGGGACTCAAAAGGCACTGAACACAAAGTGGGATATTCAGGTTACCTTCCAGTATCTCTGCAAGTTCGTGACACGTTGGCCTCCAAACGTCTGTCTACATCCACGTGTTTATATAAAGCTTATGATAATTGCGAATGAATACATTAATACAAAATTTCAGACCGGAAAAACAAAAATTTTTGGAAATGTATGACGGTTTGGAGGATGTCGTGGGTTTGTTTTGACCGCCCCCTAGCGGTGTGATAGCGGTAGTGACGTGGTCGGATGTTTACGATCTCCATGGTAACCATTACCCCGATCTCTCACAAATAAAACACACACCTGTTACAAGCAGACATGAGCGTCTCTGTGACACACACATCTCAGAAGAAAAATGAGGGCAGTAGGGGATTCAGACAGCAGAGGACATATGATTATTTGTACGGTGAGTTACAGCTGCAAATCGATGGCCTGTTTGACCAAATAATATATTCGGATGTTATAAGAAAGTAACATATTGTGCCATTTATTATTTAAAAAGGCTGTTGTATTAAACTGTGGATGTTGGTGCTGCTTTAGACCCGGTATACACATTGTCAGCTAATGTGGATCACGCCAGGGAAAACCTTCGAGCTCGTGCCTCAATGGATCGAGTGGTAAGTTGAGAGACCCAAACAATTTTAAACGGCTACAAACACTAACGTTAGCTCAGCACAGTGCTAATAATGTTTCAGATTTTGCTGATTTCTGCAGCTATTGAGTCCTTGAACTGCTCCTTCTTCCGTGTAAACACAAACACAATGATCTGAAGTTCAAGTTTGATGAACTCACAGAGAAAACACATATCTGAAACAGGACTTACAGTATATGTAACACATTTTGATTGAATTTAAATAACAAGCTTAAAAGATGCATGTTTTGGTAATGTTGAAATAGTCTCATTAAAGCCTGCCCTTGTGAAAAAGACATAGCCTACAATTTAGCTTACTTCTAAAAATAGTAGGCCTACTTGTTACGGAAATGATTTATTTAAAAAGAAATAAAAATGACATAATTACTTCTAGTGTCTTTGAAATAGTGTATTGCCAGATTTACTGGCAAGCATTTATGTTAAACTAAACTTTCATATTTAAATATACAAATTGTATGTCATTTATTTGAATATATCTGGTATTTCATATCTGTAACAATGAAGCTGCAATTTAGTATATTTAAAATATATAACTTTAAATATAATATTGAAAAACACACTACAGTTAAAATTATAATCAAGTACTTTACGGCCCTGTTTCACAGACAGGGTTTAGACTGAACCAGGATTAGGCCATAGTTCAATTAGTACATTTATGTAATTTTTATTAACATGCCTTAGAAAAAAACATTACTGGTGTGCATCTTGAGACAAAACAAAGGCACTGATATATTTTAAGATCAGTCAGTGCAAGTTTCTTTCAGTTAAAACAGCTCAGATTTACACTTTAGTCTGGGACTAGGCTTTAGCCTTGTCTGTGAAACTGGGGGTTAATGTGCTTTAGTAAGTTAGGCATCGCAGAAAAATAAGTGTACTGTACTTCTTTAAATCATGACAAAAGATTATTAAAACATAATAAATTAATATAAACATAATGCACAGTTTTCAATCCACAATGTAGCATGATTCCAAGTTAAAAATGCATTTTTCCAAGTGAGTAAAAAACATAATACTTACAATTAATTTAATGCGTACCCAAAACTTCATTTTGGCACATGAAATAACAAAGAGGTTTGCGAATATCTCAGCATATAATCCTTTTTTTGGATATACAGAAAATGAATGGCAAGTTGTCTATTGAGTTTTTACTTTCTTGGAGGAATTTATAAATATTACAGATAAAAGGTCTCACGCTGGTTAAATAGGTCTACAACTGTTTGGTTGGCAAATGGCTAAAATGCTGCAAGTCTGAACTGCTAAATTGTTTTAATTTAGGTAATTGAAACATAAAATGGAGTACCCTGCTGACACTGAAGTGGTTATTTTGAGTTATTATAGGTCTCTCTTAAATACTAGATTCTGATTGGTCGATCTCTGCATTCTGACTGCTAAACGGTGAGCTACACTGTGCTGGTTTCATGTCTCTCGAATCACAACACAGTCTCACACGATTTCAACTCTAATCAATATTTCAGGTGCATTTATTTGTTAATCTTGTTTGTTAATCTCTCAGGACAATGTACAGCTATTCATTATCACATTACGAATCCTCTCTTGTGTAGGACAGTCTGGCCATCAGTGAGAAATTAAAATTATGAGAAATTTAGAGCTGAACAAATTCTTCTGTGACTCTGTCTTTTATCTCATGGCCAGCACAATGCCCTTTGTATCCTCAGGATAGTGCTAGTGAACACAAAAACATTTATTTGAAAATAGTTAATGCCACAAATGACAAAGATTTGACAAGGCTGAAATTTTTGCTAAGCTTAGTTACAGTTCCCAGTGAGTCATTGAGAATGACTGTGTTGTGCTGTAATTCAGTTATTTAAAAGATCTGAAATAACCATTACCATTTTTGTTTCATTCTTAACACATCAGAAACCTTAAAAGACTCGTATCGTGACTCGTGAGGAATGAAAATGTCCCTGATCTTTGGAAATAAAAGTTTATTGTATGAAAACAGAAACTGAAAGTATCCTTTTATTAAAAGTAAAGTGGAGAGATGTTTCGTTCTGTACTTCAAACATTATAAATGCACCGAAGTTTTTTTTTTTTAAATGCTATGACCTTTTAAGAGTACAAACAGTTGTGTTTTGTCTTTATCAGCAGAAGGTCCCAGAATTTAACTCCATGTTTAGTAATCTGCCACATCACCCACGTTTCACCTTACGTCTTGAAGCCACTGACCCTGTGCCTGCGTTCATTGATCGGCGTTGGCGGGGCTTTGGTGAGCAGAAGAGACAGACCCTGCAGCGACTGACAGGGTAAGATTCACCCACTCTGTACACAAGACAATATAAATATGATATCAGATCAGTGAATCTCACAAAAACATGTGCAGGACAATTTTCACTCTAAACTCAAAAGAAAAAATGATTTGCATGAAGAAAATAAATCATGTTTTTATTACCATCTTTTTTTTTTTGCATTTTGACTTTTAAGTTATTTTTTTTTTATTTTTTTTTGTGGATTCTTCTGGGATATTTTAATGTTTTTTTTTCTAAATGTTCTTTTGCAGTGCTAAATAATGTATATACACTACTGTTCAAAAGTTTGGGGTCAGTAAGTAAAAGAGTCTCTTACTCTCTGCACCATGCAAGGCTGAAATAAATGCAGGAAACAGTAATATTGTGAATTACTACAACATAAGTATCTGTTTTGTATATATATTTTCAAATGTAATTTATTCCTGTGATCCAAAGCTGAATTTTTAGCATCATTGCTCCAGTCGCACTGTTGCCAACTCTCGCGAGACAAATAAGCAACCGCAGCTTCAAAAACAAGCCCAAAACAAGCCCAATATTCTTTTTGATGATTTTTTATCATCAATATTATATATTAACAATTATTTATAACTAATAAATGAGCCTGCAACATGTTAAGCTGAAACCACTCTTTTATCTGAAAAGCAAAAACAGAAGCTATTTTACAAAAATCAGCAAACTGCAACAAAAGTGGGAACAAAACTCATCTCCAATCACCTGTGAGCAGAATAGGATTGGAGAGATGGAAAAGGAGAAAAGCACAAGAGCTTCAAAGTGGAGCTGTAACATAGCTACATATTTATAGCCTAAAATATACAGGGGTCATTCTACGGAAATGTCCATTTTTTTTGTCCCTAGCCTTTACAGAAATATTACACTTGGTTACAATTTTTTATATTTTAAAATGAAACAATGTGTTATTTGAACAATGACACCTTCTTGAGCCATCAATGTGGCAATATTTGTTTTTAATTAATTATAAAGAATTCCAAGCACCACAAAACTGCTCGTCCCCACAGCCATGTACAGAGGGAACGTGCTTTACTTTGAGGTCAAAAACAGGTTTTTCTACCATTTAAAATAAAGTAATGTATACATAACTATCAAATAAATGACATAAAAAAACAAAATTCCAAATAAATATTATAGACAAATATATAAAACAAATATTATATTAAATATTATATTAAATTATAATATATATTATATTAAAAAATAAAATATATTATAATATTATTAAAAAAAATATTATAAAAAAGAAAAGAAAATCATTAAGCTGTCATTTATGTGTATTCATGAAGTCAAAAGGTAATCTAATAATGTGGTCTAAGTTTAAATGTTAAAAAAATAAATATATTTTAAGACATCTTGCCATACCAGGCTATTGAAACCAAATGTATTTACTATTAGGACACGGCTACTTGATTTTTTTTATTACAGCCCGTGATAATTAATACATTACAAAAACATTGTAAAAATTAGGCTAAAATAAATTCACCCCAGTCCTCTACGTCTACTTCTATCATCGCTTGATTACAGCGTCACGCGTCTTCTTTTTGAATGTGATTTTTCTCCAATAAGGGGCAGAACATATGGCAAATTACTCTACTGCACTTGTATTATTGCACTGGTTGGCTATTAACTGCGAGCAGACAGAGTGTCAATCAATGTATTGGAGAATATGGCGAACATAAATAAAGAAACGAAGTCGCTTGTCAGATTTCCCTAACAAGCAACCATATTTTTTTAAATAAGCCCAAAAAACCGCAACCCGCGACCAGGGATTTTTCCCCGCAACTTTCCAAAAAAAGAAGCCCAAAGTCACGTATAATACGCGGACTTGGCAACTGTGTCCAGTCGTCAGTGTCAAATAATTATAATATGCTGATTTGGTGCTCAAGAAACATTTCTTCTTATTTTGAAAACATTTGAGCTGTTTAATATTTCAAAATAACAATGTAAAAAATTCAAAATAACAGCATTTATTTGAAATCGAGGTCTTTTGTAACATTATATGTCTTTACTGGCACTTTAGATCAATGCAATGCATCCTTGCAGAATAAATGTATTAATTTCTTAAAAAAAAAAAAAAAAAAATTGATCCCAAACCTTTGAGTGATAGTGTATGCTGTATATGCCAATATGAATTATTAATCCTTAATAATTTTGTGTTTGTGAAAGGTTTGTGTCTCAGATACATGGACCAAACCACACAGATGTGACAGGAATGGACCGCTGGAAGTTTTTCAAACGGTAGGACGTATAGAAAAATGAATGTGAATAACAATAGCTGAACAAAACAGTTTTTTAACAGTTAAAGTGTACAAATAAGAATAATGTTTTCTCGTTCACTTTCTTTTTCTTCCATTTTCTTTCTCTCAGTCCTCTTATTCCTTTCGCTCAACAGATTCCTCCTGATGTTGTATTTGCTTTGCCAAAGTAAGTCAAATGGTGCTTGTCACTTCAGCCTTGCTCTGTTAGTTATTCATTCAATACCTATGATCTACCAAAAACTGAACTTTCTTACTATCTTTCTATACATCTGTCTCTATACGTTATCTCACAGATCTGACCTCGTTTCTGCTTCGGATGGAGATGGAAAACGGTCCTCCACTCCGTTCCAGCGGAGCGTGGGAGTTCAGACTGATTATCGGGAGAGTGAGACACAAACAGACCCCTTCACTCCAGACTATGTGGTTCGTCCTGGGACAGCCCCCCCTGAGCTGCTCACACTGGCCACACTCACATGGGGTAAACAGCACGTAATATAATAATCATAAATAATACTTGTCTCAATCTAATCTAATGCAGGTCGACAATGAGACAATGTTGCACAAACTTTCGCATGTGTAGCTTCAAGCGTTTGTGTTTACACATTTGCTGAGAGATGTTTCGGGACTAACAGTGGTTGTTTTCAGGCTGTGGGCTGCCTGCAGGGCTGGCAGAAGTAGAGATGATTGAGAGGGCAAGAATGAAGAGAGCTTGGGAGGCAACTCTGCCCCCGCTGAATGACCTCTCTCAGCTGGACAAGAGGGGAAGGATGATGGAGGAGATGGAGAGGAAGGAGTGGGCATTCAGAGAGAAGGAGATAGAGAAGTGAGCACTGCTTATAGGAATAGTTTTCCAAGCTTGATTAATTTGGGCAGTTCACTCACACATTATTTGCAGTGGTTTCTCACACCGTAACAAGATACTTTGTAGCTGATAAGGTGGATATTTGTAAAAAAAAAAAAAAGTCTAAGTTCACACTAAAAACGCAAGACGCAACGCTCGGGAATGTTTTTTTTTAAAAAAAAGCACTGCGCAGAATGTCTCTGCCATGTTGCCATCAAATAAAACAAGTTTACTTGCTACTGTAAACCAAAGCTCACAACACTTGCCCCGCCTCCAAGGTCTTCTGATTGGTCCACTGTTTTGGAAATGGCATTGATGAGCGGCGCTGCGTATAAAAGTTGAAATTCTTTTAACTTGACACGGCGTCATGTACGAGACGCTGCGAGAGACGGGAGATGCGAGCATAATGGTCATACATCTAGCACGTTTACATAGAAAAACAATGAAAAAGTAGTGCACTGGAATGGATAAACGCATTCTTTGTGAGCAGCCCCTCAAGTGCTACAATGCACAAACACATTCATGCTGACTATGGTTGTTTGTCATGTGCTTTCTTAGGCTGCAGGAGGCACGGCTGACCCTGCTGGTGCAGCTTCTGCGTCAGAGGGAGGAGAAGCAGGAGGAGGTCAAGATGGATCGACTGGATGTGAGCTTTTCCCAGCACCAGCTAGAGAAGGAGGCACGGATTAAGAAGATACGCAATGACTACATCGTTTGTGAGGCCACAGTCAGATAAATCATATTTACGTTGCGCTGAAAAGGGCCCATTCTGTTTATGTCAGTAATCATGAAATCAGAATTGACGTTTTGTTGCTTTTAGAAAGTGTGTGTTTGCTTTTAGACCATGCACTGTAGATGCGACAAGGATGTGATTTTACTGTATTTATACAAATTTCCGTGCTTTCCGACCTGAAGCATGACCCACATCAATTACATAAATCAGAAAAAAAGGAGTGTTTTATCAAATACATTTAAAATACATGTTTCATGTGTAAATACCATAGACTGTAAAAAAGATGGACAACGCAACTCCGCTTCCTTCCACTATAGAAAAGTGAAGCTAATGGTGCTTTCAAGTCATGTCGGATACATCGTATTTACGAGTTGAACGCACATGAACGCCACCACAAAGTCGTTATTACGAGTGGGAAACTCGAAATTTTCTTTAAGCCCCGAGTTTCCGAGTTGGGGGCGTGTCAGTGAAAAAACGTGTCGGGATTCAATGGACGCAGCCAAAAAGATATGCAGCGTCGGTAAAGTTGTTGAAATTAATAAAATTATTATATTTTTGTAATGTACAATAAAACTATATAAGTTACACATACAAAATATTATATTATTGTATAATTATAATAGAATATATAATTATTCAGTTTACATCACCTTCATAAATTAAATAAAAACAGAAAAAAGAAAACACACAATGATGCACATTCTTCATTCATCATTTTATAGATGTAGAGTTAAAAAAAATCATTGAATTTTATGTAGAAAAGTTAAATCGCCATCTTGTTCCGACCAAAGTGACTTGAACGCACCCGACGTCGTAATAACGACTTGTCTACTCGTAAGTACGAACGTCCGAGGAGGACTTGAACGCAGCATAAATCATCTCAGTATGGCTGTTGCCATCTTGCGAAAATGACGTCATTTGGAGCCCGAGTCTGCGCAGTAGAGATTAGTTTGGAGCCAGACTGCAGCAGTAGAGTCGTGAGGTGGAGCCGCGGAATCAAACTCCCGCCCAAACTCCGGCAGACCCAATCAACCATAACGACACGCCCCGTTTTTATGGCATCAAATTACTAGCTAAAATGAAACTTATCACAAAAATTAACAATTGAACATATATCAGAGTGATAACAACTACCTTAAATGACCAAAACCATATTTTGGAAAATTGTATTGGAAGTGTAATTTTTTTTTTTTAGTTTGACTCAAGTCCCATTCGTTTACATGGAGAGGGCGGGGTTTATGACCTGTACTGCAGCCAACCACCAGGGGCGATCAAAGAGCCCGCAGCTTCACTTTTCATGAGGTGTGAGACACACCTGGTAAATACCATAACTTCTGACAGCGCTGCATGAGTAAGCAGCGCCATCTAGTGTTTGTTTGGTAAACATCCTTAGCATCTCAGCTAGGGTCTAAAATTAACACTGGCAAGAGCAAATTAATATATGAGCAAAAATCAGCATTGACAAGTACATGAAACTGTTTTACTTGGTAACTGGTATGATTATCAAATGTCAAAGGTTGCAATTTAATTACATAGACTAACTATGTCGTCTGATGTGCTGCGTGTGATTGAGTGAGTGTGGCATTGTGTTCATTTATACGCTAGTCTCGCGTAGCCAGACCTTCAGACTAACGGCTGAAGGTCTGGAATAGATGGCAGGTTTTATTGGCCAAGGCCCACCCATGAGGCTGTTTGACCGACATGTCAAACAACCAATCATAGTTCGTTTCGTTCAGCGTCACGTTTCGGGGCGTGGAAATGTCGCCACAATACCAGGTGTGTGAAACTCTTGGACGTATTTTAAAGATTCTATGCCACGAACTTTAAATATTTCACATACTTTTGAAAATCCAGAGTTTAGTTGACCCTGATAAGCGTTTGTCGTCACATTTGTAAACTCGATGGCTTTCTTCTTTCATGAGGGGGTTTGGCGCCACGGCATCTTTGTTTCCTGGCGGAACGTTAGAGAACGCGACACACACGTCTCCCGGAAATCCTGTATAATTCAACCAATCCGATGACGACTTCGACACTCCTGAAGTGTTTCCAGATAAATGTGCCATATGCTTCAGACGTTTAGCCAACGGTCCGTGGGCGTGACGTCTGAGGCTGAGACTATTTATACGCGAGCAGCTTATGATCCAGAGTTTTCAGTGTTTCATGACACACACTTCCCAAATGTCCTTCCCTAAAATGTTGGGAGAATGTTCTATACATCCTCTTAACATAAGAGAAGGTTTAAGGACTCCCATGCAGCAGTTTTCCATGAAAATATAATCTCCATAGTTTAACCTAAAAAAGAATATAAGTATTGTAATTTTACTGTTGTTCTGTAAAATAAAATATTAATAATAATAATAATTATTATTAATAATAATAATAATTATTATTATTGCATGGTCATATTGAATGGGGAAAAATAAGTTTACCTTCTTTTTGTCTTTAGCTGATCATATGTTAGTATAATATGAAACATTGACAGAATAACCTTTAGCATATACACTGCCCTCCAAAAGTTTGGAAACATCCTAGAAAAGTGGGGTTTTGGACGATGTCACACTTCCAAGCACACTTCCAAGCTTGACCCAAAGCACACTTCCAAGCTGTGCAAATCCTATTTGGAGAGGAAACAGTCAGCTGGCATCATGTCTGTCATGGAATGGCCACCCCAATCACCCGACCTCAACCCAACTGAGCTACTAGGAACTGGACCGTGATGTCCGTAAGAAGTGTCCAACCAGTGTGAATCATCTTTGGGCAATCCTTCAGGAGGCTTGGAGTAATATATCAAATCAATGTTTGAATAAACTGACAGCTCGGATGCCCAGATTATGCAGAGCTGTAATAGCTGGTAATGGTGGATATTTTGATGAATCGAAAATTTTACTTTTTTTTATGTATAAACTGTTTATGTAATAAAATATGTTTTCGTAGTTCGTGTTGTCCCTTATCAGTGCAAAATTATCACAAATTAAAAAGGATTCATGCCAATATTGTCCAAAACCCCATTTTCTAGGGCGTTTCCAAACTTTTGGAGGGAGTGTATATACATTTCAAATCTTTCACTTCAGACCAAAAATGTTTATGACTCACTTTACCACATTTACATTCACACAGAAAAGGAAACCGTGCTTACAGCCTTTTATTCTATTTTTTTGTGAGGCATGATAAAAAGCCATCATTCCTACAAAATTACGTATTCAAATCTTGAACTAAATGAAGCATAGCATGTTTTAAGAGCTGTCAGGACATTTGTGTTTAAACCAGATTACATGTTTAAGTCAGATTATCCTGAATTATGAAATAATAAGCATGTACTACAAACTGACATCATTTTATTTATCATTTTCCTGTTTCTCAAAGCATTGCGGAAGCTGCTGGCTAAACGGAGGAATGTGGAGGGAAAGCTGGAGAGACGTGATATTATAAAGGATTACTCAGATTATGGGTTTCAGACATACGCACCTCGGTCGCGGATTGGCCAGATCCCTGACCGAAATTCCAACCGCAACGTGGTCAAGAGTCACTTTCTCAGAACGTATGAAGGTCTGCTTCTGTTTACAGAAGTTGTTTTCCTGATGAATATTCAGGATACAGTAAAGTTTATGCTTAATGATTTTTTATTCATTTTATTTTAGAAATATTTACTTAATGCAAATAACATTTATATTCTAATGTCTTTCTTTGTTCAATATATTCTGATATTCTTTATTTGTTTATTTTATGTTTGAAAATGTTATCCATAAAAATCAATGACCCTATTCTACTTCTGAAATCAGATCATGGAGTTTATTGAGGAAAGGTGTGCGATATGAATAACATTTTTGTTTTTTTACCATTTAAAAAAAAAAAGTTAATAAATTTTGATAAATTTATAGATGTACACAAATCCTGTGTTTATATAGTAATTTTAGTCTTTCCTGAAAACAAAAACTTTAACTTTTGTCAGCAAATTTTATTAAATATTTTGATTAATTTATTTTAATTCTTGTTTTTATTCTATTATATTTTAAAATGTTTAAAATATAATAGAATAAAAACAAGAATTAAAATAAATTAATCAAAATATTTAATAAAATTTGCTGACAAAAGTTAGTTTTTGTTTTCAGTAGAAAATAAGTAGAAAATAATATTTAACTTTTTTCCCCTTATTCTTCTAAATCAAATCATTCTGCTTATTAATCAAAGATGTCCCTTGGTTTTTCTAAGCAATTACAATATTGTCTAAAACTTGGTGAACAAAGAATTGGGGTTTAAAAATTGGTTGTAATCAGAATATTATAGAGATTTAAGTGTATTTTTTCTCAGAAAATGTATTTTATTTCCTTTAAAATAAGTTATTTTACAAGCACAACCTTTTTAGCTGGAATTTGAATCACTACGGATGTGGTAAAGGCCTGCAGTGACATCTCTGTGTTTCTCAGGTCTGTTAGAACTGGAGGCAGGTCTTTCTCCATCTGTCATGAAGCCTCGAATCAAAGTGCCAAGACCTAAAGTGACTAAAGGCTTCATCACACGCTCAGCCCGCAGAGAACTAGAGCTCATGAAGACTCATCAGGTAAAGAGCAGCTGGGTGCTTTTCACACTTAATCAGACTGTGGAGGAGGGGTGTGAAGTGACAGATATCCCCCTGAGCTCTCCTTTCCCACTAGGCTCTGAAGGAGGAAAAGGGCCGTGTGGTGGAAAAGAAGCCTTTGCGGTTCCTCTTTAAGAAGGAAAAACTTGCTCCACGACCTCCAACCCCTGCGGTGGAAGACCCCCCAGAGGTACAGCCCGCATTCATGCTGTACACAATTCAGGTCTTCCTTCTGAGATCTAGCTTTTGATGAGAAGGTGTGGGGTTTGCAAGTCAAAACGTGCCTGTATAGGGGCGGTCTGGGTAGTTACAATAAGTAACTATATCAAATTGATTTTAAGGACATTTTTGCTCACTTTGATACTTTGTGTACTCTAAAAAGTGACCTAAAGCATGACATTTATTCTCATTTAATTGTACCTCGTTACAGTACTTTTATTGTAAAGTATTACTAAAAGTGATTATCTGTACTTTCACTTATCATGCTATAAGGAGTTCACTTATTACGATGTGTTGACTATCATACTAAAGCACATGCAAAGTGCTTGATTATAATGAAACTAGTGAGTAATTCAATATTACATTTAATACACTTTAAATATACTAAATTACAACTTCATAATTACAAATGAGTAACTACAAATATATTTAAATACTATGCTATGCAAGTTTCAGTAGAAATGACAATAAAATATATTCTAACTTTTGATAATTTTTTGTCTGTACAAACGGTGATATATTTTAAGCATGTTTCAAAGACAATAGAAGTTATTATGAAATTACATGTAAAGATGCACTTAAGTCTTAAGTGGGTCAAAAAGCACTCTGAAGTTCAGCTAATTGCATTAAATATAAATTGAAACTGTAATGCATTTTTATTTAATTGCACTTAGCATGCAATTTCTCAAATATTATTTTAAATAATACTATTTCTGTAATAATTATAGTTAGACTGTGCTCAAAAGTCCTAAAAGAATCACTGCTCTAAATTGATTTGAGGATATGATACATTGACTTTCATTGAATCATTTATCTTGTAATTCTTTTTGTATGATGCGTCTATCATTCTGAGATATGGATGTTATGTCTATAACAGGGAGATGAGGAAAGGGAACTGGCCATTATCTTTCTGCAGAAAGTGCTGAGAGGAAGATCCGTGCAGAATCAGGTAAGGCTCAGTGGGAGGAGCGTGCTTTTCTAACTGATGTCTTCGATGTGAATGGATAATGACGTCTGATGGATGGCAGATGTTCGAGGGAAAAGAGAAACGCTTGGAACTGATCCAAGAACTGCGCACCACCCACGCACTGCAGAAGGAGGAACAGGACAAGAAGGAGGCGGAAAAACAGGTCACACTCGCCCTGCAGAGACAGAGAGACATCCAGTCTGAAAGAGTAAGACCAGAGATGTAAATGTTTAAGATATGAACATAAGCACCTGCTGTAGCATGTGAACTTTGACTGATAAAACGACATACTTATCTCAGTACAATCAAAATACAGTTTTTTAGGCATTCACAACATCAGCTCTGCTTTGGCATGCACCGCTGATCTTTTCTGGGCTTCTCAGCATGGGTCACATTCTTAATAATTTTCCTGTTTTGAAATGAAACATTCAATGTACTATGAAAACATTTTCTTTTCTTTTTTTTTTGGTTTTTTTTTTTTTTTTAGAATTCAAAACCTTCCCCCAGTGAAAAATAATACAAAATAATGTAAGCTATTTTTAACAAAGTCACTGATCATTACAGTCTGATTGTAAAAGTTTGTGGAGCATATTTTATTTTTGAAGGAATAGTTCACATAAAAATTAAAATCTTCTGAAAATGTACTCATCCTCAGACCATCCAAGATGTAGATGAGTTTTTCTTCATTCAAACAGATGCAGAGAAATTTAGCATTACATCACTTATGCAGTGAATGGGTGCCGTCAGAATGAGAGTCCAAACATCTGATAAAAATATCACAATAATCCACACGCAATCCACACGATTCCAGTCCTTCAATTAACATCTTTTGAATTGAAAAGCTGTGTTTCTGTAAAAAAAAGCAAATCCATCATTAAGGCATTTATACTGTAAACAGTCACTGTAGCCAAAATACGAGTTGTTTATCCATAAGTCAAATTTTCCAGTTTTCCAGTGAAAAAAGTCTATCCCCACACCAAAATCCATCCACATATTTGTTTAGAACAATTTTTTTTACTGTTTTCACTAGTAAACAGTGCTTGTTCTCTGAATATTTCTCTCATGATTCAGACGAGACGCTTTTTTTTCACTTCAGAAAGCAATATTATGCACAGAAGACTCAAATTTTAGCCGGAACCAATGGTTTGAAGTTTTTAAGATTTGCTTCTTACAAACACACAGGTTTTCACCTCAAAAGACATTAATTGATGGACTGTAGTCTTGTGGATTACTTGTGGATTATTATGATGTTTGTATCAGCTGTTTGGACTCTAATTCTGATGGCACCCATTCACTGCAGAGGATCCTCTGGTGAGCAAGTGATGTAATGATACATTTTTCATTTTGGGGTAAACTATTTGTTTAATTATTTGATAACTTATATAAAAAAAGTGCAGCATAGCATACATTTCACTTAAAAGGACGAATGCTTAAAGGAAGAGACTTTTAGTCTTAAAGAAAGAGACTAAACATTTTAAATGTAAAAACATTTTAAAAATCTTATTTAACATAAAAAAAACATGAAAACATTATTGCCTCAGGACTAAAAAATACTAATAAAAATACGGTATGAGCCTGTTTGTGGTCTAATAAAAAATAAAAACTTTAAAAGTCTATGAACAAAACAATGTAAGAATGAGCTATAATATCTCATGTACTAAACTGATTAAATTCTTTTTATTCCTTCTCCCACTGTCTTTCTCTCAGGTGTCTCAGATTGAGTCCTATATATCTGGCCTGTCTGGAGGAGTAATAGTGGACATGCTGGACTTTCTATCTAAAGAGTTGGTCCGGCTGCAGGAGGAAAGACGAATCCATGCCTTCACCCTATTGGCTGAGAGAGACCGTCGTATTCGTGAGGCTGAGGAGAGTGGAAGGCGACAGATCGAGGAAAGGAGACGCAGAGAGGAGGATGAGATATTTAAACAGGTCACTAGAATATCCATTCACAATAATTATGTTCTTATCTCTACCTAACAAAATCATACACTACCATTCAAAAGTTTGGGGATTTTATATGTAAAGATTAATAATTTTATGCAGCAAGGAATGTGTTAAATTGACCAAACGTGACAGTAAAGACATTTTTCATATTACAAAAGATTTTTATTTCATTTTTGTTCATCAAAGAATCATGAAAAATTTGTCGGTTTCCACAAAAATATAAGGCAGCACAAATGTTTTCAACATCGATAATAATAAGAAATGTTTCTTGAGCAGCAGATCAGCATATTAGAATGATTTCTGAAGGATCATGTGACACTGAAGACTGGAGATGCTGAAAATGTATCTTTGTCATATCAGGAATAAATGACATTTTGAAACATTCATGCAGAAACCGTTATTTTAAATTGTAATAATTTTTCACAGTATTACTGTTTTTACTGTATTTTTGATCAAATAGATGCAGCCTTGGTTAGCATAAGAGACTTCTTTTAAATTCTTTACAAAAATAAAACATTTCCTCTAACTTCTGAACGTTGGCGTATGTTAGTGTATGTAAATGGTTTATTTTCTTTGGTGAAGCACATTGCCATAGAAGTCTTCAATAATGTCAAGAGGCAATCAAAAATCACTTTTTTTGTTTTTTAAATGTGTACACTAGTCATATTGTGTAAATGTCCTCTTGTACTGCGACCAGCATCTTTGCAATCTTCCTTTTCTATCTGAGATCTCTTGTCTATCTGTATATCATTTGGTATCAGGTGGTCATGATACATCAGGACACAGTGGACATGTACCTGGAGGATGTCATCCTGGGCTCCATTAATCAGACAGCTGATGCTCAGGCCAGAGAGGAGATTCATCACAAGGCTGAGGAGCTGAACAACATCACCTATGCCATGGAGGAGATGTACGTTCCTGGTCTCGAATGCTGTGACATCCAGTTAAACCAGTTTGAAGAGCTTGCAACTAGATTGCTTATTGTTGACCACAAACTCTTCAAATCATGCTAGATATTTCAACAAGGTCAAAATATTTTGAATGATCAAAATAAAACACTTCACTGAACTTTCTTGAGGAAAAGGGATAAAATATATTAATGCACCTTTAGATTTCAATATGTAGAAAAGATTCTCTCAGCCCTGTTCTGACATTCAAACGCTGTAAGACATGTTGCTCACTGACAGTTGCTTACGTCAGAGGTTTTATTAGACTCCAGATCATTGTTGAGCTACCAATGATGTCTGAATCACATGAGAATAGACCCAAACAGTGTTGATTTGAATGCTTTCTGTAATTATAACCTTGAACTCTCAATACATTCAGTGACCTTCAGTATTTAGTAAAGACAGGCCATATAAAAAAAAAGACCTTGATAAAATAGTAAAATGCGATAAAATAATGCATGTAAGGTGTGCATAAGATGACTTCTCTTTCGCTTTCAGAAGGTCTTGAAAATAAAATATACAAATCCATGCTTAGATTTGTCTACAGGACGACTTCCACCCATTCTGCTCTGCCTGTTTAAAAACTCTGCAACATTTGAACTTTCATATCCTGCAAGGCAAAATGCAGAGAAACACAGTTACAGCCTAAGATATATAAAATATGAATGAAATCTGTGTCTATATATTCTTTCCCTCAATAAATAATAATTTATGGATGTCAGATATGACAGCACACCTGTAGGAAGTCACTAGAATCAGATACTGTGTATTTGCAGGCATAATCACTAATCTAATAGACATTGTATGACTAAGTTACAAAGATCATTGTTACTGTATGTGTCCTTCAGCGAGACTGCCAGCGTTGCCTGTTTTAGAGCATTTCCTTTGTCACAAACAGAATCAATCTGCTCTAATCGGTCTGTTGTGTATTTCTTGGTCTGTGTATACGTGCAGGAGGAACAGTCAGCAGTCTGAAGAGATTGTGGCAGAACTCATCTACAGATTCCTCATTCCTGAGGTCCAGAAGATAGCTGTCAGAGAAAGAGGTGAGTTATTCAATCCGGCAGATAATCAGTAAAATACCAAGCTATTACAGTTCAAGCCAAGTTAGTCTTTAATGTTATTATCTACGTAACCTTGTGCCATTTAAAAGAAGTATAATGTTGTTTTTCTTTGAAACACAAAGGGATGTAAGGAGCAGAATGTACCATGTTGCTCTTCTAGATACAATGAAAGGAGATGCTTAACTTGTACTATATACATATACAGTATATATTCCAAGCTTAGAAAGAGAAATTTAAAGTGGTGTCATTTCAACACTTGTGTCACCAAACAGAGCAACAGTTTGGAGAAGTCGACCTACAAATAAATAATTAAATAACATAACAATTGTAAAAGTTACACATTTAAAATTGAAAATAATAATGTAAATATATGATTAATTAATTTTAAAATATTTAAAAAAGTAAAAACACTGGAAGGTGAGTAGAACTGGGCCAACGGGGGGAAGAAAATAGTTCCTACATTAGTCTTGGGTTTAAGTCTGTAAACTGGTATTGATACATTACATTTAACATTTCACCTTTGAGTGACATGATGATAAGAAGATGATAACACTGTCTTTTTTTCCATTACTGAGACATATAAGAGTGTCATAAAAGCTGGTTGTGCATAAAAGCATGCAGTTTATGAGGTTACAGACCACATAAACATAGAGGAAAAAGCCTAGTTCAATTTTAAGGCTAGTTCAACATTCAGTTTTTATAGAAAGTTACATTGCAAACATCTTTCTGCTGTATGTAGTGCATTCAACTAACGTCTTAAAAGATTTGAAAAGCCTCATGCAGGTCTTTTCAATGCTAAAAATGGTCACATTAGCAGTATGGCCTATTTGTTACGCTTGACTTTTTAATGACCTCTGAGTTTGACGTGTGTATGTATCACAGTGGGAGTCACGTGGCCTGTGTTATATATTTAATGAATTATCCTCACTATCCTCATGGTCTGTTTTTAATTCCCCATTGCCACATTATTTGCCTCTGTGTAATAAAGACCCTGTTCATATAAATGCAGTATATCTGTTTCAGCTCCACAGCTTGCTCAGGTGACTTTAACCACATGACTTTCTACATACAACACAATTTAAATGAATGATTTTTTGGGGATAAAAAGGGATAGGTCACCAAAAAATGAACTTTCTATTATTAATTTACTCACTGCATGTTCTACAATGCTGTATGATGTTATTTCTTCTGTGGAACATAAAAGCAGAAGAAAGCTACACAATGCTTTCCAGTCATTAAAAGCGGATTGTGACCCGTGACTGTCAACCTCCATAAAGAAGAAAAAGCAGCATAAATGATCAGAAAGGAACAAGTGTTCTTCTAAATAATTGTGGATCATTGTGGAAAAATAAATGTGATGAATGGTGCTGATGAAAGCAGCGACAGTTATCAGAGTCTCCCATTAAGATCCTGGCAGGTATGAATCATTAAGTTAGACTTTTAATAATATTGTTTCCCATGTGACATTTCTTTGTTCAGCAGGAAAGATGAGTGCCATTATCAAAAACAGATCAAATGTGAACTGTCATAACACCCACTCTGTTGTGAGCCTGACTTTTACTTGAAACCACTTAACAGTTTTTAGATTTCATCAAAATTTTGAAGTGATCTAATAGTGGTTCTCAGCTGGTTTTGCAAGTGGTGACCCAACACAGTACAAAAATGGTTTATTGTACAAAAGTATACAAAATGTCCCTAAAATCAAATACTGAAATTAATTTTGATTAATTATATTTATATAATAGAAACTATAGTAAATATTTTATATTTATAAATAATTATAATAATATTAATTTCTGCAACCAGTAATTTTTCACACAAACTATTTTGTGCCATAAACTCTCTTCATTGCAAGTAAACCTGAATTGTATTTTCTTTAACCTTTGTTCATGGTTTGAGGATGAGGGCATGTTACACAACCTGTGCATGTTGGCTAATTTGGCACCTTTCATCAAGTGACAACTATAGCTCAACTCTAGGTGGCACTATAATAAGTATCTTTTTGTTTTTGCCAACAACCTAACTGTGTAGCTTAGAAACAAAGCATATTTTTCTCTGAATCCTTGAGTGCCCCAAGTCTCCATGCATATCAATTTCCACAAGAATTTATTTCATTGTTCCATTTAGAAGTGGTTTTTCAGGCTTTGTCTTGCCACTCAGAACAGACATATGACCCAACATTGGCCCACCAATTGAAAACCACTTTAAAAATGTACGCTTCGCTCATTCTCTTTTAGTTCGCCAGAGCCAGAGAAGGCATCTGCAAGCAGCTCGTTCAATCATCAGTAGCAGCCCTGGATCTTCTGCGGTCTCCCAGCCCCCATCTCCATCAGACAGAGCCTCCTCAGCCGTCCTGAATGACATACTCAGCCAAGTAGAGGAGTCTGTTCCCAGAACTGTGACCCCAAGAGACCCTGGACCAGCACAAAACAATCTGACCAGTGATCCAACAGAAGACGCTCCCAACGGGAATGGAAAACATGCAGATTAAGCCCATGAGCAGTAATACAAAACATTAAATTTGTGACCTTTACAATAGTCCTATTAACTGTTTGTATTTGTTGTCAAAATAGCTGACTTGATTTTTCTTGCTGTACTTGTAGAGACAGAAAGAGTGAATGAACTTTGAAGGAACAGCGAGAGTCCAAAGTTAATGGTTACGCAATAAAACCAGCATTTAATTTCTCAGTAAGTGCCACTTTTTCCCCGGAACACGTCAAAGTCTGTAAAGTAAAGCATAGCTTAAAAGCAAAGACTTTTTCATTTTCATTTGTATACGAAAAACACATAAAAGACCATCATTTGAAACAATTTCAGGTATAGGCCTATGTTAGGCACTACTAGTCTGGGCAGCTTTTTCTCCAACCATTAGGTCTATTAATTCTCTGTCTGAGAAATGGGATGTATCTCCTGAAATGACTGACAGAATGATAAGGGAGGTTTATTAGGCCCATTACTCTGTTTTTGTATAGCTCAACTGATGATCTGTAGTTCTTATGTTCCTTCTTAAATCACTTAAATTCAAGTGTTTGTGAACCTAACCAAAACTTGTTCACATTTACATGAAAGCTCAAATTTCAATTCTACAGTCTTGCCTTCAGACTACCTGTTTGAATCATCCATATAATCCACGTTGCACAACACCATGCATTTACCTGAACAGGCACAAATAACTTCAGATTTCTTCAGTGCGAGTTGAAGCCTCTGTTCCACTTTTTTCTCCCCTTTTTATAGCTACTGTCTAAATGTAGTGTGAAGATGACTATAAAAGGTCAAAGTGGAAATGTCACATCGCTACACAATTGACAATGTTTTGTAAAACAAAGTACATATATATACACACATACATACATTTATATATTTATTTTTGCCTGTGAATAATTTTGGCCACAGTTTTAAAACACAGCTGTTACTTTTGGGGTATGACTGTGTGATTTATGTTGTGGAACTAAAACTAAAATGATCAACAAAGTTATAAATAGTCTGTATTTTAATTACTTAGGCTTAATTACGTTAAACAATGTGAGGTGTAATTGAGGAATATCAATACATCGCTGGCTTACAAACACTGCAAGCTACCTATAAATCACTGCTGCAGCAGTAGTTGCATAATTTTCTATAAACAAACTGCATACTGCTCCATTCATTTTGCCTGTGATTGGTTGTTTTCTTTTATTTCTCTTCCCTCTCGACTTTCAGACTGTCTGCTCTTTTGACTGATCAGGAAATTAGGACAACAAGCAACGGCATTCGCGTCTATAGCGCTTTTCCTTCAAGCGTGTTCTTCTCAGGACATTAGTAACCAGGAAGTAAGTCTCTGGGGCGGCTGTGTGTACAATGCGTTCTTTAAAATCAGGATTGTAAGTCAGTAAATGCGAGACGGATCGTGTCATGATTGACGTCGGTGATCGGTGATCATGGTCATGTTGAGGATTTACGTGAATGTCGTGCTGATATGACATGGTAAGTGCGTTTGTTTTTGTTTAGCTACTGAAGTAAAGTAGATCGCGAGACGTGACAGCAACTGTTGAACGTGCACTACAAATAAACAATGCCGCTTGCAAACTATAAGAATGAATGTCAGTGTGTCTGTCGGAATTTAAATATACTGTACTGTTGAGGCGATCGTTTCGAAGGCCAGATAAAGCGATTCACAAACTTCTGCTGTCAGTACAACATGCTATAAACAGTCATTCAGCAATTGTAGCCTATATATTCAGCGCGATGCATAGGTTAACGCTACATTCCCGAGGCTGTGAATCTGTGCCGAGCTCAGACCAGTCGTCTGCGCAGTTGCTTAACTTTAACCCAGTGCCACTTCAGTTTTTATTTTCTGTTCTGAGCCATTAGTAATTAACCCTAATCAATTATCATGGCATTTTTTGAGCTCATTCAGTCACAGCAGTTGTCCCAATATTGCATTAATTTTAATATTCGCACAGCAGACGTTGTTTAGTGCTTACTGTGCGCTTTATTTATGTATTAATATTTATTTGTTTACAATGAGTTCGGTTACATTGGTGCTTCTGAATATATGATTTGACGTAAATTAGGCGGGAAGCTGCAGGTAATCACAGCTGTGCTGATATGCATGATATTGTGTGATATCTTTCACATATTAGTTCAATAAAATGATTAGTAATAACATGCCGTCAACCGTGCATTATCACGGTTATTATATATGTATATATATATAAAATCTAATCCATATTATCGCGAAGCTGTGATGAAATTTACTCACCCTCATGTCATTCTTGCTTGAGGTTCTACTTTGGAGCATAAAGGAAGATATTTTTAGAAATGTTTTTGTCCATACAATTGAATTCAATTGGCTCCAATGTTGTTTGGTTCCCAAGATTCTTCAAAACAATATTTGTGTTTCACTGAAAATACAAAATATTTTATTTTATTTTATTTACTGTAGAAAAAAAAAGTTGGAACAACATGTAGGTGAGTAAATGATGACAGACTTTTCATTTTTGAGTCAACTATCTATTGAAGATCTTTCTCATTCAGCTCTTTATCTCTTCTGGTTAATTAATTTAGCTTTAACTGGAGATTTCTTTTAGCTGAATAAAGCTTTGTATGTTTACCATATTAACGGTGGACTGACACAATTGACCTGAAGGTCGCACCACTATGCTCAGTTATACACAATGACCTGTATGAACGGTCGCTATTCAGAAATATTTGACTGAATGCCATGACCAAACCGAATTTGTTTTTGAGAGAGCTGTGCACTAATATGAAGTAACTTGCAAGTCAGGCTAAAAAAGTTTGTTTGTATAGTTCTGCATCAAAAAAAAAGAAAAGAAACCAAAACTTCAAGCTTTGTGTGTCACCAAGAATCACACAGACTCAAAGCTAGACAACATGTGTGCAAATCATTGGTCTCAAACTCAATTCCTGGAGGGCCACAGCTCTGCAGAGTTTAGCTCCAACCCTAATCAAACACACCTGATCCAGCTAATCAAGGTCTTCAGGATTACTAGAAACTTCCAAGCAGCTGTGAGTTGGAGCTAAACTCTGCAGAGCTGTGGCCCTCCAGGAATTGAGTTTGAGACCTCTGGAGATGCTTATTATCATATAAGCTCATAATGTAAAGCTTCTGAATGTTAATGAAGTTACTCTTTGCCTGAAAGTTGCGTTGTGTTTTAGAATAGAATTTCAGGATGTATAACTCCTTTTTTTTCAGCAGAAGCATTATTTTATTATTTTCCTCATTGAATAAGAATCAATCTATAAAGAGGAAATGTAAATTTCTTTTTGACCCAGTGTCCAGGGTCTTAAAATTAAACTAATCTATTACGGGTGGCCATATTAAAGTGAAATGATAGATTGCTGCATTAGATTTATATTGGATCATATTGATTTCATATTGATTTCACACACACACATTTCTGTTAAGCTTATGAATGCAGTGGCCAGTCAGAGGTGTTTAGATTAGACGCTGCTGAAAAGCCCAGAGTTTATTTCAGTGAGCCTGCCAGAGGAGGCCTTCACTATTAGTAGGCCTCTTTCAAAGAAACGATTGCCTTTAAAAAGGAATAATAATAATAATGATAATAATTGCCACTGGAAATTGATTCCTGAAGGCAAATAATGGAAAAGTTTGTTTCTGAGCTTGACATTTTGTTGGCAGAAATACTTTGCAGTACACTTTATTTATGTAATGCATCTTACACTCAATACAATACAGACTGAAAGCAAGAACATTTAACATTCAATTATTTATTTAAATAATAATAATAATAATTCATAATTATTTAACTTTTTTTTGAAGACTTTCCTTCTCTTAAATTTAAGTTCACCAAGTGAGGGTATTCTCCATTATTTCTTGTGAAACCTGCATCATAGCAGGTTTAATTAAACAAAAAGTCAATATTTGCTACATTTTGTTTCAGTTAGTCTAAATATCCGAAGAATGCTTTGTGCAGTTTGTACTGTCGGCCTGTTTCTAATGTGATGAGCTAGTTGCAGTTATCTAAACATGAGCTGCTGCACTGATGCAGCACTGTGCTGTTTGGACATTCAGGAGAGTTGCTTTTTCCATAGGGAAATATATCATAACTGAAATTACCTTTCAAATCAAATAAATGATGGTAGCCTAGAGATAAATAGTCTCTTAATGAATGCAAATAAGGATACACAATAAATACACAACATGTCAAAGAACTAGAAGGACAAACCAATGCGATGGTGCATTACAGTGAAATATGGTACTTAAATTTGTTCAAATTTCTTGTGGAGATCAACTGTCTTGCATTCTCAGCACATCAATAATGGTTTATCAAGTGATATTGAGAGAAGAAAGATATTAAGAGATGTAATATTCAACAAGCCTATAAACTTCTGCAGTTTATTTAGCCTGCAGTGCACAAGCTCAGTTTTATGAGTTATCTGTAATCTAGTATAGTAGCAATATTTGCATACTGAGTTGTGAATGGTTTTATCATCCTTGCATATATTTAACCGTTTATAGCTGCTTTTTACACTTCACGTTGACTGTGTCAACTGAAATGAATAGATGTACTGAGTGTCATGGGAACGACAAGGTGATGACACATTTCATCTACGTAGAATCAAAGACTTGAACTCAAAGGAATAGTTCAATAGATAGATAACTTGCTCACCAATAGATCCTCTGCAGTGAATGGGTGCCATCAGAATGAGTCTAAACAGCTGATAAAAACATCACAATAATCCACAAGCAATCGACATGACTCCAGTCCACCAATTAATGCCTTGTGAAGTGAAGAGCTGTGTGTTTCTAAGGAACAAATTTATCCTTAAGAGATTTTTAACCTCAAACTGTTGCTTCTGGCCAAAATATGAGTCCATAATACATAATAATGCATGTAGTGCTATTTTTTTTTTCTAAATCTGTTCCGATGATGAAACAAACTCATGGTCTGAGGATAAGTAGGCCTACATTTTTAGAAAATATAATTTGTGGGTGAACTTTTCCTGGTATTTCTTTCAGGAAATCCTAGTTATTTTTCAGTCTTGAAATTTAAATTTTAAATACATTTTTAATAAACCTATCTCTAGATCAATTAGGCCAAATTATGCCTGATGTATAAGGATCTGCATATTTTAAGGACCAGTTTAATCTGATTTTAAAAGGTTTATGGGGGAGTAAATCAGTGAAATTACAATTACAATGTATCAAGCCATTCATGTGTAATGACATGACTAAGTGCATTTTCACATTTATTAAAGCAGCTGGAGGTTAATGTTGCCCTAATGTGATTTTAGTGAGTGTTCTCTGTCCTCTCTCTTTCATATTCTGTCTTCCTGTCTCTCTCGCCCTACCCCTCCCCAACAAAAGAATTCCAATAGATTTGACAGCTGGTTATATAATTGTGCTTGTTTTTGAACTTCCTGGTAATTTTACAGTATCACAGGCAGCATTTTTAACGCCAAAGTCTTGGAATGAGCATATTATGCACTTAAATATTACAATTCATTTTTTTTAATTGCAGTTATTAAAGCCTGTTGAAACTTTTGTCCTCAGGCGTACAATATGACGTCATCATAGAGTGCAGAGGAAATGTTCAATGAAATTCAGTGCAGGACTCCAATCAGTGAATGAGTGCACAGTCTCTGTGAATAATGAACACTTATATGCTTGGTCAGCCAGCGGTTACAATTATATACAAGGAAGCACACTTGACTAGCTTATTAAAGATTAAGATATATGCATAAGAGGACTTCTAGATGTGCAAATGAACAGTCCTAGACCTAGATGAAGTGCTATATGAGTGAAGTCCACTGATGTAAATTAAATTTGCATGTAATTGTGCATTGCATTAAAGAACTCTGATATATTACTAAAGAGTAAAGACTACAATGAAAAAAAAAAATGGTGTAGAATTTTTTTTCACACAGAAATTGCTAGTAAGTCCACACTCAATTAAGAAACCTCAATTAACACTCTGAATAAAAATGCCATTTTGAAATAGAAAGACTGAAATAATATTTTCTTGCTAAAAATACCTAACTTTTTCCCCTCACATTTGACAAAGATGGATGACTGTGTGAAGACCAATTAATCACACTAAATATGGCATTTTCAATTCCAATCAGTGCCATTACACATTTCACATGCATGAAAAAAATCAGATACATAGCTCCAAATATTTAAACAGTGAAAGATTTAAACATAAAATGAATAATACATATTTTATTTAAAATTCAACTTTGCACTCAATTTGTTGCATATATCACTTAATTTGTAATTAGTAGATTAGTAAAAAAAAGGTGAAATGTAAAATAAAAACATAAATAACAGTGGCCTCAGATTTTGAACCCCACCATATATATAATTTTATTTATTGTGTGTGTATATATATATATATATATCAGTGGTCTTCTCAAATGAGGAGGCAATGTCCTCAGTTTTTTTTTTTTTTTTTTTGATCAAATGTAAATTCATGTCCCAATCACATTTTCTTGGTTAAATAAATATTACTTACAGAAAGTAAGAAACAATATATATATATTATATTTTTATATTAACAATGTAATCAATATTCTATTTATTGAAGCAGAGTATGAATCTCACCAGGTTAATGTTTTTAAGAATTTTACTTTTATTCCAGCTATTCTTTTTAATATTTGACTTAGAACTATTTTTGAATTTTTCAGATCATCAGTCATCAAAGCTCGGTAAATATTGCTCACAGACACAGAGATTTAGGCCTACATTTCACCAAGCTGATTACTCACTAAAAACTCTGACAGATCATGTTTTCGGGCCATTTCAAGTCTTATTTTGAGTGGTTATAGTGGTTATATCTAAGTGTGTGAGTTGTTTACTTTTTTTTTTCAATTAGTCTTCTGCCATTATATTGATCATTCAGACTAGTTCATGAACGTGCATGAACACAAGAGGCGAGATTTATTGCCTGGACCAATCACAGCCAAACATAACCAGTCATATCGTGAACGAGGCATTGCCGTCTCTCACGTGACTTTCTCCCATTCATTCTCAATTACCTGCATCAAACTTAGGGGTCTGTTAAACCTCAATGGGCTCAGGGGAGCCGAGAGAGACGCGGACTCCCGCTGTAACTTTACCTGCTATTGGACAGTGTTTCTTTAAAAAAACGAGTGATTTATACACTTTTTAATGATATATTTTATAATATTGCTGTTGTTTTATTTTTTCACTACAAATTTTTTCTCATCCAATATTTTGAGGAGACACTTGCCTCCCTCGCCTCCTCAGAGGAAACTCCCCTGAATACACACACACATGCACACATATGTAAACTTTCATCTTCTTAACCTTGTAGTTAAATGGTCATGTGCACAACCTCAGAAAATACTGGATTTCAGCAGAAAATCCGATTTGATCCACATTCAGCTGAGGTTTGAATGTAGTCACAGTCACATGAGGATGCTTTGACTTGAAATGAAGGGTTATCTATTAGCTGAAAAGAAATACAGCATTTTGATGTTTGTTTGTTTTTTGGCTCGTTGCTAAATTTGTTTTAATACAGCAAATGGTTCATTCTTTCAAATCAACAAATGTATTTTTTTATGACAACAATTAGCATGCTGTCAGTACACTGTGTGATATTTTCCAGTGACGTAGTAAGAAGACAAATTTATAGAGCATTAGCAAAATGTATTAACACAGCTGAGGACCAGACGCACTCACATCCCAGCTTCATGTGTTCATAATTGTTAGTTAAGCACAGAAATATGTATATACTGTCCTAAAAGGTGAAGCCAGGGTATACTTATGACCACAAATTAACTAATAACTAGCTACATGTAGGACAGGACAGGTGTACTTTTTTTAACCCTGTTATCCATTACCTTGATGAATTTAGGATTTGGAGAAGAATTGGAGCTGTTGTTCCAAAATTGAATTTCACAATGCAAATCCTAAACAGTCCAGAGGGTAGTGGATCCACAGTGTTGTTAATCACAAGGGAAAGTGAACAGTGAAAGGCTAGAGGCGTTGCTAATGCAGAGACTGAGCGGATAAGAGGCAGGGTAATTGGAGCAGTGGGGGGAGAAATCAGCACTTGAGAGCTTCCTCTCTCTTCTGATAAACCTGTACTCAGATTGTATGTAGGCAAAGGACAACACTCTCAGAAAATAGCACATTACTTAACCAGCAGGTTATTGCTCTTTGGACCCAGAGAGTGAACTCGGTCTGACCTTGCAGAGTTCATCTGCGTCAACTGTCAGCATTAAGGTCCTTAAACACTTTAATCTGCGCCAGTCTCCGTAAAATAGGTCACTATTCTGTCTAGTGGCCTTTCTTTGGTCGTGTACCATAGTGTGGAAGCAGATATATGTGTGGTTCAATTAAAAATGAACCCTTAGGTGCTGTAGTCAAGGCTGTTGAATGAACGGCAGTTAAGCTGTGTGATATCAGTAAGATGATTGTGAAGGATTAATAATTATAGTTACAGTTTTACAGATGATTGCTGAAGTGAAAGAAAAATGCTGTTATTTTTTACTCACGTTATATCATGTCATTATAAACATGCATGGAACACAAAAGTAGATGTTTAGAAGAATGAAAAATTTGAATTTTTATTATTCACTCCACTTTTACGTTACCGCTCTCAAATCTCAATTTTAGTTGTTTTTCATTTTTGAGTGAACTGTCCCTTTAAAATTGTGTTGGTAGATGGGAATTTATTTTATGAAACATCTTTTATGAATTTTATTTATTTAACACAACATGTTGTCAGATGTTCTGTGCTAGTTCATTTGATCAACAGTCCAATAAAAAACTGAATATTGTGAAAATTATTACAATTTAAAATTTTCTATTTGAATATATTTTAAAATGTAATTTCTTTTCTGTGATGCAAAACTGAATTTTCAGCATCATTACTCCAGTCTTCAGTGTCACATGATCTCTCAGAAATCATTCTAATTTACTGCTTAAAAAAACATCATTTAGGCTATTTGAAACAGACATTTTTGTAACATTATTATTATAAGTCGCTAAGACAAAATCATCTGCTAAATGATTAAATATAAATCTTAATTGATTACACAAAACTTTTTGAATTGATAGTTAAAAATAGTTAAAAATAAAAAACAGAATCATTAAAATGAAATTGAATGATATAATAAGCCACTTGTAACAATAAATGGCTATTTTATACATTATGATAAAAAACATATTTTATACAGTATGATAAAAATATAGGAAGAAGAAGAAGAATTTTTTTTTATTGGATATTAATTCTGTTCCCTTAAAGTGTTTTTCCCCTCATGCACAGGGAGAAAAAAAATCATAAAGGATCCTTCTTCTGACACTGAATAACCTTGTAGACTATTATGCTGCAGGTACTTCAGTATTATGGCTTAGAGCGGGAGTCTGACTTGACCAATGCTTAGTGGTCCCACGTGGATACCATGGCAACACATAATTTCAGCTTTGTTTGGCATTGCTGTGTGTGTATGCGCCGTGTTCTTTCAATAGCTTATTTAGGATAAAGGTCTTGCCCTGGAGGACACGCTCTAGATTTCTGCACTACACGGATCATGCATAGGGTATGTTTCCTGAACTCTGAACACCTGCTCTGCGTTATATTTACATTCACAGCCGAGAGTGATTCAGTCTGCTCATGAATAGCTGTCTAATGGTTATGTGATGATTGATACATGATTTATTAACTGTGATTTTATTATTGGAGATAATCTGACAGCTTGGTTGTAAAGGTGTTTTAGATGTAGTCATTTGTGTGAACCATGGATGTTATATTGGTAAGTTTAATACACTTCTGAAATTGTCTCATGGTATTGTGTTATTAGATTTTTTTTTCCACAATCATCTGACCATTTAACATAACTGTATTTCTTCTCTCAAATTAAAAGAGAATTCATAAAATTTGTATTGCTATGCCTTTGAATTGTTTTATAGATATGATGGCAATCAGCCTGACTCTTGCTTTCTGTGCTTGTTTTCCTTTTAGGACCAGTTCTGATAGAGTATAAATATGTATTTAAATAATGCATGCTGATATTACCATAATTTAAATATTAAAATTGAATGAAGATGTTGCACAGGTTTATTATATTCTGTACTCTAGAGGGTGTGTATATATATATATTTATTTATATGTATGTATGTATGCAGGGCTTGACATGAACTTTTTTGCTCACCAGCCACTGTGGCTAGTGGTTTTACTACCAAATTTACTAGCCACTCAGCATTTTCACTGGCCACAATTTTGCTGCTGGGAAATTACATTTTATATGACTTAATACTGCAGACAACAATGTATTTAAATTGATTTCCAGGTCATTTTTGACCTATTTAAAGGGCATTTTCCCTAACCGTATTAAATGCATGCATCATCTTTCATATCAAATTCTTACATTTTATTAATAATTTCACTTAATATAAAAAGATAATATAGGGCTGTTACCAATCATATGAAATCAGTATCCACAAAATCGATCTTGCCACCCCAGAAGAAACAGAAGTGACTGGAGCGGCATTCAGATGCATTTACACTGACAGATCAATATAGCTGAAATATAGCACAAATGCATTTACACTGCATGCAAAATTATAACAGCATAAATAATGTTGTGAGCTCTGTGTTTTAAAATATATAGTTTTTTTAATATACAAACATGCAATGTTGGAAAAAATGCAAAGATAGGCTACTATGAAAGTATTAATGAGTCATTGAAGCATGCCTTCAAACGATTCGTTCAGACGGCTGATTCATTCAAGAATGAAGCAAGTGCCTGTCCTTATGAATGGACCACTGAATCATTGACTCAAATGATTCAAAATTCAAAAACGTGAATCATTCATTAAAACACCGCTGTGTGCTGCTCAGACATGCGCGACTGTTCTGTTGTGATCTTTGTTTGGAACTATTTTCATTAACCAAATGGAGCAAAACAGTCAACGTTGACAATGTATCCTTTCAATAAATTCAAATTCAAATATTGAACTAAAATGTATATTAACTACTCGTCGTGGTTTTCAGGGAACTTCCCTCTCTTGGTCGTGTCATGTTGCTTAACTAGGCTGTATGATATAAATATAAAAACTAAGTTACATTTTTATCTTTCTTCTGTGTGCAGTTCTGCGTTCATTTGTTTTGATTTCTCCTCGAGATTCTCTCACATAGACAGGCTGCGTGAGCCTCAACTGGCGTGACCTTGTTGTGATTATCCATTATCAATCGCCGTTTACACTGAATGTAATAAAATCAGAACCATTCTCGCCGAAATTTCGGTGCAATTAGATGTTTTAATCAGATTAGTTGTCCGGTCGGGCAAGTAAAATTCTCTTCTTTTACTTGCCCCTTCAAAAAATCTACTTGTCCCAGACAAGCATTAATGTCGAGCTCTGTTACTGTATATAAAATTCAGCCCGCCAGAGTGTCTAGTGGGAGTGACTGTGTTACCCGCCACTGCTGAAATCTACCCACATTTGGCGGGTTGGCGGGTGTTGTATGTATGTATGTCAGGGACGGATTAACGCACGGGCCTACCAGGCAAGTGCCCAGGGCACTGGACCAGAGGGGGGCCCAGCCTAAAATCGTGCCCCCTCAGATTTTTGAGGCAAGTGGATTTTGAATGCAGCTTCCAAAAGACAGAAAATAAACGAATAATATTTTTTATATTTGATAAAAGATCACACCGGTGTGATTAGATCGTTCAGTGCGGCACATCATCAGCTGCTAAATTTAAATCTGCGTTCGCTCAACTTCGCTGGCTGGCGCGGAGCCAGAGACAGCTGCGTTTTTAGGTACAGCACTGCGCATTATAACCAATCACACATGATACTGTTGAGCTTATGAGTACAATAGCCAATAAGAGGCATTCAGATGAGTCATCGCTGAAACAGCTGTTTTATTCAGTGTGAGCGCTCCCTGAATGAATTCTGCTCTCTGCCGATTTCTCTAATCAGAAACAACAAAGTAGGGCCTACAGATGTGCGTACGATGTAAGCAAGATATTCATTTCACAATGTAAGCAACTTCAGTGATTAATGGGAGTTTTTGAGAGTGCTTGAATTCTGGCTTGACTAAAGTCAATGATAATGTTGATAATGTGCTATTTTGCTCTCTCTCTGTACAATAAACAGGACCGGATTTACCTTTTATCGTGACATAGGCAAAACGATATTTTGGGTCCCCCTTCCTTATTAATAGGCCTATATAATAGTACCACCACAGCAAAAAATAAAAATAAAAAATCATTATCAGTGGACAGGGGCGCCGTAAGGGGGGGGAAAGTTAGGACGATTCTAAGGGCCCACGATGGGAGGGGGCCCCCCGAGGGAGAAACGTGATTTCTACCGAGGGGAACGCTAGAGCCCTGCATTTCAGCCCGACCCCGACCGGGCTTCGATCGGGCCAATTCACCTCATAATTCAGACTTTTAGGCTTCTCCTTATGTTTATATTTTAGACATCCATCAATTAGTGATGAAAAAAATTGTCGCGCTGGTGGAAACAACACGAGACCGTGCTGCTGCGGCTGTCAAGAGCGGCTCGACGGTGTTTAGAGTCCTGCAGCAGCAGAGAGCCGTCAGCGCAGCTGAAGAGTTCTGCTTCAAATACACGCAATAAAGCTTGCCATAAACCCCAGCAAAAGTAATTACCATGAGTGTGTCAGGGGGAAATAGTAAGGAGATATTTGAATTATTTACTAATAAACTAGTGTTTTCTGTGTCAGTGTCGCAAAGATGAAGAATCAGAATGATGACCCTGACTCACCATCTCCTCATTAGACGCGCCTTTAGAGAGAAGTGCATCTTCACGGATTATAATGAAAGAGTTTTTGTTTTCGATTTGATTTATTTCGTTAAGTAGTAATTTAAAGCTTTCTATAGATATATTTATCATGTCTGTGAGTCATGTATTCGCTGACTTTCGGTTCATTTTTGTGAAGTGCTCCTGTTCAAGACGAGACAAGCACATTGTTTTCTTTATTTTATAAAATAATTTTATATATTCAAGTTCAAGTTCATTTTATTTGTATAGCACATTTACAACAGCCACCAGGCTGACCAAAGTGCTTTACAGAAGAGCAAGATTAAACTACATATACAGAAAACAGACCAGACAAACATTTAATACAACCTGTTTAAAAATTAAAAATGGCAATATTACAGTAGTCATTACACTAAGGAAAACAAATACATTTTTAGCAGGGACTTAAAAACAGACAGAGAAGGGGCCATTCTAATCTCTAGAGGCAGGGTATTCCAAAGTCGAGGCCCTGCCACTGCAAATGCACGCTCACCTCTACGCTTAAGCCTAACGCGAGGGACAACCAACAAAGCCTGGTCACAGGATCGAAGGCTTCTGGACGGAGTGTAGAGATGAAGAAGTTCAGAGAGATAGACAGGGGCTAGGTTGTGTAGGGATTTATAAACAAAGAGGAGAATTTTAAAGTCTATTCTCTGACAGACCGGCAACCAGTGTAAGGATTTAAGAACTGGAGTGATGTGTTCATATTTACGACACTTTAAAAGAAGTCTGGCTGCAGCATTTTGAACAAGCTGAAGACGCGCAATTTGACACTTAGATATACCGCAATATAAAGAATTGCAGTAATCTAGACGAGACGTAATAAAAGCATGAACAGCCATTTCTAGAGTTTTAGGAGTGAGAAAATATTTAATTTTGGACAGTAAGCGAAGCTGATAAAAACTGGATCCGATAACCGAAGAGATATGTTTATCAAATTTTAAATGCTGGTCGACAAGAACTCCTAGGTTCCGTACCTGTGAGGATCTAAAAACGGATAAACTTTCTAACTCAGGGCTTATACACTGAGAGTTGTCATTGGGACCGAAAACAATTACCTCGGTCTTGTCTTCATTAAGGAAGAGGAAATTTTGGACTAGCCATGATTTAACCTCCTCTAAACATTGCAGAAGAGAAGTAATCGCAGTGGAATTGTTTCTTTTGATTGGAAGATAGATTTGAGTATCATCTGCGTAGAAATGAAAAGACACGCCATGTTTACGTAGAATAGAGCCCAGAGGTAGCATGTAGAGAGAAAATAAAGAGGGAGCTAAAATAGAGCCTTGTGGAAGGCCACAGGTCAGAGGTGCAGGGGAAGAGGTGAAATTACCCAGCTTCACTAAAAACTTTCTGTCAGACAGGTATGACTGAAACCATTTCAGAACGTTAGCTTTTAGACCTACCCAGTACTCCAATCTAGATAATAGTAAGGAGTGGTCAACGGTATCAAAAGCGGCCGATAAATCTAGAAGAATAAGAACCACAGAGTCTCCGGAATCAGTCGAGAGGTAGATATCATTTAACACTCTCAAAAGAGCGGACTCAGTGCTGTGAGCAGACTTGAAACCAGATTGAAAAACCTCATAAATGCAATTACTTGACAGAAAACTGTCAATTCAGGGCTCTAGACTGCGACCATTTTTTTGAGAGTGTGCGAGTAAAAATTTGAAGTGGTCGCACTTTGTGTCACACACCGCGCGCGTAAGCAGAGCAGAAGCAGTGTGTATGCAGAATGGGCGCGTCAGCACCAGCGCGAAGGTGCGCGCAGCGGAGGATTTGGTTTTCAAACTAAAGTAAAAGACTGCTTCTTAAAACAGAGAAGGTGAACATGTTGGTATTCTTGTAGAGAAAACATGCAAGTCCTGTCAGGGACAGACAGTTTAGTTTGACTTTTTGTTTTCATTTTGAAAAGCTTGTTATCTTTGCTGTTTACCTCATGTTACACTATGGAGGCTTTCCTTATTTTTTTATATTATTATTATTTGATTCCTCAGTGTTTGCTAAACATTCTGTTATGTATTTGTCGGTATAATACAGCATGTGATGTGTCCTATGCCTCATCTTATTCGTTTTTGTTAATAAATGTTTGTCATTGTAACATACTGTTTTATTGTTGTTGTGCTTTTTAATTAAGAATAACAATGAATCCATCTTTTGTTTTAGTCTTAAAAAGTGAAAGGTGTATAGATATAAGCAAAACAGACCATTATCTTTTCTTGCTGACACCAAGCTGACACCAAGATCTTTTAAGTGAAAGCAAAAAAATGAATTCCTGTCACAAAATATAAATCACAAATAATACTGATGAAAAAGAACGGGTTGAATGTTGAACACTTTCGTTACCATATAACTATAAACTATGATAAAAGTTCATCAGCATGCATTGATTAATCAAATGTTGTATCAAAAAAAAAAAAAAAAAAGAATTTGCTACCAAATGATGTGCTTGTGCGACCAACTGTGAAAGTGGGAAGAATGACTCTAGAGCCCTGATATTTTATAAAAAGCTTTGTAAAGTAGACCCTTTACAGTTCCGAATGATGTATTACTCTTACTTTTATGAGCAAAAATTACTGCAAGTTGTTTCAATTGAAAAAAATGCAATTGATTGCACTGATGCCTCCATGTCACTCTCCGCACAAACTACTGATGCAGGCACATTTATCTAGGTTTAACGTTTAAACATTGTTATATGCTTGAACTGTTTTAGTATATCTATAGATATTATTTTAGGCAAGTCGTGATGATTTGAGAAGGCTAAATTGATCAAACATGGGTTTGATCAGCTCACTGTCTGCCGCTGGCCGCTTGGTCGTTACTTTAAGAAAGAAAAAACGTATTTAAGAACAAAAAAAATGCTCCAAACGTTTTTCTAAATTAACTTTATAAAAAACCAAAACGAAATATTATCACTTTGCCATTACATACAAAACTGAACGATTTTAATATCTGAAACAGTATAATCTGATTTGGGAGAAGGGGAAAAAAAGACTGGCTCGGGAACGCAATCGCGATTTCTCCCCGGAACGCAGGAGGGCCCGAATGAATATGCTGTCCAGGGGGCCCAGAATCCGTAGCGGCGCCCCTGTCAGTGGAAACCGTTACAGTGTTTTCTATCGCAATAAGCGCTTGCGTTCAGTCAATAAAAATTGAACGCAGAAAGACCGTTCCATTAATATCTAGCCTTCGGGAGTGCATTATTTCTGTAATAATTTTAACGACTTGGAGTCACAAGCACATATCAAGACATTGTTATGATGATTTATTTCAAGACATTTGTCATGTTTCCATCCTGAAATCTCTTGAATTTCTTGCGCACCTCATAAACCTTCCATTGCAATTTCCAAAACGTCATTTTAGAGCTGATAACAGGGGCTTGAGCCATTGATATGCAGGCTAATGCAGTTATTAATGCAGTCTAACACACTTATTAAAGAGAGAGAGATTAAGCGCGTGTGAATACCAGCATCTGTGCGTCTCTCAACAATGTTCAGCAGCAGCGTCTAATAACAAATCTTTAAGTTGAACTGCCTCAAGAATCTCGCTACTGAGAAATGTCATGTAGCTTTTCAACTGCGAAACTATTTTATTGATAAATTCGCGGGGCAGCCGCAACTGATAACAAGTTTCTTTCTGCGTCTCCGCGTGTGTGCGCGAATGCGTGTCTGTAATGTGTGTGCTCTGTAGATATAAAGGTCAAAATCCATCTTATTGAGAATCGAGACATCACAAATAACTGAACATAAACATAGGTGTAGTATATGTGTGTATATATATATATATATATATGAAGAGTTCCAAAAGCCTGAGTGCCAAAAATAAAAACACAGCTCATTTAGGTTCAGAATTTCACTTTAATGAAAATGTCTTTTCATTGCCAAAAGAGAAATAACGAACATAAACATAGCAGAAAAATGCTTAGAGAAAATTTCAAACGCTTAGAGGCTTGCATCTGAACTCTTCACACACATATACTGTGTATATATATATATATATATATATATATATATATATATATATATATATATATACATACATACAGTATACACACATGTGTGGAGTATGTGTATGTATGTGGAGTATCATATATAAAATATTTATGGACCTGACTGTGTATATATATATATATATATATATATATATATATATATATATATATATGAAGTGCTACAAAAATAAAATATGCAAAGGTATAACAAATGCTAAACGGACACAAAGGTGCTTCGTGTGAAATGAGTCGACCAAGGCAATTCAAAATATTACCATTCTGTACTGAGGCAGTGCAAATATTATGTCTCTGCATATTGTGTGCCGGAGGCAGATGCTGCAGTTGTGCAAATATTATGAGCATGTGCAAAAGGTTAAGATTAAAGCAGGAGCCGGTATTAACAGCAGTGCAGTACAGTATGAGGTGGTGATAGTGATTGTGGTCATAATGCTGTGTGTTTAACGGTATTTATCCATCACCATATTTCTCCTTTGGAGTCATAGTAAATTAATCTGTAGCAGTTTAGTGAATGCAGCCTAATTTTGGATGTTCAACAGCTTTTGGTTTTCAGTTTTATGAAGTCATTATTTGGAGAGACGTGAGAGGATATGAGTGATATAGTGACGTGTGCCTTTTGTTGCAGTGCTTACTTCAGCTCAGGATGAGTAAAGAATTGGAGGAGATTTCTCCCCTGGGCGACTCGGGACATGGTGATGGGTCTGAGGAAGAAACAGAGGAGGATGATGAGCCCAAAATTTGTCAAGTATGTGGCGACAAATCCACAGGCTACCACTTTAACGCCATGACCTGTGAGGGCTGCAAGGGCTTCTTCAGGTGAGTGAGCAAACAGATCTTTCCCAGCCGACCCTCCTCCAACAGATGTGTGGAGGAAATGTAATGAGGATTATTTACTCCCCCTCATGTCCTTCCAAACCTGTATGACTTTCTTTCTAGTGAGATGTTTTGCAGAAAGTCCAAGCTGAGAGGGGGAGTAAATGACTAAATGATTACAGAATTGTCATTTTTTAATGAACTATACTTTTAATAATTGATCCAGTTGACCCAACTGTCCCAGTACACTCTAAAAAATGAAGGTTCTTTATTGGCATTGATGGTTCCATGAAGAACCTTTAAAATGCATGGAATCTTTCAAATGCAGAAAAGGAACTGTTGACTGAAAGGTCCTTTGAGGAACCTTTTTGTGTAGGAACAAAACTTGACAAAGGACATTAAGGATATGTTTGTTAAAATATACTTGCAGAGTGTGTAGTTTTATAACAAACCTTGGAGAAATGGATCTCTTCCTGAACTGAAAATGTGAAATATGACCTTTAGGATGTACACAGAGCTTTAAAAACTGCTAAATCATCATTCAATTTTTGTTGTGATTTGCATAAATTTTTTGAAAGCAACCTTTGAAAAAGTAATTATAGGGTAAAGTTGCACATTTGAATTTGTGGCCAGCCCACACGTTTAACAACACATTGTGTGCGTCCAGCTGTAGTCACATGGTAATTGTTTGTTTCCCAGGGTGCTTTCAGCATTTTTAAAAACATGAGAATTATACTGGTTAATGTACAAAAGATGTGAATATTCAAACGCTTTTTTTCTCCAGAAAGCAATATTAGCCACTCTTGACATTGCTGCTCTTTTGGTTTATTGTTGTCATATACAGACAGATATTATAATTAATAGACAGCAGGGTCTGGTTTTAAAGCAATCGTCCACACACACACAAAAAAAGGTCATTATTTATTCACCCTCATATCTTTGCAAACCGGTATAATGTTTTTTCTTCTGTGGAACACAAAATATATTTTTAAAGTGTTGTTTTGGACCCCATCGACTAAACAGCCTAAAACAGCCAAAACATTCTTTAAAATATTTCTATTAGCTGAGCTCTTTAAAACAATGTTATACAGATTAAAGACATGAGGGTAAGTAAATAATGACAGACATTTCACTTTTGGGTGAACTAATACTTTAACCAGGGCTTGGGACAAAACAAATATTTAAAATGAGGGGCTCCAAAAATGCCTTCCTAGTGTATTCCTCTGATTATATGTGATCTAACATTTGATCTGTTCTTTTCTGTTCTAAAAAAGTAATATATTTAAAATACATTTATTTCATACTAAGTATAGTTCAAATCTATTATCATATTTCCTGACATATCGCTTGAGTCTTACGGATATAAAAAAAATTATACAGTAATTAAACTTTATTTGGAGTATCACTTGTGCACAATGCACATTTCTTAATATGGAGCCTAAAATTTGTTTTAATGTCACTGTTGATGACGATTGTGTGATCTTTGAATAATATCGGTCATGCTCGTATCTTGCTCATCTTACTTTTCTGCAGTCAGTGAGATTGACTCTAGCATATGCCCATGTGTGTGTTTGTAAGGCGCGCCGTGAAGCGACCCGCACAGCTCTGCTGTCCGTTTCAGAACGCCTGTGTCATCACTAAGAGCAACAGGAGACAGTGCCAATCCTGCCGACTCCAGAAATGCCTCTCAATCGGGATGAAGAGAGAGCGTAAGTTTGATTGAGCTTTACTTTCTGTATTCCCGAATCCCTAAAGGTCTCTGCACACTGAGTCCGAAATTTTTGCACGTTAAAAAATAAATACGTCCTCACGTTGTGTCAATCACGTTTGCACACTGCCTCCGAAACTTTCGTCCGTCAAAAAAAATTCGGATCAGGTTCGATTTTCTGCGTTTTCGCATCCGTTGCATGCATTTTGATAGGAAAGGATGGAGAATACGAAAAAACGGAAAAACGCATGCGAATATTTCAGACTCAGTGTGCAATGGCCTTAAGAAAGCAGAACTCAAGACAGTGTAATATGCTATAAGACACAAATGTTTGATTAATGGTTACGTTTATTAGCCTAATAATATTAATCAGTGATGAACGGCGATTCCGCCAAGTAATTTGTTGAAGACTGAATTAGTCTGTAGGCTGTGCGTGGTTGTCAAGCAATAAGACAGCTTGCCGTATTATTATAAAATTGTGCGTTCACCAGCATGAAACATGTTTGAATTTGTTCTGCAGATTTTTACCTTATCACTTATCTCAACCTAGTCGACATACAACCCAGTCGATACAATTTTTACTGTATTTTTTATACCTAATTGTGTACAAAAATTTCATAGTGTAACCTTCACTTCAGTTCCTGCGGTTCTTTTCATCAGTGATCATGTCGGATGAGGCTGTGGAGAAGAGGAGGATGCAGATCAGGAGGAAGAGGAAGCAGGAGGAGCCTGTAACGCTCTCCCCTCAACAGGAAACTGTTATACAGGAGCTGCTCACCGCACATCACAAGACCTTCGACATGACTTGCGCCAACTTTATTCAGTTCCGGGTAACATATTTACCTTATTATGATTCAGACAAATGTGTCTACTGAAATATGTTTTAAAGTACTGTCTTTATCAGAGGTTTTATGTCCGCAGCCTTTAGATCGAGATCAGAAATCCATTTCTGAGCACGCTCTAGAACCAAACAGCGGCAGGTTCTTTCACGCAACCATGCACAAACCACCATCTGAAGATGCAATGCAACGAAACATCAGCTTTTCCTCGCCCTCGTCCCCTTCCTCCAGCATTCAGAGTACTGAAAATAAAGAACGGAAGCATCATAAAAGTGCCATTTTCACTACTCTGCCACATTTTACAGACCTCACCACCTACATGATCAAGAATATAATCAACTTCAGCAAAACGCTTGCAATGTTCAGGTGAATACTGGCTCTTACATCTGAAATAAAGGTTCATCACTGGTGGTTTATACGATTATAATGAAGTTGTTGTGTTTTGAATGGTAGGGCTCTAATGATAGAGGACCAGATCGCGTTGCTGAAAGGTGCCACCTTTGAGATCATTCTGATTCACTTCAACATGTTCTTTAATGAGGTGACAGGCATCTGGGAGTGTGGCCCGCTGCAGTACTGCCTGGATGACGCCATGCGAGGTGAGGGGCTTCATAGATCTCCATTAACCTCAAGGCCACTATTCAAATTTTTTTTTTATGTATTATTCAGAAAGATTGCATTAAATTGATCATAAGTGACATTTATAATTTTACAATTGCAACTAAAATTATTTTATTTCAAATAAATTATGTTCTTTTGATTGCTCTATTCATCAAAGAATCCTGAAATGGTTCTTGAGCAGCAAATCAGCATATTAGAATAATTTCAGAAGGATCATGATTCATGTGACACTGAAGACTTGAGTAATGATGCTGAAAATTCAGCTTTTGACTCACAGGAATAAATTACATTTTACAATATATTTAATATAAAATAATTATTTAAAACTTTAATAATATTTCACAATATTACTGTATTTTGTATTAAATAAATGCTACTTTTTTTCAAAAACATTTAAAAACTTGTTCAACCACAACGAATGGTAATGGTAATATGAAGCATAGATTCACATTTTTAGAAAATCTTATTTCAAAATATTACTGTTTTTACATTTTTTCCAGTTGAACATAAAGCGACTTTTTTCAAAAGTGTAAAAGAATCTTACTGACTTCAAATTTTTAAATAGTAGTGTATACCACTAATAGTATATATATATATATATATATTTTTTTTTTTTTTTTTTTACTTTTTACCCGGAAAAGTAGCAAAAAAATGGACTCTGTACCAAAGAACCTGTTAATTCAATTCAATTCAAGTTTATTTGTATAGCGCTTTTTACGATAAAATCGTTGCAAAGCGCTTTACATGAAATTAAGTTTCTACAATATATTTATACATTGTAGAAACTTAATATACAAGTGCATCTCAATAAATTAGAATGTCTTGGAAAAGTTAATTTATTTCAGTAATTCAACTCAAATTGTGAAACTCGTGTATTAAATAAATGCAATGCACACAGACTGAAGTAGTTTAAGTCTTTGGTTCTTTTAATTGTGATGATTTAGGCTCACATTTAACAAAAACCCACCAATTCACTATCTCAACAAATTAGAATACTTCATAAGACCAATAAAAAAAACATTTTTAGTGAATTGTTGGCCTTCTGGAAAGTATGTTCATTTACTGTATCTGTATTCAATACTTGGTAGGGGCTCCTTTTGCTTTAATTACTGCCTCAATTCGGCGTGGCATGGAGGTGATCAGTTTGTGGCACTGCTGAGGTGGTATGGAAGCCCAGGTTGCTTTGACAGTGGCCTTCAGCTCATCTGCATTGTCGGGTCTGGTGTCTCTCATCTTCCTCTTGACAATACCCCATAGATTCTTTATGGGGTTCAGGTCAGGCGAGTTTGCTGGCCAGTCAAGCACAGTAACACCATGGTCATTGAACCAGCTTTTGGTACCTTTGGCAGTGTGGGCAGGTGCCAAGTCCTGCTGGAAAATGAAATCAGCATCTCCATAAAGCTTGTCAGCAGAAGGAAGCATGAAGTGCTCTAAAGTTTCCTGGTAGATGGCTGCGTTGACTGTGGACTTCAGAAAACACAGTGGACCAACACCAGCAGATGACATGGCAGCCCAAATCATCACTGACTGTGGAAACTTCACACTGGACTTCAAGCAACATTGATTCTGTGCCTCTCCACTCTTCCTCCAGACTCTGGGACCTTGATTTCCAAATTAAATGCAAAATTTACTTTCATCTGAAAAGAGGACTTTGGACCACTGAGCAACAGTCCAGTTCTTTTTCTCCACAGTTTTTCTCCAGTTCTTTTTCTCCAGGTAAGATGCTTCTGACGTTGTCTCTGGTTCAGGTAGCCCTTTTCCTGAAGACATCTGAGCGTGATGACTCTTGATGCACTGACTCCAGCTTCAGTCCACTCCTTGTGAAGCTCTCCCAAATGTTTGAATCAGCTTTGCTTGACAGTATTCTCAAGCTTGCAGTCATCCCTGTTGCTTGTGCACCTTTTCCTACACAAATTCTTCCTTCCAGCAAACTTTGCATTTAATATGCTTTGATACAGCACTCTGTAAATAGCCACACCTTTCAGTAATGACCCTCTGTGACTTACCCTCTTTGTGGAGGGTGTCAATGTTCGTCTTCTGGATCATTGCCAAGTCAGCAGTCTTCTCCATTATTGTGGTTTCAAAGAACAAGAGATACCCGGAATTTATACTGTAGGGATGGTCATTAATTGAAACTCAAATGTAAATATTCTAATATTTTGAGATACTGATTTTTGACTTTCATGAGCTGTAAGCTCTAATCATCAAAATTAAAACAAAAAAACTTTTGAAATGTTTTACTTTACATGCAATTAATCTAAAATATATGAAAGTTTCACTTTTTTAAATAACTTACAAGAAAAAAATGAACTTTTTCACGACATTCTAATTTATTGAGATGCACCTGTATTAACTTATGGCAAAATTTGTTAATTCTGTATGTTGTTGGGGGATCAGAGGTTGGCATCCTCTGAGGTCCTCTGAGGGGTTGGCATCATCTCTTCTCAGGTATTTGGTCATCTCAAATCATTTAAGGGCTGGATCCAGACTGAAGCTTGTGTAATTCCTAGTTACCAGGGGATGTTAATCCCGTGGCAGAAACAGAGAAACAAAGAGACATAATTAGCGTAGCTGTTGTTCCATCCAAGCATAAATTATTTGTTCAACCCAAGCTAAAGCATAATAATGTGCGTTTGATCAGATATAACTGCAGTAGAATATTATGAGATGCATTATATGAATGCATTATGTGAATGCTTGGCTAAAGAGATGTGTCTTTAATCTAGATTTAAACCGAGAGAGTGTGTCTGAACCCCGAACGTTATCAGGAAGGCTATTCCAGAGTTTGGAAGCCAAATATGAAAAAGCTCTACCTCTTTTAGTGGACTTTGCTATTCTAGGTACTACCAAGAGTCCAGAGTTTTGTGATTTTAGGGAGCATGATGGATTGTAGCGAGATAGCAGACTAGTTAGGTACGCAGGAGCTAAACCATTTAGGGCCTCATAGGCAAGTAATAATATTTTGTAACTGATACGGAACTTAATAGGTAGCCAGTGCAGAGACTGTAAAATTGGGGTAATATGATCATATTTTCTTGACCTGGTAAGGACTCTAGCCACTGCATTTTGGACTACCTGTAGCTTGTTTATTGAAGATGCAGGACAACCACCTAGCAGTGCATTACAACAGTCCAGTCTAGAGGTCATGAATGCATGAACTAGCTTTTCTGCATCAGAAACAGGTAACATGTTCCGTAGCTTGGCAATGTTTCTAAGATGGAAGAATGCTGTTTTTGTAACATTGGAAATATGATTTTCAAAAGACAAGTTGCTGTCTAATATAACACCCAGATTTTTGACTGTAGAGGAAGTAACAGGACATCCGTCTAGTTGCAAATTGTAATCCAAGAGATTTTGTGTACTGTTTTTTTTGGTCCAGTAAGTAATATATCTGTTTTATCTGAATTTAATAGGAGAAAATTATTGGTCATCCAATCTTTTAAATTTTTAACACACTCGGTTAACTTAGATAATTTAGAAGTTTCATCTGGTCTTGTTGAGATATATAGTTGAGTATCTTTAGCATAGCAATGGAAACTAATCCCGTATTTTCTAATAATATTACCAAGTGGCAACATGTATATTGAAAATAGCAGAGGACCTACGACAGATCCTTGTGGTACTCCATACTTTACTGGTGATAATTGAGATGACTCCCCGTTTAAATAAACAAAGTGGTAGCGATCGGACAGGTAGGATCTAAGCCATCTTAAAGCCTGCCCTTGAATACCCGTATAGTTTTGTAATCGATCTATGAGTATGTCATGATCTATAGTGATCCATAGTTCACAGGCAGTGAACTGGCTTTTGTCCTTAAAACAACGTTTTTAATCCAAAACACACTGGCAAACAGCACAGACAAGAGGTACAACACCATAAACGCAAGCGAGACTGCACCAAGAACACAGAAAAAGGAAGAAATTAAATACTGATACAAACAAGGTAAATTAACGAGACACAGCTTAACTAAAGATCTAATCAAATCAGAAACCATGTCAACAAACGACAAGTGGGAAAAATCAAACAAAGGCACACAGGAACTAAAGAATACAAACTAAAAGTCCAAGAAACTGAAACTAACTGAACATCTCCATAACAGAACCATAACGTAATGTCTGTTTTTTGTTAACTCTGTATTAAATACTTACAGATGAAAGGTAATTTATCTCATTAAATTATTTTTTTGTTTGTTTAGAATTTAAGAGACACAATGCACAAGTAACACAAACCTGCTTCACATCATATACTACATTATACACTCTTGAGCTAAAAAGAAAAGTAATGATAAATATGCTACCGACTCCTTAGACTGGTTGAGTCACATTAATCCTGTAATTTGTAATGTTTTCCGAGCAACTGTAAACTACATGTCACAACACAAAGTGGAATGTAACAACACCTCTAAATGATGAGTTCTCCCTCGTCTTGACTTGTTTGAGATGCATCCTGTTCAGTATATTCACATTACTCCATATTTCTGCATTAATCTTGTGTGTAGATTATATATATATATATATATATACATACAGTCGTGGTCAGAATTATTGGCACCCTTGGTAAATATGATCAAAGAAGGCTCTGAAAATAAACCTGCATTATTAATCCTTTTGATCTTTTATTTTAAAAAACACAAAAATCTAACCTTTCATTGAACTAAAACAATTGAAAATGGAGAAAATCTCATTATAAAATAAATGCTTTTCTCAAATACATGCTGGACACAATTATTGGTACCCCTAGAAATTCTTATGAGTAAAATATCTCTGAAGTATATTCCCATTCATATTTACAATTTTGAGCACTCCAGGGTGATTATGAACATGAAAGTATCCAGCAATGGCTTCCTGTTTCACAGAAATCTAAATAGGAGGGAAAACAAAGCCCAAATTTCCTTAATCACCCATCACAATGAGAAAAACCAAAGAAAATATTGTGATGTGCAGCAAAAGATAACTGAGCTTCACAAATTAGTGAAGTGGCTTTAAGAAAAGAGCTAGAGCAGTGAAAATTCTCATTTCCACCATCAGGGCAATAATTAAGAATTTCGAATCAACAGAAAATGTTATTAAACTGCCTGGAAGAGGACGTGTGTCTATATCGTCCTAATGCACAATGAGGAGGAGAATTTGAGTGGCCAAAGACTTTTCAAGGACCACAGCTGGAGAATTGTTGAGAAAGGTTGAGTTTCGGGGTCAGAAAACCTTAAAAAAAATTGTCAAACAGCCCCTACATCACCAAATGTCAAGTAAAATTATCCTCACTCATCTCCAGCATATTCAGTTATCAGACACGACTGGAACTTCAAATGGGACTGGCTTCTATGGTCAGATGAAACAAAAAAATTAGCTTTTTAGCAGCAAACACTGAAGATGGGTTTGGTGAACACAGGGATAAAAAAGTACCCCATGTGTACAATGAAATATACTGCTGTATTTTTAATGTTGTGGGCCTATATTTCTGCTGGAGGTCCTGGACATCTTGTTTAGATACATGGCATCATGGATTCTATCAAATACCAACAGATAAAAAATCAACAAGTGACTGACTCTGTTAGAAATCTTATAATGGGCCATGTTTGGATCTTCCAACCAGACAATAATCCAAACACAAACCTCAAAAACAACACAAAAATGGGTCACTGAGCACAAAACCAAGCTTCCAGTCCTCTGACCTGAACCCTGTAGAGGAGTGAGGTGAACTGAAGAGAAGAAGCACCGTCATGGAGCTGTGAATCTGAAGGATCTGGAGTGATTCTGGATGAAGGAATGGTCTCTGATCTCTTGTCAGGTGTTCTCTAACCTCATCAGGCATTATAAGAGAAAATTTAGAGCTGTTAAACTGGCAAATGGAGGTTTCAAAAAGTATTGAATAAAAGGGTGCCGTTAATTGTGCCCAATGTGTTTTAGAGAAAAACATTTATTTCATAATGATATTTCCCCCATTTTAAATTTGTATTCTCCAATGAAAGGTCAGATTTTTGTGATTTTTTTTTTTAATAAAAGTTCAAAAGGATTAACAATACAGATTAATTTTCACAGCCTTCTTTGATCATATTTACCAAGGGTGCCAATAATTCTGACCACAACTGTATATGTGTGTGTGTGTGTGTATGTATATATATATATATATATATATACTGTATTATATAATCTACCAGAGTATATAAGGCAAGCATACATTTCTACCGTCACACATAGGGTTAGATGACTTATTACTACTAACCAAAGGTTTCCATGGTTTCCCATGTCTTTTGTGTTCCTGTAAATAAGTGGTGTGCTATTCTTGAGTCTTACCATCAAAGTGTAGACTTATGCACATTGGCATTTTATCATTTATTGCATTCAGGGAATATTGCAAGTACAATACAGAGTAATGCTTAAGAGGAAGAAAGCCATGTGACCGTGACCAAACAAAGCAGTAAATAAAACAAGACCGCTTTGATGACAGACTGAAAAGATCTCTGCCACAGACATAACGCTCCGGCTAAGAGGAGGAAGGGGAAGAGGAGAACACTGGAGGAGGAACCCTCTACAGCGCTAGAGAGGTGTTGGGAGCACAGCAGGACAGTATCTGAAGATAATGAGGGAGATGGAGGCAGCATGGCAGTGCTGAACAGCAAATAACATCTCAGGGAAATATATATTCCCTGAGATATATATATATATATTATACAACATGTATGTGTGTGTGTGTGTATATATATATATATATATATATATAAGGGTCAGTGAGAGGGTGGAAAATAGTCAAATAAAGACAAATAAATAAAATATGTACTATATTGTGTTCTGCTTTTAATATTGTATATTTGTGTATCTTAGCAGTACTTAAAATTGCATTTTCAAAGCTTAGTCATAATTTCTTTGCTTACTGTATTATGGCCCTTTCAACAAGACCCCGTATGTGGTATAATTAAAGCCTGTGGTGGCATTAGTAAAAGCTTCAATCCATCCTTGATTTTTTTCTATTATTTGCTTTTCAAGGCTAAGTTTCCATAGCAGCTGGAGAAGTGGCATTTCATTACATATTAACTAATTACTCTTCATCTCCAGTCTCTGAGAGACGGCTGTAAAAGCCTTAAGATGAACTCTGAATTAAATGTCATCACCCTGACAACTAATTTCATACAGCTGTCATTTACATTAGCTCTTCTATTTAATGAACCCTTGCATTGTTGTAAATCAAACAGATGTGACTGCTTTACTGTCGACGTGAGGCAGCCATAGCAAGGAAATGTCACAAACAAAATCGCTGTAACATCTCAAATGCTTCTAGTCTTCAATCAGATTAAATGGAGATCAAATAGAAACATTTGTGTAATAAAAGACCGCAGTATACAGTGCTGAATTACGTACTGAAGTCAGAGCCAGTATGAATATTTTCTATCTAATTCTTCCAAGACCAAATTATTTGACTATATTAAGAGTTCTCATATGTGTCTTTTATTTTCTATTTTTAATTATTTTCTATTTTAACACTGATGCAAATGCTTATTGCTTAAATGAATCTCACTGGGAACTCTGTCTTTGAGTATTATTTTTACTATTATACCATTTATTTATGTTTTGAATTGATGTTTGAATTTTTAAAAATAATTTCTGGTTTGATGTTTTAGAAAATGTTAATGTGATCTTGTGATTTTTTTTTAAAATTAGTTTTACTTTTTTATATTTCAAGTTAATATTTCTAGTAGTTTTAGTTAATCGGTTTTTATTTTAATTTAAGTTTTAAAACTTCATTGTATGTGATTATCATTTTTAGTAGTTTTTGTTTTTATATATTTTTATTTAGCTTCAGCTTATTTTAGGTATGTTTTGGTTTTAGTAATCTGACTTAGTTTTAAGTTTTATATTCCATTTTCTTAAGTGATTTTTGTCATTTTTGTTTTAAAATATTTCTATTTATCTTTATTTTTATATCAGCTTTAGTAATTGTAGTTAGTTGATCAGTTTTCATCTCAACTTATGTTTGAGTTTTAAACTACATTTTGATGTCATTTGTCATTTTTATTAGTTTTTGTTTTTAATATTTCGATTTACTATATATTTTTTTTAATTCAAGTTTAAGTTTTAAACTAAATTTTATTGTGTGACATTTATTTTATCTTTTAAATATTTGTATTTAGCTTTCATTTATTTCTATTTAAGGTTTATTTTGTTAGTTTTTTGTTTATTTTTGTTAGTTTACACTAAATGAAACTAAATTAATTTTCAATTAGTTGCCAAGGCAATATTTATGTTTTAAGTTTCATCTAAGTTTACTCATTTCAGATTTAACTAATACTTATATTTGATTCGATTTCATTTGTATTAACAAAAACGATTGTCCTCTTAGAATTGAAACATCAATAAATGAATCTAGGGTCATTTTTCACCTTGCAGCATGCGGTGAAGGCATTTACAAGTAGACATCCTGCATCAATTTGTGTCTTTATTTTCTTTTACACTTTATCCTTTCTGATGTTTTGACATTTTTCCCTTCATTCCTCCCTCACTGATCAGCTGGTTTCCAGCGGCATCTGCTGGACCCTATGATGAATTTCCATTACATGCTGCGCAAGCTGCACTTATGTGAAGAGGAGTACGTGCTGATGCAGGCCATCTCGCTCTTCTCACCAGGTACTTCAGAAGAACCTCAGCATACACATGAACACACGCACCGTTATTTACCTCTCACGTGTGTGTTTTCATCCACAGATCGCCCCGGCGTGACACATCACAGCGTGATCGACTGTAACCAGGAAACACTAGCTCTCACCCTGAAGACCTACATCGAGGCCAAGCGGTCCGAGCCAAATAAACAGTAAGAACGCTTATTTCTGTCTCACTATAGGGGAAAAAAATCTTTTGATTGCACTTTCATTTGAACCTTCTTCTCCTGCCAGTCTGCTGTATCCAAAGATCATGGCGTGCCTGACCGAGATGAGGAGTATGAATGACGAGTATACGAAACAAGTGCTGAAAATCCAGGACATTCAGCCTGATGTGTCTCCGCTCTTACTAGAAATAATAAGCAAAGACATCTAAGCCTTCAGAGCAGATGAGACTCAACCTCGCTATCAGCCGCCGCATTGACCTTCATCTGAGGACACTAAGGACTGAAATACAGCCCAAACCAGCGAGGACAAGGACTGTGCCTACACAGTAATTGTGAAATTGTATTTTTATAATTGTGCTACTAAATGTATTTGTGTTCCAGCAATCTTTTTCTGGGTCTTTTCACAAAAGAACTATTTCTATGGTTCATAACCAGATGTAGGATGGCACATATTATCTCTTACATTCACTGCATGAATGAAGCTTGAAATGTGGGGTTAGATTGAGATTTGATTCACTTTTTCCCCAGTTTAAGAGAACGCTACTATGGCAGCAAATGTATAAAATGACAATATGATACATATTAGTCATTTGTGTTAATAGTCTGTCTTGACAAATCTGTTTATTTATTGTTAGTTTTTAAATGCAAAATAGTTGTATAAGTTAACCGCTTCTAGGTATGTGTTCAGATTATATATAAAAAAATGCGTATATAATATCAGTGCCATTGTCAGATGTGAGTAGCTGTATTTGATTCAAACATTTTCCAGAGTAGAATGTAAATGGAGTTATGAATCTCGTAAAGAACATGTTCAGGTCTTAATTTACTCTACATATTTAAAAACATGTTTTGCATAATATATAATGCCTATTTTTTAGGACAATCATTAGCAGTTATTAGTGCCATCACAAATAATTTATACTTATGCTAATTTAATTATACTTGTGAGAATGTGCTTTTACGCTTTTTTCTTTTTGTTGTCTTTTCATTATGGAAATGAGAAAAACAGGCTTATCTTAAAATATATGCATTTTTGTTTTTGTATTGTTACAGTTTCATCACAATATGTCACGTCACTTTCAATTATTTTTCATTACAGTAATGAAAATGGGATTTTTTTTTGCATTTCAGAAATGAGAAAATAGGCTTTATGCAAAATATGTATTTTTTATTTTTTTATAGTTTTTTTTTTTACAGTAATAAAAACAAAACAGGCTTACTTTTATGCAAAATATGCATTTTATTTTTGGACCTGGATATGTTCTTGTCAGATTTTGAGAGATTCACTCTGATGTGTGTCTGGGTATCTAAAGAGTTGTGTTAGCTAGTCATTTCATGTCTGCTGTGAATGTTTTATATTAGTAACAAAGCTTACAGAATTTTGCGCAACATATGAATGTCTACAATTCTGAAGAATCAGAGAGGCTGCAAAAGTTCATCGCACTTTCTTGAGAAGTGATTGCCTTTTAAAATGCTTCTCTCAGCAGTGAGCGTAACCTTTTTCACTTAGTACATTCAGGGTTTAAAGCAAATTTACTGAGCAGACATCAGAATAGCTTTTAAAGGTCATTTAGTCCTTTTCTGGTTCGTTTTGTCAATCAAGCTAAAAAAGGTAACAGTGACAATCAATGTGAAGTTTGTGAGCTAGTGTCATATGTGGATGTGACATGACAGTGTTGAGCAGATGTTGAGGGTTCAGGCTAGGAGTGCAGTATTTGTTTTTGGAAAGGACTCTCACATATTTGACTCAATTACAAGCAGAATATTCAGATTTCAGGTGTCTCTATAAAGCACAGAAATGCCTTCATGTTAGCATGCTGTGTAGATCAAGCAGTTATTTCATCCTGTCTGCAATATGATGAGGAAACTTGTCACAATAGGAGTAGTTTCTACACAATACACTCAGGTTTTCTATCTTTACAGTGGTTATTTTCAAAGTAAGACCCAGTATATGACCCTCTCAGGAAAATAAATTGTAAAATTGAATGAGAATGTGTGCAGAATCTTTTACTGTGTAACTGTTTATTTTCTAAAACTGTAACAAAGCTGCATTTATTTGATCACAAATATAGTAATATTGTGAAATATTATTACAATTTGAAACTGTTTTCTCTTTTAATATATTTTAAAATGTAATTTATTGCTGTGATGCAAAGCTGAATTTTCAGGAACATAAAGCCAGTCTTCAGTGTCACATGATCCTTCAGAAATCATTCTAATATGCTGATTTGCTGCTCAAGAAACATTAATTATCAGTGTTGAAAACAGTGTTGCTGTTTAAATACATTGCAGAGCAAAGAGGAAACTGACAACACTTTTGGTCTCCGCTTTCAAATTTAGTCATTTTTTAAGAAATTCAAACAATAAATATCGTTTTGTGTCTCTTTAATGTGTCGCGACAGACCGCTGTAGCGCCTCAGTTCAAGCGGCACGTGAACCGTTCATCTCCTCTTTACTAGTTATAGCATGAAATAAACATGAATGAACATCAGAAGGTGTTCTATATTCTATATAATATATCTATATATTTTTTGTTTCAACCGCAGAAAGATGTCAATACACACCATTTTTCAAGTTCAAGTCCACCGACGTTAATCTACTACTCTCCTGTCTGGTTTGTTTGTCGGACAAAATTCGGCGTTATGATTGGTCAGATTGCCTGTCAATCAAACTCCCGCGAAGGGTCAATTGACCCTAAAATTGACAAACTTTTGAACGGTAGTGTAACACAGATGCTTTTATACCAAAGTGACTTCAAATAAATTTACTTAAAGTATGTTTTATTTGAACCCAGGCACTTACCAGAATCACCTTTAAACATCTTAGGAATGAAGAGTGAAGAAAAAAGAGACATTTCATTGCACTTTAATTTAGTCTTAATGGACTGAATTTGAGGTTAGGGACATTGTTGAGTTGGGAAAAGAAAGACGCGTCAGGGTCATTTCCAAGCTATCCTACTCTTTATTTAATGCAAATTACAGTACCAGGTAACTAGTCTCTGAATCCAAGTCACACCAAGGACCAAAACGGACATATTTACAAGGAGAGGAGACATGTAGCATACCTTCACAGAAAAAGAATATATTTAAAATAAAATAAAAATTTCAGTCACAAACAGAGGCATTCAAGTAATATTAATGTTATACAGGTTGTATTTTTTTCTCTCCATTTTTTTCAGTTTTAAACCAAGACAACTTTTTTTCCCAATAAGTGTACGTAATGCGATAGTCTGTATTTAGCCCACAGTCCTTAAAACATTTTTTTTGTCTTTTTTTTTTTATTTTGGTAATTGTTTTTAACCCTTGTGTCTTTACATTTTTACTCTAACTTTAGTCACAAGAAGTGGTCACACCATTCGTGGAAAGCAACACATCTATGAACGCGTATCTTACAAGCAAGCTTTACATTGAGGGTCCGGCGGGTGCTACGTGACATCTCTACTGCGTACTGTCAGCTGGCCAACGAGCGAAAACACAAAGAAATCATTATTATTGCCCCCGGGATGTTGCAGTTACATCACAACACGCTCATAGTTGGTTCACTTTGGTAGTGGAACGAGTGTAAGAACATACATTGTGATTGGCTCCACAGGAACGTGACTTCCTCCACACACAAAAACACCTTTGTGTCAAAAAATGAGGAAAAACATCTACAGCGAATGTGGTTTCGGACAGGAAATGAAGTCGGCTGTCAGTCATTCAGACTTGGCCAATCAACAGCACCTGCAGAGGGTCACAGGAAGGGGCGTGGTCTGTCTTGTGTGTGGACAGGAAGTGGGTGTGGTCTAGGGACAGGAAGTGTATGGAAGCAAAGGCACTCCAAACTATAGATACACTATACATTACTAGTTATAGATACAATAATATAGCTGGCACCTACTGTACAGATAAGATTGAACTCTATGGCTGGAGAAAGCTCATTGTCTACAGTATCCAACAAACAGGTCATGTTTGCCCTGATCTTTTAAATCTGTTTTGAATTTTTTAACTTTTTTTTTTTTTTCTTTGATCCGTTTTCATTTAATCCCTCGTCTTTGTATCCGCTCATTAACAGTTCTCAGGTCAGCATATTTCTGTACATAGCAGAACACTCACTCACACACACACACACGCTGACAAATTATACAAAAATCAAAACATAAAAAGTAAAACCAGAATTTGGTGAGGAGCAACTGTGCTGTACTGTATATACACGTCTGTTGTTTTCTTATACTGCTATACTTTGCGTATTAAGACATTTTGGGAAAGAAAAAAGTACATTTTTCTGTAAGTTATGCTGAGACATGACAATAAAAAAGTAGTGGTTAAAACAACACAAACAAGTCGAAGTGTTTCTTCATGTGTTCTTTACGTTTAGCTGTGTGGATAAGAACAATGAATCTGAGCGTTACGACAATAAATAACGAGAGCAAATCAGGACAGAAGGTGATCTCTAATTCTCCCAGGCTAACAGATAACGCTTGCTCCAGCAGACTCTGTCATACTCATACTGTATCCTTTCTGCCAGCCGCTGCGCTGACAACCTGATGGGTTCTGAACCGATGATGCTAGATATAGATCTATATATAACTATATATATATTTATTTTACATAATGCAAAGTAATATATAAACTGTGTATGTATATATCATACAAGAACACAGAGATGGAGACGCACGTCTCACCTGTCAATCAAAATGTCTGCCCTTGCCCTATAGCCCGCCCAATTTATAAAACAAGATAAAATAGATTCAGCCGACTTAAAACTCCTGTAACAGAGTATTCTTCTGTTGTCTTTGTGGTTGGAACATGCGGTTTTTATATTTATACCTCCTGTTTGTTAGATACGATTAGATATGGTATTTCCTGTAGTTTTGAATGCTTGCATCGTTTTCACCCAACACATATACATATATATGTATATATACACGCTATATGTATATATATATATATATATATATATATATGTACTGTATACAAGGGGTGCGCCCAACCAAATTCAAGCCATGCGCTATTACAGGCCCAGGACAGTATAAAGGGACAGAACGTGTAGCTAGAGGCGGTCCAGGTGAGAGAAGGGGAGCCTAAATGCAAGCGGAAGTGGATGGATCTGGCTACCGGATTGTTTACATAACAAGATTGTCCTCTGAGAATGAAAAAAATTAAATAAAAAGTTGTGGCTGGTCACAGACCAGGTTTTATGGTTAAACAACCCCCCCCCCCATACCAACCCGTTTCCTCACTGCTCTCTCTTTTTCTCTGTCTATGTCGTTCTCGTGAATTACACCTGACGAGGCTTTTCCACACGACACGTGTAATTTTGAACTCTTTCTGAACTTTGTGAAAAACAAAAAAGACGTAAATGAAGGTTGGCTCTCGCAGTCTGAATACGAGTGGTGGTTACATGACTCAATTTCTGCCCATTAAGCTGGTGAGCAGTGGGGTGGGCGTGGCCTCGGAGGCAGGGTCAGGTCTGATTGGCTGGGGCTCTCAGGTTGAGGTGTTGGAGGCGGAGGCAGAGGCTGCAGTTGTGGTCAGACTGCGATCTCCACTATTGGCATCTGGACACAAAGAGAAAACATTTTTATTTGTATATATTGCAGCATGTTGTACGGGTAAGTAAGGTGATGCTCATTTTCCATTTTCCATTTAATTAAATTCTCATTAAAAAAAGTTTTAATATGTTGTTTGACTTTTTTGCAGAAAACCAGTAAAGTTCAATAGGTGTATTAAAATATCAGATAATTTGGCAAGCTTAGCAAGGTCATTTTTTTGTTTGTTTGTTTGTTTTATTATATAACAGTAGTATTTTAGTATTATTTAAATACTAATATAGTATTTATTGTTTTTTTATTAGCTGTTTTATTATTTTAATTTTAGTTTGTGTATTTCTATTTAGTTTTAATTCAGTTTTAGTCATTTTAGTACTTCAACTTATTCATTTTATTAGAGTAAGTTTCCAACATTTCTATTTTTTTAAGTTAAAGTTTTTAGTCTAATATTTACATTTTATTTAATATTAGCTTTATTGAAAACAACAAAAATATTATTTTAACAAAAATTAAATATTTGTAATAATTTTACTTAGTAACAACACTGTAAATATGTCATGTGGTGCTACTCCAATATTTCCTTTAAAAGGAATATTTCCTTAAAATACTTTAAAACCTTTTTTGACAATGAAGATAAAGATAGATTAGGAAAATATGTTATTACGTTTAATGGATAGTTAACCCTCATGACCCCATTTGTAGAGTCATTAAACTTACATGTTTCTTGAAAATGGTATAAAAGTTGATCAAAACCAATATAAAACCAACAATAAAAACGTGTCTAAAACTTGGCAAGTGATTAGAATTTTTCTTTACTGTGTATATTTTATACATCATTGAATAAAAACATAATTGATAAAACAGATGTTCTAGCTTCTGGTCGGTCAATACAGTAACAGCTTTGACACAAACAATTCTAATATGAACACTGTATCAGAGTGAGCTATATCCAAAATATAAGGGATGTCAGATGAGCACAAAAATGGTCTGAAACAAAGGCTGACCTGAAGTGGCAGAGGCGTTGGTGGGGGTCGAAGCTCCTGTCTGGTTACGTGCATGAGCAGGAATTAGGATAGAGGCCAGGGATGGGTTACTGGACAGCTCTGAGTCAAGTCAAACAAACAACATCAAAAGATGACTACCTTGCATTTGACAGAACGTTTCTTCATAAGAGCAAATGCAAAATAAGGCCTTACCTTGAGTTGTGAAGTTGAATAAGGATGGTTTCTCACGGCCGTTAGGAAGTTTGACATTGGGATCCCGCAGTTCATCAAAGAAGGAGTGAGCGCAGGCCTCTAGCGGCGTCAGCCGAGCAGTCGGTGTGTACTCCAACAGCCTCGAGCACAACGCAATGGCTTCAGGAGGAGTGCGTGGCCGAAACACCTGCGGAGACAATTCACAAGTTTACTAAGAGTATATTGGTAAAGTGTATATTTTTAGTATGAATAAATTATAACACTTTATTTTTGTGTCCTTGTTACATGTATAATAACTGTTATTGTCACATGTATGTTCCTGTTTGCCCTTATTTGGTTTAGTTCCTGTTCTCATTAGTTCAGATCAGCTGTGTTGTATTAATCTTCTCGTTTGCTTCTTTGGTTTGTCTGTCTTTATAAGCCTTCAGTTTCTAGAGTTTCTTTGTCCTGTCTTACATTATTTTAAGTGGTTGTTTATTTTCCCCGTGGTCTATTAAAAGACTCTATTCTTTGTAATATTGCCTCCATCGTGCTCCTTTGAGTTTGTGCTCCAGCAACCCATGACAGTTATTTTGTGAAATATTATTGCAATTTAAAATAACAGTTTTCTATTTTAATATACATTAAAATATAATTTATTTCTGTGATCAAAGCTGAATTTTCAGCATCATTACTCCAGTCTTCAGTGTCACATGATCCTTCAAAAATCATTCTAATATGATGATTTATAATCAATGTTGGAAACCGTTGTGCTGCTTCATATATATTATTATATCACATATATTTTTGTTTTACAATATACAATGCTATTCAAAAGTTTGGGGTCAATACATTTTATCTTTCTTTTTTAAAAAAAAGAAATTAATACTTTTATTCAGGAGGGATGTGTTAAATGAATAAAGTCATAGTGAAGACTTATATGTCCCTTCTTGAACATCTGAGGGCTTCACAAATGACTGATGGTTTTTTAAAAAAGGGTCTTTCAATTTTTATGTTTCTTTTAGTGCTTAAATTGTGTTAATCTTAGTTGGTAGTTGTTTTTAATTGAGTTTCTTAATTGCTTAATTAACTGTTTTATTTTATTATGACACTTTTGTAGCACTTTGAGATTTTCTTTAAAATGTAAAGTGCTTTATAAATAAAATGTATTATTATTATTATTATATTGTTAGAAAAGATTTCTATTTTGAACAAATGCTGCTCTTTTTAACTTTGTATTCATCAAAGAATAAAAGAAAAAAGTATCAAATGTTCCAAAAAAACAATATGAAGCAGCACAACAGTTTCAACACTCATAATAAATCAGTATATTAGAATGATTTCTGAAGGATTGTGTGACACTGAAGACTGGAGTAATGATGCTGAAAATTCAGCGCTGCGTCACATAAAATAAATTATATTTTAAAGTATATTAAAATAGGAAACCAATATTAGAAATTGCAAAAAGATTTCACAATATTACAGTTTTTTTCTGTATTTTTGATCGAATAAATACAGCCTTGATGAACAGAAGAGACTCTCATAAAAAACATTAAAAATCTTTGATCCCAAACTTTTGAGCGACAGTGTATATATATATATATATATATATATATATATATATATAACCCCAAATAACACCCCCCCCCCACCATCCATAAATATTCGGTGACCATAAACTCATTAGTCAGCTAGAAAAATAAACTGTAGAGAGGGGCATTTTGTTATATTTAAAATACAAATGAATAACTTTTGCATAAGCTTTCTTCATTCCATCTGAATGATCACTCGTTCATATGCACATGATTTGCGATTAATAAAGCCACGACATGTCTGTAGCTATGGATGTTTTTTGAATCCTTCGTAGGAAACTCCTCTGTGAATCATTTAGGAAATTATCTCACGTACACATGTAGGATGATTATATGCACATTTTTAACAAATGAGGCCGCAGGTTGATATTATAACAGCCTGCCCTGTAAAGGGTGACATCATGTCCTATTATGGGCTGTTTATTTTTCCTGGGTTTTAAGGACGAAATGCTCATATGATGTTCGTAGCCATGTCTTTAAGGTGCTTGTCTTCAATGGAGCAAGAAGTGCAGTAATTGAAATAAGACTTGTTTATATCTGACTTATATCTGGCTCAAGCTCTGGCTAACAGGAAGCTGAAGAAAAGGAAGGCATTTCTTCCTTTCGAGGTGTTTGAGTCACAGGCATTGGGGCATATCCTGAGCAGAAGGTAAGACTGTGTTGAAGGGAGGGGTCTGATTGGAGGATAAGACTAAACACACCCTGCAGCTCAGCTGTGTACTACATACGATGACCACCAGGGGGCACATGAGAGATCCTGCTATTACACTTCATGTGTGCTACAGTGTTAGGGAAATTTACTTTAGTGTAATGGCCAGACAAAACTATTAATTTGAGATCTGCATCACAATTTTCACGAATGAAATGTTGTTGTTTTTTTAAAAGCAATAAATAAAATGACATTTTGTTTGTGTACACTTGCCTTTCTAATCATACCAAAGAAAAGTACCAAGACTCATTACCAGTTATAACATGTCCATCTGGAACAGTTCATCTGTCCTTCAAATGCGATTTCAAATGACTCAGCAACTTCAGTTTGATGTACACGGCAACATTTTCAGTTGCAAGGCATAACATGCACTACTGTTCAAGAGTTTGGGGTCAGTAGGATTTTGTAATATTTTTGAAAGAAGACTTTCATGGCATTTACTTGATAAAAAATACAGTAAATATTGTGAAACATTACAATTGAAAATAACTGTTTTCTATTTAAATTTACTTTAAAATGTAATTTATTCCTGTGACGCAGCGCTGAATTTTCAGCATCATTACTCTTCAGTGTCACATGATCCTTCAGAAATCATTCTAATATGCTGATTTGCTGCTCAAGAAACATTTCTGATTATTATCAATGTTCAAACAGTTGCTTAATGCTTAATATTTTGTAGAAACAATGATATATTTTTTTTCAGGATTGGATGAATAGAAAGTTGAAAAGAACAGCATTTAAAATAGATATCTTTTATAATATGAACGTCATTTATAAATGTATTTTTTGATCAGTTTAATGCATCTATGCTGAATAAAAGTATTAACTGCTTTTAGAACATCTTACTGACCCAAACTTTTAAAAAGTACTGGATACCACAATCCAAAACTCAGACCACAGAGTAAACAGCAATTGTAAAAAGTGTAATGAAGTCAGCAAGCAATGTAGAGCATGTCTGGTGAAGTCATTCAATTCAAATGACATCAGCTCTGTTCCAAAACCCACTGAACTGCCTAAACATGCAGCCGCCGCCTTATAATACAAAACACACATACGGAGTAAAATATGCAGTTTTCAAACTATTTTATTTAGTATTGAATGAAACATAATAATATTTATAGTACACATAGCATATACATATTTGTGACCCTGGACCACAAAACCAGTCATGAGGGTAAATTTTTCGAAATTGAGATGTATACGTCATCTGATAGTACAAATAAGCTTTCCATTGATGTATGGTTTGTTATGAGAGGACAATATTTGGCCGAGATACAACAATTTGAAAATCTGGAATCTGAGGGTGCAAAAAAAAAAATCTAAATATTGAGAAAATCGCCCTTCAAATGAAGTTCTTAGTGATGCATAAGACTAATCAAAAATTAAGTTTTGATATATTTACAGTAGGAAATTTACAAAATATCTTCATTGAACATGATCTTTACTTAATGTCCTAATGATTTTTGGCATAAAAGAAAAATCTATAATTTTGACCCATACAATGTATTTTTGGCTATTGCTACAAATATACCCCAGCGACTTAAGACTGGTTTTGTAGTCCAGGGTTACATTTATAATTCCTCTTTCCATATCAGCATTTTTTTTTATCTGGACCTAATGCATTATAGAATCGCCTTCTCCTTTCTAAATCAAGCTATCTTAGGAGACAGCGTAATTATTCCGCCTACCTTTTCTGAACCAGGCTTCCTACGTAGGCAGCTCACTAGGATTGGGAACAGACTGTAAGGTCACTTGGCTAACCATCACAACAGAGGACGTCTACATACAGACTGAAATGTTTCTTCTTTCATCAACTAGTTGAGAAGTAAGTGTCAAAGAACACTAAATGAAATGCCTGTGTGGTGCAGACGGGTGCTGTGAATGGAATGGAGTCGAGCTGACGGCTGGAGGTGGAGGACGGCTGTGCTAGAAGTAGTAAAACAGTTGACTTGTACCTGTTTACTCACCTTAGTCCATGGATGGGCCTTAATCTGCGGGAATTTGAACTCGGTGTAGTTTGGGTTCATTTCCCGAATCTGTTCCCGTGTGGGAGTACCCAGCACCTGAGACCGCAAACACACAGAAACACCACTCAACATACAGTACTAGCACACTGTTACTTCAGCACTGCTGCTTTACATGTAGTAACAGTTTGATTTAGAACCATATCAGCCTTCATTTTATTAAAATAAAAAATATATATATATTCTTAATTTATTAAAATGAATTTCAAATTGTTTCTTTTTTTTCTAATTGAAGGTTACCTTGAAAAAACAGATTTTTTTTTTCAAAACAAAGTTTCCGAACTCAAGTTTTATTGATAAAGCTTGTTTTAAACTGTTAACAATACTTTTAACTGTAAATCTAATCAACAAAATGTTCAAACTATAAAAAAGTGAAAAAAAAAATCCTAAACCATTTCAATATTTATTTCTTGAAATTAGTAATAATAATAACAATAATGACTGTCCCTCAGCTGTAGTGTCATTCCTATTAATCAATTTTGCAGCTAATAAAGTTTTATTATAACTTAGTGTGCTTGTCTAGTTACTGGTTAAATATCACTAGTGATTGGCGTATTTTTCTGTGCTCATTTCTGGTCAAGATGCAATTTTGTCAAATTATGCAAAAAGTGTGTAGTATTATTTAATTAAAGTATTATTTAATTGTGTGTATTTAGAATACATAAAGTATGTACACACAGAAAGTATTCTCGTAGCTTGGTAAAATTACGGTTCAACCACTGATGTCACATGGATTATTTTAACGATCTCCTTGCTATGTTTCTGAGCCTTGATCGTGTAAGGATCCTTGCTGTCTATGGGAGGGTCAGAGAGCTCTCGGAAAGCATCAAAAATATCTTAATTTGTGTTCCGAAGATGAACAAAGATATTACGGGTTTGGAACAAGGGTGAGTAATTAATGACAGAATTTTCATTTTTGGGTAAACTATCCCTTTAAATGAAAATGTGTTTTAGTTTATTTATTTTAAATGCAATTAGCTGAACTAAAGAGCGCTTTTTAAGTACCTCTAGTGTCTTTAAAATATGGTTAGAATTTACTAATGAATATACTGACAAGCATTTAAGCAAGCAAGTAAACTAAAATATACTTTAATGTAATTTTTATTTAAACTTGCAATGAATGTATTTCAATATATTTGTAATTACACATTAACTAGTAAGAGCGTGAAAAGTTTTAAGAGAGTTCACCTTACAAAACTGTTACAAACCACCCATAAATCATGTTAACAGTCTTGTATAAAACTCCCAATCTAAATCAACCGACTGTTACGCAGCAATTGTTGCTCTTCCTACAGACTCATGCAAACACTGAGATTAAATCACAGACAGAAGTGACGGTGTGGCGGCGCCAGTACCTTGATGATCTCCACCAGCTGATCCACTCCGCTGTCGCCGGGGAAAATTGGTTGTCCTAGCAACAGTTCCGCCAGCACGCAGCCAGCTGACCACACGTCTGCAGTGAAAGCGGGTCAGAGAGATGCTTATTAGCCAGAGGTCAAGGACTCGTACACAGTGCACATCCTAAACACTATGAGCCTACTGCACTCACTGTATGGTCTTCAGAATCACCAACACGTCAAACAAAAAAAGCACAAAACAGTGCACTACATATGAGTGAAAAAATCCATGAGTTCATGAAAGATCCTTCAGCTTCATAATCTTTTTATATGGCCTGTTCTCTGAAAGAATGGTCAAATGATTTGACTTTTCAATGGTCGATACAATATTTAGAGATCAAGGTGGTCACTATCATATAAAACCACTCATATAAAAACTAAAACAACTAAAATTACATTAACATTAATTTTACATAATATTTCCTCAAAATCTACTCCAAAATATATAGATCAAAATACATATGTGAATTATTCAGGCTGTAGATGATTATTGATAGTCCCAGAATATTTAGCCTAGCTGATATATCAGTGCATTTTCTTGTGAAAAAGAAGCGCAATTAATTATTCTGAACATGTACATCACATCTTTAAAGTATATTTTTAAAAAACTGCATTTGCAGATAATATAAATTTCTACATCAAAATGCCACTTAAGTGTACTTAAAGAGTTCCCTTTCATGAATATGTTTCTTAAAAATTCTTCTTTGTAATGTTTAAGTTTTACATTTTAAATCATTGTTTTAATATTTTGTCGAGTTTTGATGTGTTGACTAATATACTAAAGCACATGTAAAATACTCAGTTATAATTTTAGTTCATAAACACATATCAGTAATTATGAAATTACTGTTATTATGATCATTCTAAAATTAAAGATATACTTGAGTCCTGATTAAGAGTGCCAAAAAAACAAAAACAAAACAACATTCAGCTAACTGCATTTAATATAAATCTAACTATAATACCTTTGTATTTAATTGCAAATAACATGCAATTAAGTGTCCGTAAAAATTACATTTACTGTAATGAAGTATATTAATTACACTTTAAAAAAGTGCTACAGTATGCTTCTTTTTCACAAGGGTCACTTTTGTCATGAATTTGCATATTTATCATGATAAGAGGTGATAGCAACATAATGGAGGAGTAGTTTATTGAAGCAGAAATGATTTGCATGGTAGTACGATTAAAGCTCATGTACCTATGCTGGAGGTGTAGTCGGTTGCTCCAAAGATGAGTTCGGGGGCTCTGTAGTACCGAGAGCATATGTAGGAAACATTGGGCTCCCCGCGTACTAACTGCTTAGCACTGCGAACAAAAAGACAGATTGAACGATCTCTGATCACACACATCACCATTTCATTCAAATACTCTGTCTTTTGGAGCTTATTGGCAGGATAAACCCCTAAAAGTAACTCTAAAGTGACCTGAAAGCTAAAGACGGTTTCTTTGTTTAGATGGTAAGCGAGTTGCATCTCAAGGCCGCTTGCAGTGTACATGAAGACTGCTGCTAATCTGTGTCCTCATTCAAGGAAAATTTGCATTATTTTTGTCTAAGTCCTCAGTATAAAGTATTCAAGGCAAAATCGCATGCCCTAGTTTTCAGATGCAAGGCAAATGAGTAATGGATACCCGAATATCACTTCACGTAAAATCTTCACTAGTATTCTTAGGCAGAAAAATGTGAAAAGCAGGCTAAATGAAAAGGCTGAGGTCAGCACAGATATCTCCGAGCATGGCGAGACTATCTGAAGGCCTCTGGTGAGGTGTAATATGGGATTATCAGGTTAAATGCAATAAAGCGTTGCTTTCAGTTCATAGATCCACTGGGGCCGCACTAGACCTTTGAAAGGTTATCAGAAAACCACTGTCTCCTATGAATTGGCTATCAAGAGGTTACCAACTGACCTGCCAAAGTCACAGAGTTTGAGCACGGCCGTGTCTGGGTCCAGCAAAAGATTCTGCGGTTTGATGTCCCGATGGCAGATCCCAAAGGAATGGATGTAGGCCAGACTTCTGAAGAGCTGGTACATGTACAACTGTAAAGTAAATATACACAAGTCATGAGGTTAGTAAAGCAGTCATAAAAACAGGTCACAAAAAAATGTACCCTACAAATGCATAATATAATTTTGTTTTTTTATATCGCTTGTAATATCAAATGACTTACTGAACTTCTAATGATAATTCTCCAGATCTGTTGTTTTAAATCCAAATTACTTTCTTTTGTCCATGGAACACAAAAAGGTGAATTTTTGAACAATATAATGGCTGCTTTGTTCCATATAATGAAAGTAAATGGGGACTGGTGCTGTCAAGATCGAAAATGACTCCACAGTACTTTTTAAGGGTCATAAAAGTGGTCCATTTGACTATTCTGAAGTAATATGGCAAATATGGCACCACTGACAATGGAATTTTATCATATCCATTTGTCCATTATTAGAGCTTTGACAGAGGGGAATATTATCAAAGATTAATGATTTTTTATCTGTTCATTACCAAGACTTGGAATATAGTTCATATGGAGTAAATTTTGATGCTTCTCTTATGGAGGTTTATGGTGGATAGCCCCTAGTCCCCCATTCACATTCATTAAATGCAAAGAAGTGGCCAAAAAATTCTTCAAAAATGCAAAAAAAATTGTTCCACACATAAAAGAATGTAAATAGCTTGTGTAAGGATGTGTAATGGTTTTTCCCTTACCATTATGTTTTTCCTTACATAACGACAAGAAAATAATGACACTTGTTGAGTGAAATATTCATTTAAAGCTTTTTTTTTCGGAATAACTAGAATATTGTATATTCTTCTTAAAAATTCCCATGGAGTTACACAATTCAATTAATTTACATGATGTTTTCAGGTTTAGAAATCACACTTTAAAATGGATAGATCATCCAAAAATTAAAAAAAATATCATTAATTACTCAACCTCATGTCGTTCCAAACCTGCAAGACTTTTGTTCATCTTCGAAACACAAATTAAGTAACTTTATAAAATTACGGTTGAACCCCTGATGTCACGTGGACTATTTTACCGATGTCTTTACTACCTTTCTGGGCCTTGAACGTGTCAGTTGCGTTGCCCTCTATGCAGGGTCAGAAAACTCCCGAATTTCATCAAAAGTATCTTAATTTGTGTTCCAAAGATGAACAAAAGTCTTGCAGGTTTGGAACGACATGAGGTTGAGTAATTAATACAATTTTTGGGTGAACTATCCCTTTAAATGTTTGTTTTGTCTTTAATAATTTGAAGTAATCCTGATGTCCTCTTGGAAGTGAGCTGAGGCCCCCTGGTTGAGAACCACTAATTTAACTCATCTAAGTGGAAAGTTTTCACATATAATTTTATCTTTACATATGTTTATGTATGTGTGTTTTACTATTTATGTCGCATCCTGCCAATAGCAGGAAGGATATTGCTCAGGACGCGGCACAAAGCAGTGATGATGTCATCACAGCAGTCAAGACACTGGTGACGCAAACCCGCACAGGAGGAGGGGGAAGAAATGCCAACACACTCGGCTGACCCGTATACTCACCAGCGGGAACAAAACCTAAGGTTTTCATTCAGGATGTACACATCACTCACACAAACACACATTAGGAAGCATTGGGAACGATCCGCACCTTCACATAAACCATGGGAAGGGTCTGCTTAGCACGGCTGTAGTGTCTCGCCACTCTGTAGACCGTCTCAGGGACGTAGTCCAGAACCAAATTCAGATACACCTCATCCTTCTGTGGACAGAGAACAAGAAAGCAAATACTTTAAGTCACAGAGTTAAAAGTGTCAGGCTTTATAGCACATACGTATATAACTTTAGTGAATCTATATATAAAACCAGCTCGGTATGAAAGAGGATAATGACTCTGAGTCAATGTATATACTAAAAATGTCCCATACGCCCCATCCCTTCATATATCTCCATGACTGAACAACCAGCTTGCACACCGTAAAAAAAAGCTGCTATGGAAACAACACAAAAACTCTGGCATGTTCTCTGGCATGATGTCACTGTGGACGTTGACTGCCATGCATTGTGTGGAACCGTGCCTGAAAGCGAGCGATGATTGTGCCCATCATCTTTACAAAACATACATGCTCAGACATTGAAGTCATTTCCTGCTGAAGAACTAAAGAAAAGGAAGAGCTCAATAGGGTGGCCTACAGGGCCACTCTGACCCCACGTCTGATGTCACATCCTGTCTATTATGCCCTTCTTCCTTCCTCCACAAGTTCAGCTGTGAGAGAGTCTATTTCTGCTGGATCTGACATTCCTGAGCTCATTTACTTTAGGCATGACCCAAAAGGTCATGAGTCAAACCAACCAACTCTGCTACACTTGTCAAGATACTTAAATATAAGAATAAGATATCCAAATATAAAAGATATAAAGATAGATACAAAATATGAAGGAATTTTCTTTTGTTGAATAAATGAAAAATATATCATAAAAGTACCATAATGTGGTAATTGTATTAATTTTAGCTTGTCTTTTTTTTTTTTGACTGCCTCTATTTCGATTATGAAAATCAGCACTCCAAAAGTTTTGCAATGTATCTTCTTTGGTGTTTCACTAAAGCAAGAAATGTTTGAAAGGAAGGTGAGTAAATTATTAAATTGGGTAAAATATTCCTTTATAATTATATGGGTCAAATCTGAAAAATAATTACCAACGTAAGTAGAAAAATAAATAAATCTTGAAAATAAATAAATAGAAGTTACTCTGATAAACGTATGAAGATACTTAAATATGAGATGCATAAATATGAAAGATATAACAATATATAAAATGTATAAGATATGAAATATAAAGGGATTATTTCAACCAAAAAAAGGAAAAAGAAAAAGAAAATAAACATCCGTCATCTACATCATTTTCATGGCATATAACATTCTTCTGTTGAAAAAAATAATAAAAAAACTTAATAATTTTTTCTACATTTCTACATTTTTCACTTATATTAACTTTCTTTTGTTGAATAAATGAAAAAAAATAATCATAAAAGTACCATAATTTGGTCGTCGTAGTGATTTTAGCTTGCCTTTTGTGTGTGTGTGTGTGTGTGTGTGTGTGTGTGTGTGTGTCGGTGTATGTTTTGTGTTTCACAACAGCATGTATACATATACAAGTTATAAGCAACAAACTGTTCCATCCAGGACACAGTGATTGCTGTTCTTCTCAAAGACAGAACATGCAATGAATCTGTCAGTGCCACTGTTTCTCTCTAACCAAGTCGTTTTTCTTTCTCTGCTTTGACTCTGATTGATAAGTAGTCTCTAATAACAGATGTTTGATTTTCTAACAAAAATGTGTGAAAAAAAACCAACCCCTGACTGTGCTGTACAGCTAAAATTAGTGGTCGCGATGACTCACTCTCCGCCTCACTACAGCAACAGCATCACTTCCTCAATTACAGCCAATCGGAGAAGCTCTGAGGCGACTGGCTCCTGAGATGCTCCCATCAGATTACAGGGCCATCTGATTGGCTGCTGCTCTGTGGTCACATGACATTGTGAGCATGTGATTGGGTGATCTGCGGCTCATGTCACAGTAGTCACCGTCTCCCTCAGTGAGGGAGCCACAGGTAGAGACTCATCTGTCCCCAGGCCCTGCTATAACAGTCTCTTCCACAAACAGCTAAACGCACAGGGAGGTGACGCTATATACACTAACCTCAGGGTGTAAAATTCCAGTAAAACTGGTCAAATTCAAGACACAATCTAACTACATACATGTGAAGTGTGTCTAGTGAAACTCCAGACCGGTTTGGAAAACAGAGCCACCACAATCATTGATCTTTTGGAATGAAAACAAATTATTCTGGATCTGAATCTGATTCCAGTTAACGATTCTGTTTCCTTAGTGGATCAACTAACGATTCTTTTAGTCCTTTTAAGAATTAAGAAGTGGGTTGTAAAGAGTAACATAACTACTAAACAGTGCTATTATTGTTAGCTTTATTGCTATTTTTATTGCCTTTTATTCTCACCATTTGATTCATTAGACTGATCAAACCGAAAATTCAGTAAACAGGGAAGCGACTGATTCAATACAAGGAACTTGTTCATGAGAGTCATTTGTTCAAGAATCAAACTACAAATGTCATGAAAATCAGTGTCTTATGTTTACCAAGGCTGCATTTATTTGAATAAAAATACAATAAAAAAACAGTAATAGAGGGAATTATTATTACAATTTAAAATAACTATTTTCTATTTGAATACATTTTAAAATATAGGCCTAATATATTCCTGTGATGCAAAGATGAATTTTTAGCATCATTACTTCAGTCTTCAGTGTCACATGATCCTTCAGAAATCATTCTAATATGCTGATTTGCTGCTCAAGATACATTTCTTATTATCAATGTTGAATACATTTGTGCTGGTTATTTTTGTGGAAACTGATACTTTTCTCAGAATTCTTCAATAAATGGATTCATAAATTCAATTGAAAGTTTAATTTTTGTAACATTATAAATGTCTTTATTGTCACTTTTAATCAATTCAATGCATCCTCTGTGATTATCAAAAAAAAAAAAAAAAAAACTTGCTTCCCCCAAACTTGTGGACAGCAAGTTTGAAGAAATGCTAAATTCTTCATAACTGTAGTATGTGAATAATTCTATTTCACACAAATACAGATGTCCATGTAGCATATCCAAGAGCCCTTCTGTCTCTACCACTCTCTCTCTTCCTATTTTTGTCTGACTCGTCTATGTAGATGTATTTTTTGACTCATCTGTGCCGGTCTTGTTTGGCTCCCCTGTGAGGAAAAATCAGCGGGCACTAAGTATGGCAGAGAGAGATCATGGGTAACGGCTGGTGGTTGTCAAGGCCCAGCAATCTCCTCATGTGTCAGTACCCGTCTCTGAAGACTCTGTAACACCATCTCCTACATCATTCATAAATAGATGGTTTTAATATTTTCTGTCGATTAAGCTCAAAGTCTCTAGCTCAATCAGCTGAATGTGCTAACATATACACACTAATACCACACACACACACATTTCTGTTTGAAAACCTAGTGACCTGCTATGTAGGCAGCATTTTAAAGCATAAAATGCACTCCAGACATAAAGGCTGTTTCAAGGCAATCAGCATAAATGTTGCCTTCTGAGATGCATTCTTTTTTTCAAAATGTATGTTAATACGGTACTGAGATAAATGTTGATTAATCATTCAATACTAAACATTAGCAATAAAAAAATGAAATCTAATAAAAATCAGACTTTTACCAAACATTTCTGTTGTTTATGCTTGTTACAGTATTTCATAAAACTCTAATTTCTTAAACATTTCACATGATCATTTGTATTATTCAGTTTCAGATCACTCAATATCAAGTAATATGCTTTAAAAGAATAAACTCAGGTGTGAACTTAATGTAATGTTTTCAGACACTTAATTACGTTAATTACAACTATGCAAATTAAAATCTATTACGTTTAAAATTTATATTAAATGCAATTAAATGTATAGTTTATTTATTTATTTTGTGAGACAGTTAAGTCAGACTTAAGTGCATCCTTACAAGTAATTTCAGAATTAGGGTTCAAATGTACTGACAAGCATTTATAGTAAACTTAAATATACTTTAAAGTCATTTCTGTGTAAACTTGTAGGTCATGTGTTTAAATATATTTCTAATTATTTGTAATGATGAAGCTGCACTTTAGTACATTTAAAATATATTAACTTTACATTTATCAATAACACACTAAAGTTAAAATTATAAAGTACTTCACATGTGCTTTAGTATGTTAGTTCTACTTCTAGTACTAGCATGACAAAAGTTTATTAAAACAATGTTTGAAATGTAGTTTAAAGTAAATTTAGATTGACATTATCACAAAGTACGCAAAAGTGTACTTAAGTGTGTTAAGAAACACATGAATGTGAACTCTCTTTAAGTACATTTAAGTGATTTTTAATTCATTAATATTATATTATCTGCATGTTTTCAAGTACACAAGTGCACATTTAGTACAATTAAAGGCTTCTTATTTACAAGGGAAGGACTTGAAGGGAAGGGAAGTCACTAATACATGCATTGTCATTGAGACAAAAATATATTATTAATAAAAAAATAAATAGTTCAGCCATGAAACTCTAGATGGCGCAGGTTGACGGGTTGTTAACGTACCTGATGATAATCAGAGAGTTAAACGACTTGGCACAAGCTGATTGGTTCATGCTGGACATGCAGCCAATGAGCTTACTGCCTTGCATTTATATGGTGGCTAGTAGTATTCACTTGAGATTCCTGCAGCGCGCTTTCAGAGTATCTCTGAAGCCCTCCACCTTCCCCAGCTCCACCTGTATAGATCTGCTATGGGTTATTTTACATGCTTTGTGCGGCAGCAGTATGTCTTAAATACTCACAGCACCGTATCGCCATATGCATTGGCAGTAGCAAGTTCCTGTACTTGTTTGCAGCAGCAGCAATAATCTACAACTACAGCAATAACCAACAGCAGCAGCAATTCAGCAGCAGTGTAGCAGATCTATTCCGCCAAGACCAAATACATTAACATTGTCATATCCATCACCATGCTAAACCTTTCCGAGAGTTGTCATGACTGAAATACTGCTATATAACCTGTAATGGTCTTACTTATGACTGACTTTGGCAGGTGTGACAATAATCAGACTGTCAGACCCTGCAAATGAGGTTCTAATTCACTAAGGATGCTGCTTTCAAAGCCTACATGAACAACAAGTCTGCTCACTATGTTCTGGAACGGAGCCTGTGACAGCAGTGAGAGTCATCTGAAGGGGTCTAAAGTCAGGCTCCAGAGCTGAGTACTGTCCACACTGTACAACAACACTTCTACTAATCGTGCCACTTAGCAGAAGTGGAAGTTGTTTGGAGAGGGAGCAGACCACGTCCAGACATGACGTCACCTCATCTATGTCGAACAGTATCTTTTCAAGCCTGATTTTAATCTCTTTCTCTCTCTCTCTCCAGGCCTACGTCATCCTCCTCTCTCTATCTTTGTGTTTTATCTCTCCATGAGATGCTCTGGGCTCTGATTTCATGGTGGTTTTCACTAGACAAAAAACACAGAGCAGCTGCTAAAACTACAGTAGGGAGAAGCTAACCAGTCTACAGACTGACGGCTGGGCGCTGTGATGGTGCGATGGTAGAAATGCGTCACAGGTGGAGATTGTGCTGAAACATTTATGGCACTGGAGAGCGACTGTGTCACAGACGGAGGTTTACAGCGTAGATGGATTAATTGATCATGATGGCAGTGATTTAGCTGCAATGCTCCAGTTTTATCTGGTGTAGATGCTATGTAAAGTTTGTTCACACTAAGAATGATAACGTTATTAGTGTCCACACCAACAGATGATAATGTTTTGTTTATTATAAGCACATGGTGCAATTTTGTCCTCTGCCGCTTTAAATGCTTGTGCTCTTTAAAGCCTGGTGGATTCTGATTGGCTGTCAATGTTTTTATTGCTCATCAGCTGGGAAAAAGAAATGCTTTGAATGTGATTTCATTGATATCGTTCATCTGTGTTGTTATTGTTATAATTGTGGTGTGGACTTTGGTGTGGACGCTATTCCACACCCTTAGTCAAAGTGATTTTTTAAAACATCATGGACATTGTTATAGTTATTGTCCTCTTTACTGCACGTTTACAGCTGCCAAACAACCTCATAACTTGACACAGTAATGTAGAACAGAATGTCTGATCACAGGTGCTGGTGTATTTTCATTACTCAACAAAGAAAAAAATCTTGATTTGTTTGGCAGGGCAAGTGTTCACATCTGGTGTGAAAAGCATCAGGGAATCGTCATCACCATGAACATTTGTGTTTGGTGTGAAAGGGCCATAAATATTTAGTTTACAACTATTTTCTGAAACTGCAGTAACATGGTTGAACCGCCATCGTTTTAACCACACTAGGTCAACAATACAGGACTTTTGTTGATGAAGTCAAATGCATGTGGTGGAGTAATCACTTCTGCTAATTAATTCATTTGAGATCACAATTAATGTCAAATTATTATATATATATATATATATATATATTATCATGAATAACAGAAAGCTGTTCATTTTTTTTAATCACGTTAACATGCAGTAACTGGTGTACATTTTACTCTCATATGCAGTTCATTCAGTCAGCAGCTTTCTCAGAGATGCTGCTCTCACAAACATGGCATTTGATGACTTCTTGACTATTTTTGTGCCTTGATGTTTTGCTTTATTTGATGTTTGATACATATCGGGTCCTCTTAACGTATACTCTGGGATTTCCTTTACACATATATGTACTTACACACACTTACACAAGTGCTGATTGTCAACAAACTAAAATATATCAAATGAAATATATATATACACTGTAAAAAAAAAAAGTTTAAACTTTAAAAAAATTAAGTGTTCATTAGTGTTAATTTTGTCAGCCATTTTAATTTAGTCTTAAGCCCCGTTCAGACCAAGGACGGTAACTATAAAGATAACTATATTAGCGTTCACACAAGCGGACGATATCGTCTGTTTATTATAAGCTCACACTCGTCTGCCGCTTTAAATTCTCGAGCTCATTACAGCAGGATTGATTCTGATTGGGTGTCGATGTTTTATCGTTCATCAGCTGGAAAAAAAATCGTTCTGAAAGTGATTCCAACGATATCGTTTCTCTGTGCCTTTATCGTTATAGCTGTGGTGTGGACTCTGCTATTCTTTAATACTGACAACGATTTTTAGAACTAACGTTATATCTTTATCGTTATCTTTATAGTTATCGTCCTTGGTGTGAACAGGCCTTTATTCTTTTAAATTAGTCTTAGTCTTAGTCCTGTGTCAAATGTACTTTTTAGTTATCATATTTAGTCAACCTTGTCCTGATTTTGTTTAGTCTAGTTTTAGTCAATGAAAACATGCTATAATGGTAAAACTGATTAAAAAATATATATATATATTTATTTAATTTTTGCTTAAAATTATGATAGCAAAGATTGTTGTCATGTGAGAAATTAGTTTTTACATTTCAGGTATTGCACTTTCACCAATTAGCACAAATCATTTGGACTCAAACACATGGTTTATTTTATCTCATCTTGTATACTGTTTATTATAGGCTATTTGATATATAAATTAATATCAAAGACTTATGCACTCTCTCTCTACATTATGAAAACAGGTAAAAAACAAACAAAAAATATTATTACAGTAAAATTCCTAATAGTAATTCCAATAATTCTAAATTGCAATAATGTTTCTCTATTAAAACAACAGCGGCTGAGTAAGTGCATTTATAGTCACGGTTATCGTTTATTGACCTTATTGTCATCTCATCATCGTCTCGTTTTAGTTGTGTGGAAAAAAGCTCATCAACGAACATTTTTCGTCATAGTTTTTTTAAAGAAATTAACATTAGTGTTCATGCTGCCTTAAATTTTCAAGTTTAGTCAACTCAATTTCCCTAATTTAATTCAATTACTAAGTTGTCACTTAGCACAACTTCAAATTTCAAGTTGACTAAACTTTTAAAATTTTAAGGTGAACACTTACTCTAAGTTGAAACAACTTTTTTTTTTTTTTACAAAGTATATTTAAATAGAATGAAAGATATCCACTGTTATGACATCACACGTCATCGTTTCCATGGCCATGCGCTCTATCAGATGCCAAAAGCAATCAAGAAGGTGCTATTATCTACCCATGGTGTGCTGCAATACTGCTGAAAAATCATGATCCTCATACTGAAATCACAGATAGCCAGACAGTGATTCATCTTTTATGAATCGTTAATATTGTATGTACTGCACATTAGCTTGCTTATTGTGCCCAAGAGCATGAGCATGAAGTCCACATGCCATATTAACAAGAAACTATGCTTCTAACCACAGGTCAAGAACTGTAGTTCCATTCATACAACTTTGCCATGCTGTTTACGAATGTCTGTTGGAACTGGTTTTGGGAAACGCGGGGTTGGCTAACGATGCATTTGATAAAATGCAGCAGTTCAGCACAGCTAGTGGCACAGAGATTACACACTTCACCTTTAAGCTCAGAAAAGAGAAAGCAAATTACCACACTTCGCCTCTAACATAAAAGTGATGATGGTCAAATGTCAAGGGTTTGTTCTCAGTGAGTGGACTGTTGCCATATCATTAGCATCATGTCTACATCATTCTTCATCTCTCTCTCTTCCCTCCCCTTCAGCCCTTGTTCCAGTCTCCTATAGTTTTTTATTATTTTATGGACCTGTTCTCCATGCACTCCCTGTCAGCCTTTACCCCGGTGCTCTGTGATTCTGGGTTACAGAGGGGCCGGGCGTGCGTGTGGGTGTGTGAGCGGAAACCAGCTACTGACATTTTGAAAGCGTGTTTCTCAGAGAAGAAAAAAGCGGTGGTCAGGCGTTTTTGCAAAGTCATGGCGTGTGGGCGAGAGGTCGAGAGGGTCTGTGCCTATAATGTGTGATACAATCGAGACCAAGAAAGACAGAGAGGTAGATGTGTGGTTGGCGGTCAGGCCATGCTGCAGCGTTGACAGTATTTATGTGTGTTTGTGTGTCTTAATATCTCAGTCAGAGTTAGTCAGGTCTATATATGCCTAGCAGATAAAGCAGATAATCACATGGGCACAAGTTCTCAGAGTCGATTTCTCTCAGGTCAGCATCTGGACGCCATTAGACTCCATTAGAGATTAACAAACACAGAGAGGCATGGGCGATATAGTTAATAAATCTCTTAATATTATTAATGATTTTCTTTCTTTCTTTCTTTTTTAAAGTTATTTAACCCCCCCTCACAATGTAGAGTGCTTTGAGTGCTTAGAAAAGCAGAAAAAGCGCTATATAAATGTAATGAATTATTATTATTAACTATATTAAATATATAAACCTATAAAAACCTATAAAAGTTTTTTTTCTTAAAAAATACTTTTATTCAGCAATATTTAACTGATTAAAAGTCACAGAAAAGACATTTATAATTTATAGATTTGTATTTTAAATAAATTCTGTTCAACAAGAACAAGAATCAAAGGATCCTGAAAAAAAAGGTATCATGGTTTCCACAACAATATTTGAACTGTTTTCAACATTGATTGTTTCTTGAGCAGCAAATCTGCATATTAGAATTATTTTTGAAGGATCATGTGACACTGATGACTGGAGAAATGATGTTGAACATTCAGCTTTGACACCACAGAATAAATTACATTTTAAAATATATTATTTTAATAATATTTCTCAATATTGATGTTGTTACTGTATTTTTTATCAAATAATTGTCTGAGAATGAGAGACTTCATTCAAAACATTTAAAAATCTTACTGAACCCAACCTTTTGAACGGTTTCTCTAAAAGTACATTGAAAATATCAAATAAAATACTCAAACTACAGTAAAATCTAATTAAAAGATTTTACCATTCTTTAAAAATTTTCTTTTTGAATTTATGTATATATTTAGTAATATAGCCATACATACTAATAAATCTACACATATTGTTACTAAAATATCTAGAGTTTAAACTCATTTGCAAACATGAATACAACTTGCCAACTTAAACAACGTTTTGTTGGAACATCTCTGAACTCTCAAATGCATAGCCAAATAAAACTCACTCTAAAATTATTGCAACATGATGTTGCTTAATTTTATATCACCAGCAAAATAATTGCAAGTACACTGTGAATATTTACTGTATAATCACGACGCCCAAGTTCATACAAATGGCACTGAAAAGGGCAGCATAAAAACACACGGTGAAGTACACTTGCCTTATCTCCACTGGAGTAGAAGAAGTAACGCAGACGCACAATGTTGCAGTGGTCCAGTTTTCTCATGATCTGAAGCTCACGGTTCTGCAAGAAAATACAAACAAGAAAACAGTTTGATTTAAGCTAATAATATTTTCAGCTGCACATAGAGTATAGTACTCTGCAACAACAGTACTCTGAGCTCAGTTTACCACCTTTTACCATATTTAAATCCCACATGCTCACTACAGAAAAAGTGTAAAAACTGCAAAGATGCCATATGAGATCAACGACGTCCCTTTGAAGCCTTGTGATCCAGCAAAACAATTTTCTGCATTTGGTAATGAACTCATTTATTCATTCATTTTTTCCAACACTAAACTGCTGAAATAGAACTGTGATAATGGCTGTTACATGTGAAGTGCAATTCAAATAAAACACATACACAGCAACAAATAAAGTCCTCGAGAGTTCCTCGCTTAGAGGACTTGGGTCAGTTTTTGACCCACATCTGACCAGAATAATAGACCAAAATAGAGCTACTGGAATGGCCTGTAACCATAACAACCAGTGTCATCTGGCAGCTTCCATGAGAGAAACTGGCTATTTTATTTAAAGCACCACCCACATGGTGTGCGTCTGAGAGAGATGCTTCCTCTATTTACAATGAGAGCAGCAGAAGATGACGGCAGGGCATTAAATACATGAAGACTTCATATTTGATTCAACTTCAAGGCTTTTGAGGATTTGTTTAGTCAAGGCCATGGTCACTTTGAAAATAGCAGGGCAAATACATTAAATGTCTGTTTGGTTTGTTTGGTTGCGTGCTGTGAAGCGGTTTGATAAAACTAAGTCCACTTCTGGGTTAAAGTGGTCACTTTGGTATGGTTCGCAATTACGGAATCTGTACAGACTGCTACATATGACATAATTTAAATCCATGCAGAGTCACAATAATTATAAAATAGTGCATTTATTATAGTTGTTACTCTATGAATACATTGCCTTTGCACAGCAGCCCACATTCTTCACATATCTCACAATGCATCTATCAGACAAATTCATGCACAATTTAAGAACATATTTGTGTGAAACAATTGCTTTAGTCTTACAGTATAAATGCAGCCTATTTGACCTACTGCTGTGTATTACTGACAAAAAAAAGAGCGCTTCATATAATTATTTAATTTATTTTACTTTTTAAATATTGTTTCCTTGAATAATCACTTGAGAAAACTGAAGCAATGTGTGTATAATTGGGAAATACGTGAAAGCATGTTCTAATTAAATAGTACATTTTATATTCATATTATATTTATTACTAAAAAGTTGTAAAGTTTAAAGTTGTGCATTTAGGATTGTTTTTTTCTGTAGTATAATAATTGTGAAATTACTGGGGTACTGAAGTTTTGGTATCCTGACAATGAAGTTGTGAAAAGTAACCTGCGGGGACAGAGGGAGGGGTGTGGAATCAAACTTGGGTTTGTGTGTGTGTGTGTGTGACTCTGTTAGCCTGTAACGCCATCACAATCACACGGTGGGTGGTCATTTGTGAACACACTAGTATCTGCCAACTGTGCATACAGTCACTCTCATCAGGCTGCTCCGTTTACACACACATCTTCATCCACTACAGCCACCGTCTGTCACCCTGGGCTTAAATCAACCGAATCATGACCTCTCTCAGAAAGAACAACAGCTCTTTTTTTGTGATCTTATAGATCTTTCTTTCTGTGTAAGTTTTGTGGCGTTTGTGAAAAGTGCTCCACACGGTTCCGGGGGGTTAATAAAGGCCAAAGCGATGTATTTTTCTACCACAAATACATCACTTTGCTTCAGAAAGCCTTTATTAACCCCCTGGAGTCGTGTGGAGCACTATTTATGATGAATGGTTGCACTTTTTGGGCTTCAAAATCTCGACCCCCATTCACTGCCATTATAAAGCTTAAAGAGCCGGGTAAATCATGAGTAAATCATGGGGTAATTTTCATTTTAGTGTGAACTATCCCTTTAACAATTATTCTTTCTTGAGATCATTCAATTAAAAACTGAAAATCTGGTCTCAAACATCAATTAAAAGTACATTATCAATTTGAATGTACTTGCTTACAATGGCTGTTAGCTAAAAGTGATGGTTTCTCTCATTAAAATGAAACCATCTTAAGTTATTTTACGGTAAAATACATGAATACTGAACTGAATATGTTCAAAAGGCTGAAAAATATCATGCTTAGCTACTGTTTATTGCGCAGCCCACTAATACAGTTATACTTGGTTAAGGAGAAAGCAAACAGTACCTTTCCTTCATGCACACAGCCAAGTACACAATCACTTCATGGAAAATGATTGATTCCTCTGAAAAGCCCCCATTACATCACTTCATCTGCACTATTACATCACACAAGCATTTGTGTGACCTAAAAGCAGCAGTGTTGATTACTGGCTTCTGCTGACAAAATCAGTATATGGATGTATACATATAACACTTATCTAGGGTTCTCTTTATTTTTTATACATACTAACGAATAATACAAGTATCCACGGATGTCAAAGTAAGAAGCTTGTGGGACAGTGAATATTGGGACTGTTCTTGCATGCTAATATCATGTGTGTGTGTTTGCTGCAGGGTAAAGTTCATACAGATAAACACTCCTACAGATACTGACATACTTCACACGTACAGATCCTTTCTCTGACGAGCAAGAGAGGGAGCAAACTTCACTGAAAAGAAAGGTGGAAACGACTGACAGAAATAACAGCAAGAGTATCACGTGCAGCTTCACAGATGACGCACGCACCTCACAGCGCTTGACAGGTTTTTATACTTGTTTTGCACTATTTTCCGAAACAACAGGTGGCAGCTTAGAGGAAAAAAATCTCTAACCAGAAAAATAGAAGTTTCCCAAACTTTACTTGGTAAATATTAGTGAGCATTGTTTTGCGTATACTGACTGACAGATGTTAGTGTTAACATGTTGCTAACATCAAAGTCCTTTACAGTTTGCGTGACCTGGAAGTTGCAACCGGAAGTGAACTGGAAGTTTAAGTGACGTATTTCTGAGTAAAATGGAATATTGAATGAGGAAAAAAACACGTGAAAACATGTGACTTGTGAGGCGAATGGGATTTTAGCACACATCTTCATAAAGATTACAACAAAAAGTAAATAAAACTAACAAAGTAAATTGGGTCAATTTTGACTTCATGCAATTTTAAAGGGATAGTTCACCCCAAAATGAAAATTCTGTCATTAATTACTCACCCTCATGTCATTGCAAACCCATAAGACCTTCACATTCATCTTCAGAACACAAATTAAGATATTTCTGATGAAATCTGCTTTCTGACCCTCCATAGACAGCAAGGGTACTACCATGATCAAGGCCCAGAAAAGTACTATGGACATCATTAAAATAGTCCATATGACATCAGTGGTTCAACCGTATTTTTTTGAAGCTATGAGAATACTTTTTGTGTGCAAAGAAAACAAAAATAATGACTTTATTCAACAATTTCTTCTCTTCCATGTCAGTCTTTGACGTGCATTCATGAAAGTACCACGACGCACACGTGTGCATTCCTCTGCTTGTAAACAAGGCGCAGCACATCTGGTTTCTATGTCAGAACGCCGGCTCCTGCTTACCTTTCTGGGCCATAAAACTTTTCAGTTGCGTTGCTGACTATGGAGGGTTTGTGTTTCCCCAATAAACTTTGTGTTTGCTCACAAAACTTTTGTGTTCTTTTGCAAATGCAAAATTGGTGATAGAATTAATATGAGGTGGGAGGAAAAAATATACATTTCAATGCTTATGAAAGCAAACAGTTTTCTCAGGGAATGTTACACTTTTGTGAGAGAACGCAACGATTTTCAGGGGAGCACAAAACTGTTGCTGTTTTTTCATCACTATGTCTCATTGGCTCTTTAGAGCTAACATTTTGTTATCAATACTTCTGGTTATTGAATGAATTGTACATTTAGAATTGACATTTCACTATTCATCTGCTATCTTTTTCACTGGTCGGTAACACTTTAGTATAGGGACCAATACTCACTATTAACTAGTTGCTTATTAGCATGCCTAATTTTTTTACATATTGGCTGCTATTAGTGCTTATAAAGCACATATTCTGCATGACCATATTCTACATTCTTAATCCTACCCAATACCTAAACTTAGCAACTACCTTACTAACTATTAATAAGCAGCAAATTGGGGTTTATTGAGGCAAAAGTCATAGTTAATGGTTTGTTAATAGCGAGAATTGGACCTTAAAATAAAGTGTGACCCACTGGCCTTTTACTTCAAAATACACTGAATTTGGCCAGAAGGTACCTTTTGTACAACCTTCCTGCTGGAAATGTGCCAGTGATGACTTAAAATAATGCCTATACAGGCAGCAGCACTATCACCCTAGAAGACCTGACAAAGTGTTAATGGAAAGGGCACACAGCTTCACAGACAAAACACACACACACACACACACCAGAACAGTCTGTCAATATCTCTGTCAGGTCACTGTACACACGCTGTCCTTCATATGTGACCCGTTCTGTCTCACACACACCACATGGATGCACTACAGCTCTCTGATGGACATGGCTCATCCATGCTGGTCACTGTCCCAACGAGACAAGGTCAAAGGTTTCACACTAGCGGAAATCGCTCGTTGACATGAGTGACCTAAATTTAATTTACACCACCATCTGATCTTACAGTCACTCTCAGCACGACAGCATTTATGTGTCCCACAGGAAAGGTGACATCCTTCTCCTGTCAATCAAACTTTTTTGCTGAAATATACGAAAGAGATGATGCCTGTCATCTGTCAGTACAAAATCCCCTTCCTTCTTACTTAGGTGCAATTCTACTCCAGATTAAACAGCAAAGTCTACACTCATTGGATCCAGGACTACTGTCGCTGATATGGTGGCAAGTGGGAACAATTTTAGGGGCCCTCAGGTCTAGAGGGGCACAAAACTATTTCAGTAGCAGGCAAGCAAAAACAACTAGGTTTACTGCTCCTTAAATATTTTGTTTCTCACATCATCACCAGGAAATTAATTGGAAAAACAACCTATGTTACAATTACCTTTACTTAAAAAAATTGTTTACTTTAATGGACAAAGACACTTTTATTACACTAAATTACACTGCAGATGCTAAACAAAATTCAAAAAATATTGATTAATAAGGACATGTATTCATTCAGCTCAAACAGTAAACCATGAAGCTAACAATACCATGCTAGGTTTGAAATTAACTGTAAATGTACAGTAATTTAAAACTGTAAATGTACTGTACTGTAAAATAAAATGATGATTATTTCTCTTAAATATTCAAAAATATTTTGCAGAGGAATATTACAAGAGTAATATTTATTTTGTTTAAGATTTTTATTCATTAATATTAATAATGACATTTATTATTATTATTTCATAGTCATATGTAAACAATTTTTTTTTTTTTGTGCAACCCAATGCCAAGGTTGTGGGTTCAACCCATAAGGAGGCGTGACAATTTGCAGGACATTTTGTTGATTGCCTGGTATCTGTTTTTTCCCCACCAACTGTGACATTTGATTCAAAACACTGCTTCTCATAACTGTATATTTAACATTGGATATCTTCTGAATCGCTGTTATTGTGTTTTGTCTAGCAGCAGTTTCGTGTTCAGAGTGGATGGGCAAACTGCTTGTTGCTGAAACTTGTAGCATTGTATCTGGTTAGGAAACAATATTATACTTATTACACCTGCATGAGCACATCAGTATGGCATTCAGCTAAAATGGATTTAAGAGAAATGATAAACAATAAGAAATTAGATCAAATATAAGATATCAGAGATGAAAGATAAAAGGAAAGCAGTAACACTGAAGAACAGAAATAAGGGAACTGATCAAAGAACAGACATACAAAAATAATAATAATAATAAGTATATAGGAACAGAGACAAAAGCACTTTGATGAAAGAGTCTGAGCTGTTCTTAAGAAACGCTTTGAGCTCCAAAGCAATATATTCAGTCAAGGGAGCGAGAAGGGATGAATGTCTCAGTTTTACCTTAAATCGCTTGTCCTGAAGGACCTTCTTAATGGCCACCAGTTCTCCTGAGTCACAGAGCTTGGCCTGATAGACCACGCCAAAAGAGCCATTCCCGATGACCTTGGTGTCGGTGTAGCTGACCTCCTGCGGCCGGTCAGGTCCCTGTCCAGGGGTCGCCACCACTGTGGTCACTTTACTGCCATCTTTATCTCCTGCAGACAGATAAAAAGAGAGTTGGGGGTTAGAGACTGACTGATGTTACAGTACAAAAAGGCAATCGGAAAACACAACAAGGTCTCAGTAGTAACAAGTTCCAGTGCTTTACACCTTGCACCCCAAGTACTAAGGTAGAGAATTATGAACCATTTTCTCCAATTATTAAAAAATTAATAAATAAATCTGAATGATTTACACAACATTCAGTTCCATTAAGAGCTCTTGAATTTTTAATGTCTAGGAATGTCTAGGAATTTATAGAGTATTTTTTTACATAAATGTTTGTTTTATGCATTTGGCAGATACTTTTATCCAAAGAATATTGCATTGCATTCAAAGTATAATTGATATTTATGATTTCATGCATTCCCTGGGAATTGAACCCATGACCTTGGCATTGAATTACCTGTATTACATTTGAATAGACAGTGAAACGTACCATATCAGCACAATGAAAACATCGAAAACATACACCTGCTGGTAAACAAGTTCTGTACTACTCTATATTTTCCCCTTCTAATAAGCTGTTAATCACTGCGATTGGATCACTCAATTCATGAATGAATCATTCACCAAACTTCACCAATGCTCATTCACTTTTAGTATGCTATAGAGTGATCAAGGTATTCTTCAAGATCTCCTTTTGTATTCCACAGAAAAATGAAAGTCACACTTCTTTGGAGAGTAAATGATGACAAAATTTTCCATTCTGTGTGAACCATTCCTTTAACTGCAAAACCAAGGCAGCTTATCTAAATGGCTACAGGACTGTTCTGTAAATTAGGACCAAACTGGGACAAAACTGGAAAGAAAATCTACCTTGAGCTTATGCATTTTACATTACTTTTCTTGGCAGATGTGTTCTCAACAAAGCGGCATAAAAGAGAGTGCATATTTGGCGCTTGGGAGGATTACTTCAGCAGGTGACTTGGGATGAAAGTGATTATATTGCTTACAATGCAAACATAGCACGTGAAATATAATCTTCAGCATGATGTGGAGAGATTTTCAGACTGACTATTCTTTCTGTCAGAGCTGTGAGGGGTAATAAACCCAAGAAATTAGTGCAGTGGGCCTAAGCATGCCTTTAGTTTATCTTCGTCTAGAACATTAGGGACAGATTTAAGTCATAAAAATATTTACTATATACATTACCTCTTACAATACAACTTGAGCTCCAAGGACTTGGCTGAATATACTATGCAATGGTAAAAATGTGTCAACAGATTCTGCTATTCAAAAAAATGTAATTCCAGTTATAAAAAAAATATATAAAATGACTCATACCACGATTAAATTTAGGTCCCAGGACAAAATCAAATCATGTGCGTACAGTGATGTATGTATGGGATGGAGGGATCTGGTCCAGTATTTGTGACTACTTGGATCAGCTTCTTTGAGTTCCAGTTCAAAGTCCCTGTTAACTCTGTTAAAGGTTAACCACATAGCCTCCGATTGTCTTGTGCCTCTTCAACCCACTCACACCCACACAACAGATTCTCCATGAGCCTCAAATCAGGCCTGCGGATCAACTGTTTCCCAAATCTGCAGTTAGTGGCTGATTGTGTTGCAGCAGTGTTTTTTAAAGAACAGAATCAGGTCTAGTGTGCAGCTCACGCCACATTTCCTCCCTCACCTCCTGAGACGCTGACAGCCAATGCCAACTGCATTGATATGCCGCTAGGGCTGGGCAAAAACATTGATTTTCCGAATAACTGTGATCTTCGTTTGAATATTCTGATATCGAGTTTTAAAATCCCAAGATTGATTTTTAAATCAATGGATTTTTTAGCAGATTCTCATTAATAATTATTTGTAGCATGCCTCTCAATCTGCAGCTTTAGCTGAGTCAGTAAATCCTGACTGGCCATGCACAAAGAACAAAGACCTAAATACTGTTAATGTCAGCTCCTCATAAATATATATAGTTCAGCCATGAAACTCTACTTGCATTCTTATTGGTTCATTCACTTCAATGTTCCCAGCCAATTGGATTCTCATACTCATTACTGGATACCTATATAACCAGTACGTATTCAATAAATGTTATGTCTGCATGATATGCATGCCATCATCTTACCCCACCACCACCTGCATAGATCTGCTGCTATATATTAATATAAATTAAAGTTCAAAAGAACAGGAAGAGCATTTATTTGAAATAGAAATCTTTTGTAACATTATAAATGCCTTTATTGTACATTTTAAACTAATGCAAGCTTGATGTATAAAAGTATCAATTTCTTTGGATAAAAAAACCTTACTGACCCCAAACTTTTGAACAGTAGTGCATATGTGTGTGTGTGTCATAACCCTAAATTAAATACACACTTAATCAATTCAACATGAAATATCCATGATGTGATTTAAGTCAATATTGATTGACAGGTCAACAGGTTATTTTATTTTGTAATTTTTTCAAGTGGTATGAAGAAGAATCTTTGAGTTTCTGTATATAGCGATAACCTGTAATGGCCAAAATTATTTAGATATGCCTGAAAGTGAAAATGAAGTGAATCCCAAGAGTGTTGCAGTTGTGTAATAATGCAGTTAATATCACATTGACATGAAATTAACTTAACCGAAATATTCCCAAATGAATAAATATAAAGGATAGCTTGTATTGAGTCGAACCAGGAAATCAGTGCCGATACCCAGACCCTTTCTCACCATCTCCATGGCAACTGAGATGTCTCTGAGCCTGAGAGATGTTGCGGCCCACTTGCTAAAGACTCACCCACTCATCTGCACGAATACACACATGCAAGCGGAGAGTGTGTCAAGGGTGACATTCACACACTCCAAAAATAACACCATAAAATAGCCATGAACGAATGCCAGCGCAAGTGGAAATGAAGATCTGCTGGAATGTCTAACATAGAATTAAAGATCTGGAAGTATGACGATCTTCATTACAGTGTGAAACAATTTGCATGTCAACCATTCAACGTTCTGACGTGAAGTGTTTGCTAAAGTCGAATGTGATCTCAGACAAACATCTCGTCAAACTGGTTCATGGGGTTTTCCTTTATTCATGACAAGAAACCACTTCAAATATCCATTCCTCTGTTTGAATACAGAGGAAACTAGATTCACTATGCATAACAATGACCAATTCAGTCAGCACTTTGGCACACCAGTACTTGTTACTCCTGTCAAACAGATGATTTCAATTTCTTGCAGTAACCAAAAAGCATCTAGATTGTACTAAGAACTGAGAATCAGTATATGAGAATGATTTCTGAAGGATCATGTGACACTGAACCCTGGAGTAATGATGCTGAAAATTCATCTTGGCATCACTGGAATAAATTAAATTTTAAAATAGAAAACAGTTATTCTAAATTGTAATAATATTTCCCAATATTACTGTTTTCACAGTATTTTTTGTTTAAAGTCAGTGGTGAGCATAAGATTTGTTTAAAAAACATTTAAAAAGTCATTAATTATTCCAATCTTTTGACTGGTATAGAGCATGTATTGGCAAAATAATCCCAGCTAAGTGAATGTATATATGTATTTTACCAACTGGATGTCTTTTAAATCACAAAATCTATGAAAATATGCATGTGATTAACTTAAAATAACACACTTTAAAATAAACACAATAAATGACCACATGTAAATAAAAGAGTCCATATATTGATTATTCATGTAAAAATGTTCACATGAAATCAACAACACTGATGAGTTAAACATCAGTAACTGTAAAGTGATCCGTTCAGCCACGTCTCCTCTCCTGTTTTCCATTGACGTGAACTCTTTATCACTCCTGGCTGTGGTGAGGCGTGTTTAGATGTTACCTCAGAGGTATGTGATGTTCCGAGCGCTAGAGAAGTGAAACTAATTGACACGAGAGAGAGGAAGGCCCTATCGAGAGTGAACACACACCCAGAGATTAATTCACATGTGTGCACACATACCAGATTACAAACACGCAGCAGTCGCGGGCAGGAGTTTAATGTCTGTGAGGAATTGTGGATTATATATATAGTTCTGCTTTGCTCTGAGCATCGTGACCTGTGTCTTGACCTGTGCTCACAGAGAGAATCGTGTAGCACTTGTATGTCAATCTCACTCTGTGTTCAAATACCTTTTTAAGCAGTCTGTTCGATCACTATATGTCCAGCACCTCACTATATGTCCAAGTGTTTTGAAGAAATCTCTGCTGTACTGGTTTCACTGTGAACTCACAAACATTTGATGGGCAAAACATTGTTGTAAACGTGAAGAGGCTTTGCTTTGTTCATCAGAGTAGACCTGCCTTATCAAAGAGTCAGGTACTTTTGTTATATTCAAAAAACTAGAAAAGCCAATTAAACAGTTTTTAAAAAGCCAGACAGAGATGCTAATTTCCTAATATCACAGGTTAGAATTACAGACACACAAACAAACTGTGCACGAGCAAATATGTGATATTTAAAGGGATAGTTCACCCAAAATGAAAATTATGTCATTAATTACTGACCCTCATGTCATTCCAAACCCGTAAGACTTTCGTTCATCTTCAGAACACAAATTAAGATATTTTTGATGAAATTCAAGAGCTTTCTGACCTGCATAGACAGCAACGCAACTGACACATTCAAGGCCCAGAAAGGTAGTAAGAACATCATTAAAATAATCCATGTGACAATAGTGATCTAGTATCTTAATTTGTGTTGGTCCTACGGGTTTAGAACGACATGAGGGTGAGTAATTAATGACAATTGTCATTTTTGGGTGAACTATCCCTTCAAGCATGGTAACTAGAGGTGTAACGATTTTATTACAGATATGAGTTGTTCTGAGGTCAGATCTGAAGTGAAGCACCTTTTTATTTTAAAGCTTATTTCGCTATTTTAAAATGAGTGTTTGAGTATAATTTCAGTACAAGTAAGTTGCTAACATGATTTTTTTAATGGTATTTTTTACATTTCATTACTGTGAAACTTTAAAATAAAAAAGGATGCAGTGTGCAGAGGTTAAATCTGCAGTTTTAATTTCAACGGCCCACAGGCAATCAGTCTTTAACCCCTATTACAGAGAGAGGAGGGTCAGCAAGGACACCTTAAAAAACATGACATGCCTTAGAGCAGGTAGAAATCTCGTTCTTTCACTCATACACACTGCAGATGTGTGGGAATGACTGTGGTTTGATAAAGGACTGGTGACAATTAACTACACACACACACACAGACACAAATACTTAGCGTTTCATATAAGACTTGAGAGTGTGGTACAAACCACAGAAGAACACTTCACCCCAAACCATCATGTGCTAATGTTTAAATGACAAGACTCTATGCTTCACATTAGGGTCCTGATCACCCTGTCAGTTTATTTGGTGATAATGAGCAGCTGACTGTACATTACCCCTTACATAACTCCTTCAATTGGCATGTTTTCAGTGAATTCAGCAGTACTCTGTTGGCCTTTGTCATCACTCATGACCTCACTACCACTGAGCCAATCAGAGCTCAGCATCTCTCACTGAGGGCACTGGCATGTCTGCATCTCTCCACTGCAGCTAATGTTTAATCCTGCTCTATAAATAAACTCTGATCGGGCAGAGTGGAAGACAGTGCCTGCGTATGGCATGTGGGTGAATTCATGATCATGCGTGTCGGTGTCTGTGAATTACTGTAGGCGAATTCAGCATTACAACAGGGTCTGTGTATTGAGTACACTTATATGTGCGAGTTCTCCACCTGTTTGCCAGATGACCCACATCTCACTCTCAGGGTGATACATTTAACTATCAGTCTCATTCACACAGCTAGATTTGTGGGCTATACACTGGTTCTTACATTCCTAGCTCTGGTTTCCCAAGTAACCAAAATGTCATGTTGTGTGTTTTTGTTGTATTTCAGTAACTCTGTATTTGTATGCCTTTCAGTTGTTTTTGGACGGTAGTGCCTTTAAAACACCTCTTCCACTTAACAGAAGTGAACAGTTGTGACTTCAAGCATGTGACTTTTCCAGACTTTCAAAGATTTCTGAGTTTCTTTGTGCATTTCAATCTGTCAATGTTGTTCAAACAGATCAAGATGTGGTAAAATGTAAGAGACCTGTCATTTTGTTTAAAGCTTTTTTCGTTAAGAGCACAGAGAAGGTTGATTGCATTTCTATGATCTTATTTTCAAGATGATTTTATTTGTTTGTTATTTGGGGAGTCAGCAAAAGTAAATCTTTAAGGAGTTTTCCTTGATTTATTTTTGATCTGGCACCTTTAGTATTTATCTTGTGTTTTTTTTATTGTGTCTCACCCCTATCAGACCAAAAAAAAAAAAACTATGTTCATCATAACACTGAAAAAACAACAAAATGTAACAGCAACCAAAGACATCCATCCATTTGTTGCATATGCAAACAGACCAAGAGTTTAAAAAAAAATTGCAGATAGAAAGCAAGATTTGTCCTGCTTAAACAGCTCCTAGGATCTAGGAGAACGTGCGCCGACACCAAAATAATACAACCTCTGAGTAGGTACTTCTTTTAAGTACTTAATTTGCGACCATTAAAAAAAAAGTATGTTTTATATATAGTGTGAATGTAATCGGGACATGTTACTTTTGTCATGTTGTCATGTGTAGTTGCGTCACTTCACTGCCACTCTTCTCTCCCGTGGCCTAATGGGATAGTAAAGTGTCCATAAGATGAGCACTTCAAAACATAGTAGGTCATCCTGGAACTTTTCAGCGAATGTTTTATGAATACTGTGAATTCTACTCACTTCACACATTGTTTTTCAACTACTGTATAGTAGAGAAGTATACATATATGGATGCAGCCCTTCATTGGATTGAAGGTAAATTAGTTCATGAAGTCACTGGGATTCAAACCCATGACCTGCTTGAGCTACAGGAACAAAACTGCTCAGTTGCATAAAGTTAAACTTTTCTCAACTTGCTCATGATCACAGGACACCCTGCCACTCATATCGCTGAAAATCTGCAACCATCATTGAAAATCAATGTCTTCCTCTACTTTGCTGCTACAGAGCACTGTATGTGTTGAAGGCCCCTTTATGGCTCTGGTCTGATGTGAGATTTTTGGTTGATGTTTAACAGACAGCCGGTGTCTAACTGCAGGGCAATGACATGCAGAGAACCAGCAGGATACAGGACAAACACACACACAAATGCACGCAAAACTTTGATCTGTACCAGCTCACTACTTCCACGCTCCAGAGTGTGCGTGACAATTATCTGTATGAACCACACGCACAGTATTCAAACCTCTTGCCACCCTGTCTGTCCAGACACAGGCAGATTATTCTTGAACTGTAATCTTTCTGTCTCTTTCTTTCTTCTTGCATAAAACCCATACACACTACACAATTCAAATTGGCTGTCTCAGCTACCAGGGTCATCCAATGGTCACATATCAACACGTAAGAAAAGACAAAGACACATAAGAATGAGACAGGAAACTGCAGCGGTTCAGGGAAGAGATCCAGGACGCTCCACTACCTCCACGAGCCAAAATCACCATAAAGAACACAAAGCAAAACAGCAGAACCCACCATCAGATCTAAAGGGGAAAATATTATTACAGTGTTTGTAAGAGTCTCTTATTCCCTATTTGGTTCTAAAAGTCTAAAGCGACTACTACTGTTAATTTAAACAAAGTTTGTTAGTTAACCCAAAAATTCTGCAATCAATTGCTCACCCTCATGTGACTTTTGTCCATCTATGAAAAAGGAAAATATTTATGAAAACTAAGAGATTTTTAACTCCATTGAAAGTACATTCCTAAAAAGCTTTCAAGTTTCAAAAAGGTCCAGAAACGTAGTAAGGAAATCGTTAAAATAATGCATGTGACATCAGTGGTTCAACCGTAATTTTACGAAGCTTCGAGAAAACTTTTTGTGTGCAGATAAAACAAAAATAACTTTATTCAACAATTTGCATCCTCCGCGTCACCCTTGCTCCATTTGAAAGTAATACATACGTAAACAACATATGTACGCAGATACATTGTTTACATTCAGATCAAAGCGTAAACAACGTATCTGCGTACATACGTTGATTACGTATGTGATACTCTCCAAATTGGCGCAAGGGTGACGCAGAGGTGGCAAATTGTTGAATAAAGTCATTATTTTTGTTTTCTTTGCGCACAAAAAGTATTCTTGTAGCTTCGTAAAATTACAGTTGAACCACTGATGTCACATGGATTATTTTAACGATGTCCTTACCACGCTTCTGGACCTCAATCGTGTTAGGATCCTTGCTGTCTATGGGAAAAATATCTTAATTTGTGTTCCGAAGATGAACGAAGGACTTACAGGTTTGGAACGACATGAGGGTGAGTTATTAATGAAAACTTTCATTTTTGGGTGAACTATCCGTTTAAACTTAAAATCACTAGCACTTTATCCAAAGCTACTTATGTTGTATGCAAGGTACAAATTCTACTTGTTCTCTGGGAATCGAACCCATAACCTTGCTGTTGCTATACCACTATGCTCTACTATTTGAGCTACAGGCACATGCTACCATCTAATTGGCTGTTATTATGCCATATCACACTTTTCCTTCTCTTTCAGAATAAACTAAATACTTGGTTGAAAACATTTCACAGAAATTACCTAAAACTTTAATACAATCTGGCATTGCAAATCTAGTTATTGTTATTAAATATTGTTGTCAGTAATAGTGTCACTTTGTATGCTAGAATTTTTTTATATATTTGAGAGCCAATGTGTAAAGGAATGAAAAATATGGAAGGCTTTACGCATGAAAAGTGTAGCTTTGATTGGCAACTCAATCTGAATTTCTCTCAAGCATAACAAACATTGCTTCAAGGCATGATAAAATAAACAGTATCAATCACCTTTTTTTATCCCTGCTGGAGTGTGTAGTAATGTGTGTTTGCATGCATGTGTGTGTGTATAAATCAGCTCTGAGAAGATAAAGTAACACACTGCTGTACCTCCAACATAAGATGTGCAAATCGAGACCTGTACTGCAGGTAAACATCAAAAACATGTTCTTACCATCAGTAAACTTTGGGGGAAGCTACTTTTTAAGTGTGAAGCTAAAAGCAACTCAAACAGTAGCTAAACTCCAGTAAAGCTCCTGAAAAAGCAGACAGCTTCACTAAAAGCTACTAATAAAAAGCAGCTAACTACACTAAAGCTATACAGGCGATATCTTTAGAAGTACATAACTATCAGATGAATCAAATGATATAATTTATTTTTGCAATTAGCGCGGCATTTATCTGGCACAAAAACTGAGGATCTCAGTTAGCGTGGTGAAATGATGAATGATATAAGTGATTCAATTTAGAGCACTGTTTGCAAAGGAAACAATAGGCGCGTTTCCATTACAGATTTGCGCAAAACTTTGGCGATATTTTATAAATGTCGATAAAAAAGTATTGCGAAATGACGGCGTTTCCATTAACCAATGTTATGCGACTAAAACGTATCCTTTTGCCTCACGCGATAAGTCATGGCAACGGATTTTGGTGAGATTTGACGAATTTTTGATATATTCATTCAAAGGAGGCATAAGCGTATATCTTTACAGAAGCAGCACGGAGAGCCACTTCAGAAACATGCATGGTGTGGCTGGAATAAACACAAGCATCGACTAAACTGGCCGCAGTCAGCTTCAGTGGCCGTATCAGAGCCACACTGCACCGCAGACGTGTGCAATGTAAATTGTTTAAGCATTAATGGCAGGGAAAGCCCCTTATATTCGAGAGCGGACACGTATTAAGTAATTCTTGGAGGTTATGGTACATTGAAGAATGATTATATGACTTTTTACATAAACCATGTGACCTGTAAATGCGAAAAAAAAAAAAACCGTTTCCATTGCAGTTTTGCGAATTATTCCTTTTTCGAATTGCCTGAAAAACCACCTCATGCGAGCGTAAAAACTTTTTTGCGATATATGTCAATTGTTTTTTATCACAAATATTTTGGTGGGTCTTGAAATAGATTATACTTGTCTAGGTGGGTCGTGGAATGGAAAAGTTTGGGAACCCCTGTTCTAGGGAACAAATTAATGAAACATGGACAGCTGCCACAAACTAATATGTCATAGGAACTAATTAACAAGTTGTATGAATGAATAGACTGTCCTGCTCGCGTGCACAGCCCTGTCAAAGCAAAGTGCCCGATATGCAATAATTATCTAGGGAAATTATAATTGAACATGACTTATTACTACATTTCAATACAAAATAACTTTGTACTGTATCTCTTTTAATGTACTTTTAAAGTTTGGATCATATTAAAAGGGTAGTTTGTACATTAGTAAATTATTTTCTTGTAAGATCCAGCCCCTTCACCGTCACTCACAGACGTTTGCACGTGTTTTGCGCATGAGCCGCACGCACCCCAAAATGAAACTGCTTAATCGACCATCGATAGCTTTAGCATCAGATATTGCCTGTGTGTATTTAACTCCGATTCATTTAAATTTGAATAATGCAGCATTTGGAAGAATAAACAAACAAGCATGATTTTGGAGCAAAAGTTAATGATGGCTTGATTTTTGGTGAACTATCAGTTTAAACTCGCCAAACCAAAGATAAAAGTTGTCACAATAAGTGATTTTGCAGAATTTCATATATTATTTATCATATTTACATTTAGTCATTTAGCAGATGCTTTTATCCAAAGCAACTTACAAATGAGGACAATGGAAGCAATCAAAATCAACAAAAGAGCAAAGATACGCAAGTGCTATAACAAGTCTCAGTTAGCTTAACGTAGTACACGTAGCAAGCTTTTTTTTTATTACATAATAAATAAACAGAAAACAGATAGAATAGAAAGAATAGAGAAGCTAGTGTTTTTTTTTTTTTTAAGAAAACAAGCAGTTAGTAAATGAAAAGAGTGCACGTCTAAAAGGGGCAAGTTTTTTTTAAGAATAGAATTAGAATAGAGATTGCTAGAGTTAGAGTGTCAAATAAAGATGGAAGAGATGTGTTTTTAGCTGATTCTTGAAGATGGCTAAGGATTCATATAGAATTGATTTAAGAACCATATATTAAATATATATTTGAGAATTATAATAAAACATTTTAAATACAAGTGAAACGTACAATCTCATCACTGTTAAAAAATAATAATCTATTCCTTGTTTTTCCATTCATTTTTATTTCTGTCCAGTTTTTCATAAAAGAAAAACGTATCCAACCTCCTACACAGTATTTTTTTCATTTTACAAAGGAAATTGCAGAGATCTCAAAATGGGTACAAAGGTTTTCAAGTCATTCAGGGAATTGTGGGTGGGGGAAGTGAGAGAGAAAGAGAAAATGTGTGGAATGTACTGGCCCATAATTTGGGTTGCTACAGAAAATCTTAGCTGGAAATGCAGATTTTATCAACTGGTCCATCTCAGAGAGACAAAACGTCCTACCTTCCATTTTAACATGGCTCTTCATATACCCAACAGAATTAGGCCAATGAGAGGAGACAGCTCGGCTAAACATCAGGATGTTCCTTTTACCCCATGCCAAATGTTAAGAGTTATTGTGTGTACAGAGATAAAGGCTAAACAGACAACATACAAGTTCGCAAGTGTCAAGCACTTTCAAATGCTTCCTGTGTAGCTACTCAGACCAAGTAGACAATAACTGAAGTGCCACTTCTCCCACAACTTGGATTTCACAGAGTCAAGACCAACGACCAGTTACAGAATAAGCCAAAATTCTGATGTGAGGTTAGCAAAATGTAAATAACCAACCTGCTTCTCTATGCTGAGGCATGTAACACTGCTGTAAGCTGAATGTTATTGACTTTCGACAGGCCAATCTATGCAATAATTAGGTTTCTAAATGCAACAGATGTTTCTCTATGATTTCATTCCTCTATGGAACCCAGAAGCACTCAGTTTATTGACATTTGGGAAACACATTCTGTGATAAGACTGAAACATCAATGATAAGAACATCAATGATGAGAAAAAACAGCTCACTTCTCTTTAACCAGAAATCTATTATCAAAGTCAGATCATTTCCTGACGTCACTTTTTATCTCTAGGTAGCAGTAGGAGCGGTTTTATCTTTTATGTACATGACAGTCAATATTACTGAAAACCTGGACTTGTACAAAGACTTTATCTTCCCAGAAAATTCAATGACATCTACCTGGCGTAGTAACTTGCTCTCAGTGCATTCAACTCTCTTCCAATTCTGTTCCATCACCAGCCATTCATGCGTGACATATATTAGTGTCATCTCCAATGATAAACAGCCTCGCTGGGATCAAACCCACACTACACACTTATTGCAGACTCCAAACCTGAACTGGACGTGCTTTGGCCACATTTTTACCAAAGAAACGTATTGTTTAAATGGATAGTTCTTACAAAAAGGAACATTCTGTCATCATTTACTGACCCTCATGTCATTCTAATCCCGAATTATTTTCTTTTTTCCATGAAAAACAAAACTGGAGATGTTCACTACCATTCAAAAGTTTAGGTTTAGTAAGTTTGTTTAACGCAAGTCACACCAAGGTTGCGTTAACCTATGATAAAAAATACAGCAAAACGGTAACAGTATGAAGTACTATTACAACAACTGCTTTCTATACTAACATATTTTAATAAAATGTAATTTATTTCTGTGATGCAAAGCTGAATTTTCAGCATCATTACTCCAGTCTTCAGTATCACATGATCCTTCAAAAATCATTCTAATATGCTGATTTGTTAAAACGTTTCTTATTCAGTGTTGAAAACAGTATTTAAAATAGAAATATCTTTCCATTTCAGATTTTTGAACTTAAGACATGTCATCTTCATACGGTCTTATCAGTGAATGCATGCAACTGCCTGGAATTGAAGGCTAAGTTCATCAACACACTGTCTCCGGTAAGAGTACACAGTACTGTTGCATAACATAACCTATATCAACACCATTCAAATCTTGTCATTCTATCACTTGCACAGATCTAAAAAAAAAAAAAAAAAAAAAAAAAAAAAAAAAAAGAAAGCTTTTTCAAGTTTGAATGTAATTTTTTTGAATGTCATTCTTCATAATTAAAAAAAAAAAAACTGTGGAAAGAGAACGGGTGTGGGGAATAATCAATATAGAGTACATGCTGTATAGCTTAGCCAGCCACACCCTGGAGCTGCTTATGGCTCCCTCTTCCCCTTTTTCTTCTCAGCTCCCATCCCCCAACTCTCTCTGAACTCATGTATAGGAAAGCGGTGAGGGGCCCCTGGATGAAGATTTTGCCTGAAAAGGCTGTGATCCTAAGCAGGTGGCTTAATCTTTGGTTAAAAGTGCACATTGCTGGAGTAAAGCTGAAACTACAGCTATTGTATATACTAACAGTATTGATATACTGAATATACAATTTAAATACACAAAGATCTTAATGCATTTTTTATTGACCTACTACGTTTCTTAAAGATGGGCATTTTGCATCAGAGATCCTTTAAAATGTTTTTGAGTGGCAAAAACCTATTAGAAGTTGATCGTTCCATTTATTTATGTGAATAAGTTCAAACTGCCAGTGAATCAATGATTCATTTTATCACTCAAATTGGATGTTGCCATGTGGTATATAATATAAATGTTTTAGTAAAAATACTATTACGATTAATTACACTTTCATTTAGTTTTAGTTCTGACATTGAACATTTTAAGGCCGCAACACACCAAAACGGCCAATGTCGGGCGTCAGCGAGCGTCTGTTGGGCTAGTTTGGTATGTTCCACACGTCGGCTCTTGTTAGGCTCATGTTGTAGATTTGTTGTTCTCGTCAGTTTCAGCATTTTGAATTGGCATTGGAGCCATCGGCGAGAGCTAGAACTCTGATTGGATGTTCAGTTTAGCGAATGAGTCAGTGCACGAAAGTGATTAAAATGAACAAGAGAATGAAGGCAGTATAGACAGAAGGCTGTTCTCATGTTACCCGATCTTACCCAAGAATTCCAATATGCGAATATTTTCATAACTACATGAGCCGCTTAACAGGAATAAAGTTAATACAATAACTGATATTCAAAATGGTAAGCAAGCGCCCCTTTGTTTAAGTTTCGTATATCTGCGTATATCTCATATATCCTTGTTTTGGTTTCTCCTTTTTAATGGCGAATATATATTATAGATAGCAGCCAATATAGACAGCTAATTCCTCTCACGCAGGCGCAGAACGCAAGGCAACAACACCGTCTGCTTTCGTCGCTGCTAGTTCTTTCAAGTCAGCTTGGTGTGTCCTGGCCTTTAGAATCAACTTGACTACAATGGCTCTTGTTTGTCGCGGACAACTAGTGATGTATAATGCTATGTAGTATAATAAATAAGACACTTGTTCTTTGCTTTGTTTTATTTTAAATATGAAGTTGTAACATTAAACTTGCTCATAAACGCACACAAAACTCAAGTACATACGGAGGGAGGGATTCTAGCAGACCAATCACAGCACTTGGGGTCCGCGTAGAATTGACGCACGGTTAGATTTTTGGAGAGGTGCACGTCAGGTACGGCGCAGGCCTGTGCGTCTCTGCGTAGGCTCGACGCAGAAGTATAAATTGGGCTTAACTGTGAAGGATGAACAACACCAACCGAGACCATGGCCGTTTCTCAATACCAAGTTCGCAAAGTTCGGACTTGCGTCCTCGGTAGTTCGGACTTCACAAGTTCGACTCGGGAGTGCGAACTCCCAAGGACGGGAGAACACAAGTCCGGTAATTCTGCAAATGGAACAGCAGTGTACTTGATAACGTCAGTCAGCTCGCCTGTATTACAATACGATATCGAACACCACTGCCTCTTTTTGTTTTCATGTATACATATTAATAGCCGCAAAAATGTATTTCAGGGAACGTACATACATTACAGTGAAAAATATTACATCAAACAGCGTTGCCTCTTTTCTGTTTCATTTAAAATATGAATTGCCACAAAAATGTGGTTCATGCAACGCATACACGCATTACAATAAAACGAAATGATATCAAACACCACTGCCTTTTCATTTTCTTCAAACTGTAAAACACAACCCTCTTTTCGTTTTCATTTTAAAAATATAAAACATTAATATGTGGTTTAGGTAATATGTGCAAATATACTCTGATTCACTGTAAAATGAAATACGACAAGCACAACTCTGCCTTTTTTGTTAAACGTCAGTTTTAATGAACAATAATAGCCATTATAAAAGTAAAGTATAAGAGACATAATAGGAAATAAAGTCAAAAGCAAACAAATCAGTCATGTTAAAGCGTGCGCTGTATTACGATTAATAAATAAATAATTTATGAAATATAACTTTGTGCTCAACCAAAACGACATGACCTGGAAGAAATAATAGATTCATGAGACCAAAGATTGCCTGTTAGATATACCCAAAACGAATTTTACCTCATGTTTAATCACTACAGAGACATCAGAGCCAGCGGCAGATGTCAGAAGGACAAGCCGAGGTTATGCTCCTCTCTTCGGGATACATGAGCACTGAGCGCCCGGTGATCGCCTGGAACTCACATCTCTGAAATCGGCGAAACTAATTTTCAAATAGGCGCCATCTTTATAAATAACGTAAACCGCAGATTTGAGTTTTAAACAACTACATTCTCGCCTGAAATACTCTTAGAACGGCATTTCATGACACAATAACAGTAATATTTTGAAATTTTGCGGGTTTTACCCTCTCTGCCATTAACGCTCGCTAATTGGTGCGAAATGCATTCTGGGATACCTGGCTGCCTCAAGTTCGAACAAGTCACCTCTGATGCATCTTTGATAAAAGGGGCAGAGCAAGGTCACATCCGGGGATTTTAACTGTACTTGGCTAGATGTGAACTTTGAATTGGAACAGTACTTGGGCGACGACTGATGACGTTTCACTAGTCCACAAGAACACAAGTACAGACAAGAATGCATATTGAGAAACAGCCCATATGTCTTCTGAGGCCTTTACTAGTTTTACAGTATTTTTACTAGAGACCGCTATGTTCTTGTGATTGAACACAACCATCAATCACTAACATGATAAAAAGAGACAGCCAAGAAGACAATGACCAAACGCTCAGCTTTATGCTGTAAAATTAACGTTGCATCCATTTACACAATAATATGGTCGGTCCGCTGGCTTTTAAATGCTAAACAAGGATCTTATTGTCCCTGGACAGCTGCCTTTTCCGGAAAACAAACTGAGAAGAGGGGGTTGGGGAGGAGGTCTGAAGAATCGCACGTCCCACTTCAGAACCAGCTGCTACAGCCAACCACTAATGCAGTCTCCTCAGATCAGCTGCCAAGTCACACACGTGTGCACGCTTGTAAACGAGACAAGCCATGAGCAAATCTCTTCATGTGCAAGAGAAAGAACACAACAAATATTAAACAGAGTTCCTTCAAAGTTTTGCAAAAGGGTGGCTTCATTGGAAATACAAAAATGTCACTTAGTCACGGTGTGTCTAAAGTATTTTTTGTGTGTGCAGAAAGGGATTTAACTCGGAGATATCAAACTGTGAGTTCTGGTCTGAACCTATCTTGAAATATATCCTACCATCTCTTCATCACAGCCTAAAGTACTGCCACGTCCATCTTTTTGAAGAACACACCCTTCTCCTCTCCCTAGGTAATATCTGACTCATGGGTTCCCTCTTCCAAACCTACTACAACCACAAATTATTGTCAATGAGAGAATCATTTGGTTTCAGTATATCTGTCCAAAAAGACACCCTGTGTAAAACCTGTTGGAGCACGTCTGTTGAGACTGACACCAGATGTATGACGACATCATTGCTGGCATGTGGCGCCTGGCTTTTCTCATCTTCAAGATCTCTGCTGAATGGAATCCACACTTAATATCTGTTACTAAGGTGACATCACACATCAATAGACTTCCTCAGATAAGACCTTAACAAGAAAACAAAGAACATGGATCTGCAGCACCTGCTAAGCTTTTTGATTGAGCCACTAACCTAAACAGGAATTAACAGAAGACTAATAACATCATGAGCAGCATTTGTATTATTAGCATGAGCATTAATGATTGTCGACCAGGAATAGGGTCAATTAACAGAAGGAACGAACAAGAGATCAAAAAAAGACCTCAGATGAACAGATTACTGTATATGAAAGCATTGTCAGAGCATTTACACTCAGCATTTTGCCTTTGAGCAGTCTGTAAAATGGTCCTTTGGGAGCTTGGTATTTCTCGAGTCGCTCTCCTGATACACTCAACAGAATTTACCTAGAGGGAACTTACTCAATCTTAAAAAATCCCGCAAAGACTGCTCAGCAAATGATACTTTCTGGAATTACTTCAAATGTAAGGATGAATCTGTAGTACTTTACAGGAAAGAATCATGCAACTAAGACAAATTACAGTGTACAAGGAACAGCTGAAAAATCTTAACTACACATTGATGGCCTAAGACACGAAACGAGCGGTTTGTGTGAGAAAACAGTATTTATATAGTTTTTTACCTCTTGTACACAACCATGTCCAAGTGATCTGAGTGCGCACACATCCGGTGTGTGACGTGTGTGTGTGCGCGGGCTCTGGCTCGTCGGCGTCAACGCTTGACGGAGGGCGTGTCTGAAGCGTGGTGCTGACGCGCCGTCATAGTTACAACAACCAATCACATACTTATCTGGTGTTGCATGAACTGGATTGGGTATTTGCATGAGGCGATCTGATTGGCTGATGCCTCCGTTGGCGCTTGAAAAGTTGCGTCAGCACCACGCTCCAGACATGCCCTCCGTCAAGCGTTGACGCCGACGAGCCAGAGCGCGCGCACACACGTGTCACACACCGGATGTGTGTGCACTCAGATCACTTGGACATGGTTGTGTACAAGAGGTAAAAAACGATATAAATACTGTTCGTTTTCTCACACAAACCGCTCATTTCGTGTCTTAGGCCATCAATGTGTAGTTACAATGGGGAATCGTTTAATTTTGATTTCTCTGTGCATGTTCTTTTTCCCTCTTATAGAGATGGACACCTATACCTGCCATTATATGACTGACAGACTAGAACGGTTTGACCTAAAAACATCAAAATTGGATCTACTGAAGAAAAAAAGACACCTACATCTTGGATGCCCTTGGGGTAAGCTGAATTTTTTTTTCCCAAATATGGTTTCCAACGTTTTCGGGAGTTATTGCCACGCTTACATATGTTCAAGTGTTTGTATCTCTGATCAGTTTGCTTTTAGTGAATTATTTGATGCTATAAAAATGGGGTGGCATCATGAATGTGAGCTTGTGATTGGATCTGAGTTTGGGCGGGACTTTGAGACACGGGCTCTAAATGAATCACTACTGCACAGTAGGGCTGGACCAGAATATTCGATTATTCGTTTGGTGGGTTGGCATTCGATTTTCAATTTTGAGATTTGAATATTCTTTCTTTTTTTTCGAACATCTGGCATCCCCCGCGAAATGGTTCTCATTCGCGCTTGAATATGAATCACCCATGAGTGAACATCATGAACGTCATGATTCAGTTAATCTGGAAAAGACAAAAATGCCGAAGACCTCAGCTGTGTGGGAGCACTTTAAATTGAGTGAGGACACAACAAAGGCAGTGTAAAAATATCCTGTTTCATAATCAAGTGTTTAACAAGACGTACAGTTCTCAAACGAGATGAAGTTAACTTTTAAATTACTGAACTGAATAGCAGCTTGCTCTTAAGACCATTTACTTTGGATTGTGTAACAGTTCATATTTGTTTTTGATATCTGCACTTTAAACAGCTTCCTTGCATCATACTTGGCAGTAAGGTAGTTACTTCCTGTTGATGGTTTCATGGGATTGAGAGACAAGATCTCCTGTGATGTGTGAGACAAAGGCTAAGCTAATCATATAAGCTGTGAGAACTTGTGGCTTTTCTGAATGAATGCAATGTCATCAAAAGAAACTGCAGCAAAATTCCTGAAGCATACTGTCAATCAACCGAAAATAGCATATTTCACTAGTTTACTGGCTCTGAAGAACAAAGAGCTATCATTAGATCCAGCATAAGTGCTCCATACATTGTGGCAAGAGCTCAACAATGTACATGAATTTCCTGTTGAAATACAAGTCGCATACTGTAAAAACCTTATTTAGGATTTCTACTTCACGATTTCTACATTTTTAAGTCCACATTATTTCCAGTTTTCACGGTTTCAAAGTACTGTATGCATTTCTTTGACCATAAATGGATTATTCTTCGTTACAATGTAAAAATTAGGGCTGCCCCCTAATAGTCGACTAATC